>JAIUCT010000009.1:8137724-8275530 GCA_021307375.1 Tetraneura akinire
TTTAGGTGAACCAAATTGCATTACAGGTGTTGATTGTTTTTCATCAACTTTGGATGCACCAAATTGCATTACAAGTGTTGATTGTTTATTATCATTTTTTGGTACACCAAACTGTACTACAGGGGAATTGGAAGAACCATTAATAGTAGTTGAGTTAATAGATTCATTTAGTTTAGATGTTGGTTCAGTAAAATGCAATGACTGTTTATCTTTATCACTCTTACAATTATTTTGTTCGACTTGAGATTTATCATTAGTATTTTGTACAATAGTATTCAATGAATTAATTTTACTATTAGTAAATTCAGGTGTTTGATTAGGTTCTTTCCCATCAACTTCATTAATTTGTTTATTTGCTTCAGATAGTAACGTTGCAGAGGATATTGAACTTCCAAAACTAAATGGCAAAGAAGTATTATTTTTATTTTCTTCATTTATTTTCAATCTACTCTCTGATGGACTAATACAAAATGTTGGTGAATTTTTAGATTGTACTAAAGATGTTGATAATAATGTAGTACTTGTAATAGGTACGGCACTTATTTTATCTACTGTACCATCCAATGTGGGCGATACAATTGATGAAATACTAGTTACTGGTAACTGTAGTTCATTACATTTGGATACTACAGTAGATGAAACAGATGTAAGAGAATTAACAGATTGATTATCATATTTCATATCAGACTTTTTTGAATACTGTTCAACTGATGTAACTAAAAATAATAAAATAAATTAATAATTAATATGTTATAAAATACTTTAAACTTAATTTATAGAGTATCCCAAGATTTATTTACTAATTTTAATATTTCTAAAAAATATTAAGAAATTGAATGTGGTTTCTTAAAATGATTTGTTGTTAAAGGCTTGGTGCTCATGTGGGTTTTATATACAAATATATACAAAAACATACATACGGGAAAAACTCTTGCGTTTTATAAAAAGGTTAGATTTAGATTTTTTTTATTTAAAAAAGAAAGACTTTTTACAGGGTAAATTGAAGTCCAATTTTAAACATTTAAATACAATAGTGATAATAAATACTAATTATTTAAAATTTGGGATTTTTTAAGGTATTATTTTAATCTTCTTAAAAAAATAAAACCAGAATTCAATCTGCTCTGTAAAAGATTTTTCTCTTTTAAATAAAAAAACAAAAATCTAAATCTAACTATTTTATAAAGGGTGAGTTTTTCCTATAAGGGGTGTTTTTGTATATATTTTGTATATAACACCAGCATCGGCACCAGGCTCTTAAGCAACAAACTATACTACATTTTAACTTTTAAAAAATTGTCTAATAAAAATGTTGAAAATTATTTTTTATTTTTTTAAATTATATGAAATTTGAAATTAACCCATTTAAATTAATAATTTCATTAAGATCAGTGAAATTCAGTGAATTTTTTAAATTTAAATGTAAAATGAAAAGTTTTGTCATTTTTGTGACATTTTAATAATATCATAAATAGAAATTTCATATTATTAATATCAATAAATCTGCTTTTAAGTGATAATATAATATAATTTTATAGCGATAAAAAAAATATATTATATTTTGGTTGATTAACTAGTGTTTATTTAATGTTGGGTACTAGACCCCTCCAGATCAATGAAAAATGTAATTAAAAGTATATAAATATACAATAGGTAAATATATCATTTTTTTTATCACATTAAGTAATAAATTTTACTAAAATATTGAACCACGCCAATGATTTATTTTATCAAGGTATATGTAAAATACTCGTATTTCACTCTTCAATTAAATGAAAGAAATCTTAATGAAAATAGAAGTCTATAATTGAAATTTTCATTAAAACATAATTATCTTTAAGGGTGGGTTTCATCAAATCTAACAAAATATAAAAAAATTATTTATTTATTTATTTTATAAAACATCTTATTAAAAGAGTAATATAGGTAATATTGCCAAACTAATAATTTTATGGAATCAGTATTCATAAAACTTAAGTTGTACAAATATTTTAGTTAGTAAATTGATATAGGACAACCCATTAAATTAAACTATAATGATAGATTATTTTCAATAAAAAATTATATCTTTAAGAATAAGTTTTTTTTTGATAAATTTGGTTTTGTTTTTTGTATAAGAATAATTAAATAATAAAAATATATTACTTTTTTTCTTTTTTTCTTCAATCTTATCAATGCTAATATATGGTACAGTGTCAGTATCTTCAAATACTTCATCAAGTATAGTTTTCATACACATCTTTTTAATGATCTGAGTTTTACCACTTCTATTAAAAATGCGACTGGCTGCTACAGTTACAAAATTATCCGATGGGTCTGTTTCTGTTGTTTTGTCTTTTTTATTACTTTCAAGCAATACAGTTGAACCACAGCATGTACAGCTTTTACAATGCTTACGATCTGGTGAGTCTCCTTCATTATCTATAATTTGTAGTAATTTAATTTGTATAATTTATATAATATTAAATCAATTTTTACTTATGATTCATTATTACTAAATAAATATAATTATTATAATTTTCTTTTTATCAACTGAGTTAAATATATTAATTTAAATAAAAATATTGAAAGTATGACTAAATATAAATATTGACTAAAATTATAAATTATTCTTATATAAATGTATTAAAAACAAACATATTTGTATAATTTTATATGCATGATTATTAATTAGTATATTTTTCTTAATTATAATTAATAATTCATATCGATATAATAACTAGAATTAATTTTAATTATATATATAGAACTATTTATAGACAAAAATATACATATAAACATAATTTTTATATATTACGGAAGTAGAATACAGTAATTTATCCTAGTATTATTTACAATAGTAATACAGAAGTAATACTTAATAATTGACACTTTAAAATTGAAAAAATTATTTATACTCATTTGAATGTTTAGATAAATAGATTTATTTTTTATTATTTATATATTAAATGAATAATATAATATGTATATATTAAATCATTTATGTATAAATCCACTTAAATGTTTTCTTATAGAAATTATAAAATATTTTCATAAGAATGTTTATACATAAACATAAAATTTGATAAAAATTATTACCATTCGAATGACGTCTTTTTTGACCAGATGTTATTAAAAATTTGCTAGAACTATAAGAACTTAGTATTTCATTATTTCGAGTTTTGGGTTTTTTTTGTAAATGATTAATATTTGATCCAAAATCTCCACTTCTTTTGATTCTAAAAAAAAAAAAAAAAAAAAAAAAATTAAAAAAATAAATAATGCGAAATAACGATATGATTGATATGTTGTGAAATATGATAACTGTTAACAATTTAATCTTATAAAATTAGTAATTTTTATATTGTTTGGTCAGACAAAGTAAATAACACAATAATTTTACAGTATTCAAAATAAGAGCAATTTGTTTTGCTTAATTAAAATGTATAATATACACTGCATCTTATGCACCTATATTTTAAAGTATAAAACCCGTGTCATCACTATGTATGTGTCAATTGCTTTGTAATAAATTGTTTATAGTGTTGCCACTGTGGCAGTTAACACGGAGTGTACGCGTGTGAGTGTGCTAAATACCAATACTCACAATATTAAATGTGAAGTAAATTTTAAATTATCTAAGTATTTTTGTGTATAATTTTTAATTTGTATATCACTGTATTGTGGTAAATCACTTGCTGCATGAATGTCTTAATAATAACATAATACTTACTTCTTATTTTCCACATTTACATTTTTAGAATTCATTATTGGTTGTGTTACTCTATGATTATGTCCATTCATAACTGTTACACGGTCAGATACATTAGAAGATTCATTTATAGTTTTTCGCCGACGATTAACAAATGCATCAACACCACACTTTAAATAAATAAATTAAACATATTAAATTTCATTTTAATTTCATCCATTTGTAAAAATAAATATAAAAATTAAAAAGCAAAAGAATGGATATAGGTGTAAAGAGGATAGTGTTGAATTTTGATTAAAATAAATATGAATGAATGTAATGATTTATAATTAGAAATACTATTTTGAGTGAAGTTCATCAGATAATATGTGTATTGATTAAAATTTTTACATTTAATATATATACCCATAAAACATCAAAATAAGTCATCTAAATACCCAAATCTGACATTATTTCATTCAAAATTGTTTTTCAAATGGAATGATTTATCATTGCATTCAAATATTAATCAAAATTCAACACTTTCCTCTTTAGACCTTGTAACACAATTTTAATTATAACCAGAAATACCCTACATACACGGTATGAGTGGTCATCGCCGTCAATATCCGTATGTAATATGGTCATTTGGCGTAACTAAATATTGAATTTTAATTATATTATAAATAATGTGTTTTGATAATATACATTATATAATCTATAATATTGTCACAGGTTTTTCGTACACTCTGCCGTTCTGTTCAGTTAGTTATAAATAAAATACACATATATTATAAGTTTTTAATATTGTAAAAATGGCATATCTTGTATCACAAGTATTTATTATATTAATAATTATTAATTACTATATTATTGTATGGACAATATTTTATTAAATTAGAAGTCTTCAATGTTAAAAGTAATATATAAATAAACGATTTCGTGAAGTATTATGAGTTTCGTTATTATTTAATTCACCATTGCGTTTACATAAAAATACTTATGTTTACATATAACAAAGTCTATAATATTATAGCAAATATATTCGACGTGCAGATTTCACCATTGGAGATGTTTTTGGAAAAAGTTAAAATTGTTGGTATAAACTAAAGATGACGTAATCATAACTGTGATAATTAAATCAAATTCAACAAGCACATACTCAATTCAACAAACTATTGCCTTTTTCATTGACATTTTTATCTGATTAGAAATTGTTGCTGTTCACCTTGGCAACAACAACAGTAGATATACCCCCAATCTTGATAATTTATTGTTAATTAATTTTTTAAGGTCCTATTTTTTTTTAAAAAAACCTATTGGTTCAGCCAACACAACAATTGGCCCGGCTCTTGGGTCACCGTTGAGTGTCCCCCTAGACAATGGATAATTTAGTAAGCCCATTTTTTAAAGGACCAAATCTTACAACCTGTACCTTTTCACAGCAGTAACAGCTATTCTTTTTATCCTTTAAATAGCTACAAAAAAAAAAAAATCGGAAATAAAATATTCACAATAATTTGGAACTGAATTAAGCAATATGTATTTGAGCTTTCATTAACATTTTCATAATTTTTTGTCAATTTTATTTAACATTGTAAAATATTAAAATATAATAAGAATCCATAAAAATACGTAAAATATCGATTTTACAAAAAATTCAACTTTAAACAAGATTTTTAATATTACAGAACTATGTTAATTAATATGTAATATGCTTCAATAAAATTGTCAGACTTTAAAACCCAAAAGTGCCAACTTTATCAAACATATAGATAAAAATGAGAATTTTATGAAGTATTCAAAGTTCTATATTTTGTAGAAAAATTAATGTAACGATTCCAAAATTTTATTACGTATATATTATAGTACCTATATTAACCCGCCATTAGTCGCACTATTATTTGTAACGTATGTGGTCACACACGGTCTTTTGGACCATTCATATGTGATTCATAATTCCAGTTAATTATTTATATATAAATACATTTATTATAGATATACATATTATACATAAATTGTAATTAATTTATTTATCTTTTTTACTATTTAAATTATTATTATTATTAAATTGTTCATAGTTATAATAATGTTGAAGTAAATTATGACCGTAAAATATACACTTATCCGAGTTGAATATCAAATACAAATGACGAAAATATTGAATTTTTCGATGAAACTATATGAACAAGCAAGTGATAAGATTGAAAGACTATAACTATCGATAAGAAGAAACGATTATGATGGTTTTTTGGTTTTTTCTATTTAAAAATAAACACTGACGAAAATAATATTGAACCAAATTATTAATAGCGAGTTTATACACGGTCTTTTTAACAGGTTTGTGACATTAAAAATACATATAAATTCAACAAACAATAGATAATTGTTTTAATTAGCATTAAATGATAGCTTGGAATGTTCATTGAAGGTATTAAAGTACACAAAATAATATAAATTACCTACAATGAATAATTTGAAAAATTCTAAATGCCCACTCTTTTAGACAGCGTTGCGACTTACGAAGGGTTAACAATCAAAATTTGCTTCAAGTTTCTAAATTCTAAATTACCTATGCTATTGTAAAATATTGATATCAAATTCATCAAAATTTCAGTTTTTTTGAAAAATTATGTTTTTTTTTATCTTTTTTTATTATCATTTTTCCTATCGTATGGGGTTGATTTTGAGAAATTTGAAAAATGACCTAAATAAAGTACCAAAAGTACCAACAACATCCACTTTCCAACCAGAAACATTTCCTATTGTGAAAATTGGAGCATTATTTTGGGTTAAAAAAGTGTCTTCATATATATATATAATAGATGTTTTCACTTTGCTCAAATTCTAAAATGTAATGACACATTTATTGACCACATATTAAAATTAAGTTGAGTAAATAAAATTGACAAATAAATAAAACTTATAATTACTTCTTGACGTGTTTTTTTTCTCACACCAAAATTATCTAAAGTTTCCATCAATTTTCTCTTCTTATCATATATATTTCTTGGTATTGTGTTATTAATCCCATTTAAACTGTTTCTAAGAAAAAATAATATTTATTAATATTTACATGTTTCAAATATTTAAATAATTAATTAGCTTCAATTTTGTAGTAAATAATTAAATTATTTAAATCATTTTTTAAATATATTTACTCCAAGGTGTACGATGTTGATAAATTTGATGTATCCGTGTTTGGGGTTGTAGATCTAGCTTCACGAACTTTTTGAGCTATGCGAAAACTAAATCCAGGACTAGTCACCGTTTCTTTTGAATTGTTTCTAAAATTCGAATTTAAATATCTATTAAATTAATTAATTGTAATAATAATAATTATTAAAAATAAATATATAAATTATAATAGTAATAGTGATAAACTTGTGATTTATTTAGTTATCTTATTATTTCTATTTCAAAATATTGTAAGTGTTAAGTATTAACAACAATTATTACTTCAATAATTATTATTTAATAATTGTTTAATTACTATAGTTAAATATAACTAATGTATAAAAGTTGTATGCAGATCATTTATGAGTGAACAATAACTAATTTCAAACTTAAAAGAAATAATATAAATAATCAAGCTATTACTATTACTATTAAGAAAATGAATTATGTAATCTATGATCACTCTCAGTCTAAACATTTTTACAACTATTGGCAACTACTGTTAAACAATGCATGTACTTCAACAAGATGCAAAAGGTAAAGTGAAGTAAGTGATCATTTTTAAGAAGAAATTATTTTTTTATACAGTTTGACAGTTTGAAGAATTCAAAACAAGTATTAAATAATATTATATTTAGGTACCTAATTGAAAATTTGCTTTTTTTAAATGTATTAATTTATTAAGTAGGTATTACTAAATTCTCTTAAAATGCTAATAGAATAATCCTTAAACATGAAAAAAACCTTTGGTTTTCTTAAAGAAATTACCCACGAGTGTATAACAATTTATAATTTAGGTAATGTAAAATTAGATAACTGTTATTTAATTTAGTTACTTAAACATAAATATTTAGATTCAAATAAAATAATTTATAGGTAGGTTAAATAAAAAAATAGGCACAATAATTTCATTAGGTTTGTATTTAACAAAAATAGGAGTCATGAAATTATTAGATTAATCCAATAACCAGGTTTCAACTACCAATAAATTTCCTATATATAATAACTATTCTATAAATTAAATATTTTTATTTTATGAGATAAATAGGTAGAAACTTAAATTAGACATATTAACTTATTACTTTTCTAGTGAAATTATATATTATGTATACTAATTGTATAAAACTTTATTAACATACCTCAATGAAGACTCATCTCCGTTTGGTTTACGGGCTATAGCTGATTTGGTATTGAATATATTAAGAAATCTGGCTTCAGAACTATTAAGATTTAATGTTTTATTACTTAAGTTGTTAGATAAATTATTCTTGTCAGTATCCGATTTAGGATTTAAAAATTTTAAGAATGAAAACATAATGAAATATACAAATACTGGATAGAATTGAATAATTCAATGAGAACTATAATTAAAAATTAAAAATGATTATATTATATTATATATTAAAACGGTGTATTATTTAATATTGGCACTAAAAAAATTTAAATGTAAAACGTGTAGTTTATTTTATTTGAAGTTTGTCAATTGAAAATTTGACATCACATTTCACATCATACTACTCAGTACTCACAATTAAAACAATATCTAGTATTTCCACATTTGACATTTCACAATGATTATTGAAAATATTATATTACTATAATACCACCTCGTCGTTATCACAAAATCATGGCGGCAAGGCCAAATAACTTCATGACGTATAAAAACCGTTGAAAATGTTAGGTTTGTTAATATACCATGGTTACTGTAATAAAAATAATAAGATATTATAATGTTGGTCACACCCACGATTTAAGATATGATGTACAGGCACAGAAAGATATATATAAATTTATATAAATTTATTATACTCTTTGTGTACAGGTTAGCTATCACCAAAAGACAGGACTACAAAACACAGATTATATAATATAATAAATTAATAATGTTTATTATTATAACTGTCGTGTATAAAAACTACTGTCAGCCTGATACTCTATCAGAGTTCCGTTGAAATTTTGACGCCAGGGATCTTGAAATCCAGTGTAGCCATTTTGTATAACAAAAATACCGTAAAGTAAATCACTAAAATAAATAAGTAAAAACATTATTTTATAGTCACGATGTTTACATCGTGTTTATAGTTTACCAATATTATAGTTTTTGGTTAATAATAAAAAAAAAAGTACTTTCTAAAATTCTAACGTATATCTATCAATGGACAATCACGGTTGTAGATAGATATTATTTATAATTCTAATTAAACACTATGATTTGCACACCTATATTCCTGCGGCAGGAGTATCAGCTTATTTTTTTTTTTAATTCAATATTAAAAAATATTTTAAAGTCTTTATGGGTAGAATAAAATAGTATTTACCTTTTAGTAATGAATCAATGGCTAAAATGATTCCATACTTATGGAGCACCATAAATACCTATTACCTACCTATGAATTTGAAATAATCATTCGTTTGATTTTTAATGTTAAGTATTGACTTTAACACGGTCAACAGAATTACAAGTATAACCAAACTATAATATAGTTTATATTATGAATAATTTATAATTTTTCTGGGAATGTCAGAATTAGATTCAATCAGTATTTCTTACGTGTTACGTAACGGAATTTTTGGGATTAGTGAGATGACCGTGGATTTTCTTATACTCAACTAGAAAATGTTTTGGTCACCGTCTAGTGTCCAAGATGTTTATGTTTAATTATAAACTATTATAATATTAGATTGATGTAATTTTGAATAATTGAAATATTTAAAATATAATAACATTAATAACATTATTTAGTTAAATAATGACTGTTTAATTGAACCATATTACCTCCATTTAGTATTATATATATATATATTTTTTAATTTTATATGAAATAAATTTGTTTTGCATTAGTAACGAACTAGCCACTTATACCTAAATAGGTACCTAATCATCATTTGTTAAGTTTAAGAATAATGTTTTAATGAAAGGTCCAAATTAAATTTTAATCATGCCCCAATCTCAATGAGAATTATTTTAGATTTTATCATTTCAAATTTCAAATAGGTATAATAGATAACGGTATAACACGATAGTAGGTACACTAACACTACATATAAATATTTTGAATAAATATATACATAATATATGATAATATAAATAATTAATGTTAAATTTGTAATTAAAATAATAATAAATTATCGAATAAATATTTTATAATAATATATAATTAAAATTATAATAAATTAATGTTAATTCCACACAGGTCTCAGATACAGGGCGCTTTTGCTGGTCAACGGCGGCGACGTTCGATAGGTATGTAAATGGGTGTTTTGTCGGATGCGTGAATGCGATATACTACGTGATCGGCTTCTTCGGACGATGACGGCTGCACATGCTGTATTGTGCCGCCGCCGATAGACCGCCTGTAAGTCGGGACGTTTTGCGTACCGGCCGCGTGCACGTCTTCCGCACCGGTTTGGTGTGAGTGTGTGTACACCGGTTTGGTGACGATCTCGTACGTGGTACTCTTAGGTTCGGCATGGTGGCCGTGACTACCACCGGCCCGGAATGAAGCGAGTGCCGACAGCAATAGTGACATGAACGCTGTCATGAGTGCTTTTCCAGCGAGCACCGCAATTGTCTTCATGCCCAGCGCCAGAAGCATGGCACCGGTTACCCATCCAGCCAACAGAATAGACTGAGCGTACTTTTGTTTTTTTCCCCTACCTGCAAACATCACATTCATTATTGTTCATTTCCAAAGCATCGTCACAGATTACAATATTATTATATTATTATAAACGATATCTTAAAATAATCTAAAAAATTAAAATTTGCCATTTAAAAAGAAATAATCACCGACATAATAATATTATTATGCGCTTATAATACGATACACATTATTTAATCAGTGACGAATAACGTTATATTATATTATATTATTATAATACAATGCGGAAAGCGAAATCAATATACCTGATTGTACGGATGCGTCCGTCGCAGCCTCGCCAAATGTTCGAACGGTCTGTATGGTCGAATCGTCGAGCATTTTCACGTTGAGCGTTAATGTGCTGAAATATCGGGCCAACTTTTCGACGAAAAATCGGTCGAATACTTCGGATGACGAGTCTCCTCGGCCGGCAGACGTTGCAGGCGCCAGCGTGATTGGAACTACGTTATCGTCAAACTTTTGACTGGACACCGTCACACCGGACACCAGTGAATAGCTCTCGTTCGCTCGTTCCAAACGGTCCACCAAGTGGACCAACGCCAACTTGACGCACGTCACGTAGTTTTTTGACATACATTTCTTCCACATGGCCTGTCCGAAATATAATTATTTAAGTACTTTTGTAATTAATCATTACGCAATAATTATAGGCTTATAATAAATATTAATAATAATTATTTATTATAAAATATTAAAATAATTAATATAGAAAGTAATTGTAATATGTTCATTTTCAATATATAAGTAAGGTTCAGTCTTCAGTTAAGTTCTAATATTGCGGTGTAAGGAGGGCGTTTTGAGTTTTCAGACCTTTGCACCCTCATGCTTGGACTATATTTGTATACTTTTTTTCAATGACATATTTAAAAAATATTTAGTTTTTGGGGATGTATGAAATAATATCTCTTTCAGAAAAAAATTCTAGTCGTACCATTAATTCCAGTAGTTACATTATTCATTACTATACAAATACCACATACGTATTATAATTTATAGCCTTATAGGTATATCTACTATAGTTAGACTATTGTAACCGTAGAGGCGTATATATTTTAGTTTTTCAACTGTACTATACTAAAAATTCAAATTCCATTTTATTATAATACGTGATATTATTTTGGTCGACTAAACGAGTATAATATTGTATATAGATATGCTATATAATATTCACTTTATAATAATATATAAATAGTGAATCCATTTAAATTTGAAACGTTTTAAACTATAAAAATATAACCGATGAATGATATAATACATCGATCAGCGTATACCGTTAATATATAGGTACCTAAGTACCAACCACAAAATTTCGATATGGTTCGCGTTCCTGTTGTGTCACACGAGTATAAGTATAAATATTATCATAAAACATATAGTATAATTTTCAAACGGACGGAAAAATGCGTCACATTATTTGATCGTTCTGATGTGCGCGACCGCGTATTATTATAATGTCCGAACGGAATAATAATGATAGTACTCGTATAATAATGGTCGTGTGAAATCGAAAAAAAATTACAAAAACTTGTTAACGGCCATCATTGTTCGTTTTCGCCGCGGACACGAATTTATTGGAAATTTGCGAGCGGGTTGCACACACGCGTGTGCGCACGTCATAGTTTTCTTTTCACCAATTATCATATTATTATATAGGTAATAGGTACTCGTATTATAAATATTCTCTTTATAATAATAATAAATACTATTATAATAGTATTGGAAAATTAAATGTGACAGGCGTATTATATCATAATAATATATTATAATATAGACATATATACGAGTATATTGGTTGACGCACACACATACAGACGATCATAATTTCACGTCACAAATGTACGATATATTGAAATGACACTATACGAAATAGCGTATATATTCTCGTATCATTTATGTATCGAAATTCTGTTCATCCTATATATAATATACGAATGATAGCTATAATATGTATATTATATTTTTGGTTATGTAGTTTTGTTATTCGCACGGAAAATCGAAACATTTTAATATAATTATAATAATATGTAGGAGGTACGCGTAATGTATAATTCCTCGCCGTGATGTTCTAAATATTTACGTCAATTATAGGTAATATAGGTACGTCATAGTTTCACTGTATATAGGCACATAGTTATATTTTACGCGTACTATCGGGATTGGGATATAATATAATAATAATATGATCAATCAAATTCGTCGAAACAAGAAACGTCTCGATATAATTATTTGACGTTTCGATGACTAACCGTGAAAAATGCGTTTTCAGATTATCTTGGAGATGAAAAAAAAAAAAAATCATCTATAATATAATAATGTGCTGGTTATATAGTTATACCTTATACTCGACTGTGATGACTGAAAGAGCCTATTGTAATACATTGTATATTATATTATAAGTGTAAAAGCGAACGGGTGTTAAAAACAACGAATTTTGCGTTATAAGTTATAACTAACTATAATCACTTTTTTTTTTCGTGCAAATATATTTTTTATATTCTTATACGATTAAGGGTATTTGTTTATTAATATATTACAGAATTATCTAGATTTTAGGTATAAGTACTCATATTATATATAGATAATATTTATTAATATGTTATCATAATGAAGCGTGATATTATTATTTTTATTATTAATTTTCTACACGCGTGTGATCCGATTTCGACATATAACTGTATAAAATAGTTCTCAAATATTTAAACACAAATTTTAACATTTATAATTTATAATCTACTAATATCATGTCTGAAATTCTGACTTATTATTTTGTACCCTGTTCGTAAACCCATGTTATAGTAATATACTAATTGCTAAGTCACACACTCACACCGCGTGATTTTAAGCCTATTATTATATTTTATATTTTATGCGTCAACTTTGAAAAATCATAAAATCTTATATAAATATCATATAAATTATTACATTCATATTCACCTTATAGGATTAACCTGTAACATGTAACATATGCACCCCAGGACGCAAATTTAATAAAAAAAAATCTAAAATTAAGGATGCCAAAACAGTGTAGATAAAAATTGATTTCATTGCTGTAAATAAAAAAACTTTACTTTTTTTCTTTTTAAATATGTGGACAAATAAAAATTGGTAATGCTCTTTATGAAATATGGGGTGCTAATTGCTAATCATCCTTGAGTCTCCTTATTATCCTAATTTCGCCTATAAGAAAGACGTAGAATGTTATAACTTATAAATGTGCACAATTAGACAGAATCAAAAAGTATATAATCAGAGATGGCCAACATAAAGTGACTTACAAGCCACATCAAAAAATTGCTCGTAAGCCGCAGGTTGGCCATCCCTGGAGCTGAATATATCTTCCATAGTGGCCGAGTGCGATTATGATACGTTCATATACGTTGAGTCGTTGAATCGAGAAACCGCTTTTAAAACATAAAAATAACAAAATAATAACAAATATTATTAACCACACTTTATTTTGTCGGTTTTCGTGCGGTATTTGCACGGCACGAGACCGGAAACTCTCATATTTATTGGTATAAATATTATATTATGCGTATATTGTTTCGATTTTTTTTTGTTTACGCGGAGCAGCGGGACGTCATAGTCGAATTTTTCATCGGTACTTACCGCCAATAATGGCACCTAAAATGTATATTTATATTATACATTACACACACACACACACACTAGTGGCCATCTCCGCATGTTACTGTGTAGAAATCGCTGTAGAATTTTCGTCCGCGTCACTCGTACGATCATAATATCATATTATAGAATATGCCGTTGGTGCGAATCAACTTATGCCTTGCGAGACAACGCGGATGAATGATGTAAAGGAACAGTACAATAATAATAAAAATAAAAATAATAATAATAATAATAATAATAATAATAATAATAATAATAATAATAATAATAAGAGTACATATAATATAATATCATATATACGCATTATGTTTTATATTATAATATATTGTATGTGCGAATCGAATAGACGTCATAGATCGTTTATACGTACACACGTATCGAAAAATAGTATAAAAGACACGTGCAGCGAGCGTATACAATAATAATAATATATATGTAATTAAATAACGGCCGATATCTTATGGTACAGTGACAGTGAAAATAATATAATATAACAGTCAGTAGCTGTTGCTGTCGTCGCAAATATTACTATTATTATTATTATTATTATTATTATTATTATGATCACGTATTACACATACTATTAATACAGCTACTGACTGTGGTTGTGCGACTTAAGACTTTCTAATCCAAATTTTGCGCACAAAAATCGTTTAAAACCTAAGTTTACATATTATAATGTACCTGTATAGTGTATACTGTATATATACATATAATATTATGGTAGATGCAAGAAACGTCTGAATAGATCATCATAACATAGGTACAATAATAATGAATATATATAAATAATTATTCATGAAACGTATAATTTATTTAACAATATATTATAATATGAATAAGTTAATATGATAGTCTGACGAATCAAAAATAGTAATAATGTTATTAAATATCGTTTTAAAATCTTAACGCGAATTCGCAGTACAAAGTTTTTAACGTGTAACGTTATAGCGCGGTTGACCGCAATCAAAGATGAAATAAAAAAGCAAGGGAAGGGATACAGGTGTAAAGAGGATAGTGTTTAATTTTGATTAAAATTTGAATGCAATGATAAATCATTACATTTGAAAAACAATTTTGAGCGAAGTTCATCAGATAATATAATATGTACTGATTAAAATTTTTACATTTATCTGTCTCCACGTTCAATATAAATAATAACGTAGGTATTACAAAACCCCTAAATTAGTCACCTAAATATCCAAATCATACAGTACTTCGCTAATAACCATTTTTAGAATGTAATGATTTATCATTGCATTCAAATGTTAATCAACATTCAACACTATCCTCTTTACACCTGCATCCTTTTCACACCAGAATCCCTTCCCTTGCTTTTTAGATTCTGAACGAAGCGAAATGATGTGTGATGTTTTTCTTATGTTTGAAGACACTTTTACTACCCGAATTAATGCTCCAATTTTCAGGAATATCACATGTATTCGGTTGGAAAAAGGATGTATTGGTACTTTATTTAGGAAATTTTTCGAAATTCTCAAAATTGACCCTATGCGATAGAAAAAACAACGAAAAAACGGCAGTTTCACGAAAACTGAAATTTCAACGAATTTGATTTCATTATTTCACGATAACTCAGGCAATTTTGAAGAAAGAGACTTGAAATTTGTTTATAGGTGTAAAAATAAGTATTATTATATATGAGATAAAATTTTGGAACCGTTACGTTAATTTATCTAAAAATATAGGACTTCGAATATTTCGTAAAATTATCATTTTTTGATAAAATTGCCAATTCTGGGCATTAAGGTCTGAAAATTTTACTGAAGTATAATTACATATTACTTAACATCATATCAAAATATTTAAAAAATCCTGAGTCTGAATTTTTTTTTATAGCTGTTTAAAGTTAATATTTTTAGTTTAAATGAAAATCTTAAAATCCATACGAATTCTTCATTTTTTCTTATTACTTCTTATTATTTCTTAATACTTTTACAATAAAAATTAATAGAAAATCCAAATTTTGGAAAATTTTATGAAGCTTACTGATATATATCTTTTTATTATATAATATATATCTCCAAAATATTAAGAATATTCAGTCTCATGACTCATTTTTTTTTATAGGTATTTAAAGTTGAAATTTCAGTAAAATCAATATTTAAAGTACTGAAATGGATTTTTCTTATTACATTACAATATTTTAAAATAATGTTAAATACAATTGACGAAAATTTTTTGAAAATTTTGTAAATTTTATTGAAGCTTAAATACATTTTACTTTATTTAGTTCCATTTAATTGTGAATAATTGCATTTTCATTTTTTTTCTTATATATAGGTAGCTGTTTAAAGCAGTGGCGGCCCGAACATTTTCCCACCAATACGCATACAAAAAAAAAAAAAAAACCACACCGACACCACCCACCCTCAAATATATGTATTGGGCAATGATCACTTATAGGTAATTAAAAATTCCCACCACCACCAAAAGTCATTATTAGTGTGACGTGTGAGTGAGCGCAGAGGTATGGTTATAAATCTCAAATTCTGGTGCAATTGATTAATTAAACAATAAACATTGATTATCATCACACTGTCGTTTTTTTGGTATCAACCACAGATATCAGCAACTGCCAGCTATGTTACCATGGAAAAGATTACCACTAACCAAAAATGTTTTATCGTCAAAATATGTTCAATATTTTAATAAATAATATTTTTCACGTTCAACTTCCCGCTTAAAATTTTCGAGAGGTACCACTACCCCAAATATACACAATACGCCAAAGGATTTTTTTGAACGATAGTCAATTGATATTAAAACTAAAATAAAATCGTTAATTATATAGAAGAAAAAGTTCTAAGTTAGAGGTAATATTGAAGATTTTTTTGACCCATTATTATATAAAATATATAAACGAATAGAAGACCATTAAATAAATTAGATCGATAAACATATAACCAATAATTCTATTATAGTTTCTAGAATAAAATGCATATAGTAATGTTATATCACATTAACATTGTAGTTATATCTTATATGCATAAAATAATTTTCATTTTTTTCTATTATACATGAATAATAATGATTTTAATAAAAATATGATATTCGCGTGAAAGCGAATTTAAAGATCTATATATATTTTAAGAAATCAATAGTATAGAATATTACAAAAAAAAAAATGTTGTCTGTATATTTGTCATCATTTTCTCGGGTTTGTTATGAATTGTATGAACGGTTCATGGAACTGTGTAATGGATTGTAATCGGCATTGTTAAATCAGATATAATTCACGAATCGATATATTATTATTATCATTTTTTAGATATTATATTTATAACATAAAAAGTCGATATCGCTTTCAACACTAAATACAATCAATATAATAACATAATCAAATGTGTATTATTGTAAATAAAAAAAACATGCGATATAATACAGCCACGAGAAAACGGATTTCGATGTAATAGGTACGAGTATAATATAGCATTATTTTCTAATAATTACAATAGATAAAGCAAGGGAAGGGATACAGGTGTCGAAGGGATACAGGTGTAAAAAGGATAGTGTTGAATTTTGATTAAAATTTGGATGCAATGATAAATCATTATATTCGAAAATGATTTTGAGTGAAGTTGATCAGATAATATATGTACCTATTGATTAAAATGTTTACATATATCAGTCTCTACGTTCAATATACTCGAATATACCCATAAAATCCCTAAATTAGTCATCTAAATACCAAAATCTGACAGTACTTAGCTCAGAATCATTTTTCGAATGTAATGATTTATCATATTGCATTCAAATTTTAACCAAATTCAAAACTATTCTCTTTACACTTATATTGCTTGTAAACATTCATCATTTTTTTGGTTTTGTTATAATAGTTATGTAAGTATAGTTAAATATTATGTAATTTAATGTATTTTATCTGATGAACTTTTTTTTTTGTAATTGTCATATTAATATACTATATACTATTATTTGAGGAATATCAAGCAATGTTTCATAATAGTAATTTACATTATTAGTTTATTTATTTTGTATTATAATGTAAAGAAACTGAAATTTTTTCAAAAGATATAATTTAAAATAAAATATATCTTATTGGTGGGTGTTATTGTATAAAATTTATAATATGATTTAAAATAAATTTGTATTATAATAATATTAATTTTTTAATTTAATTTTTATTTATATTATTTTTATATACGTATAACTATATAAAATATTAATTTATAGTTATCTATTTTATTAATTACTATAATTTTCATAATTATGCATTTTAGGAAACTTCGCCATTATATATGAACGAATGAACGATGCTAAAAACATTGAACTTATTTATTTTAACTCAAATAAATATAATATAATATATCATATGGGTTCACTTCATAGAACTACAACGTTATAAAAGGTAATTAAACATATTTTTACAGATGTTAAAAAAATTCATCCATTTCTATACCATTACTTAAAGAATAGTTTTGTTTACTGGTCAATAATATTGTTAAATCTTAAATAATTAAATTATATTGTCATATCAAAATTAAATGTATTAAATGAAATATTATTTTAGTCTAGAAAATATCGATCAAAAATATTAAAAATTTAACGTGACGTGTTTTAGTAATTAGGTGATTTTCTAGCGTGAATCAAATTAAAAACTTCTTTAAAATAATTATAGTGTTATTAAACTGAATTTCATTTTTTTTTAGTTTATAACCTATGAGTATTTTGTTATATCTACGTGAAACGAAATATTTTATGAATAATTGTTTGAAGAATAAGAAGCCTTCATGGTCAACATTACTAATTCAATTTATTGTCTCATTTTATTATTTGTGATTGGTACTATCATGAAAACTAAACGATTCTAGTTACATATATTACGTTGGTCATTACTCATAATTAATCATAAGATATCTTAATTTAGAAAAAAAGTGATATTATTATTTATTTTAACCAAGTATGATGAGGAAATTAGTATTTGATTATTTATTTCCGTGAAAATTGAGATATTTGCAGATACTACTTATAATTATTAATTAATAATTTTCATCGTAATATGCTCAGTGTATTTTCAATTTTTTTTTGTGTAATGTATGATATGTATACAACCTTATATTGATATATCATATATTACAATAAATAACTGAATAATCTCACGCATGAACGGTAAATCACAAACAAGTGTAATAAGTTAATTGTTAAAAATGTGATAATATTGTAATTTGTAATAAAGTTGAACATAATATTATAATTAAACTATAATATAGTTCAATTATATTTTTATTTTATATACTTAATTGTAAGATTTAGATTACAAAATATAGTAGATAGGGTCACTATTTAACAATTTGTTGATTATATTGACACTATAAATTATTATACATGGTATATCCAATATCCATATACAATTTGTAATGTGGTTTTCACTCATTGTAAAACAATAAAATTACTTCTTAAAATTATTTAATATACCTATTAGTTATTACCTATATTTGTTTTTATATAGTGGAAAACCGTTGGATTTTTGAAAAAAATTTGTTACGAATTTAAGATTATAATATTATATTGTATTAAATATTTGTATTTTATAGTTATGTAATATATAAATAAAATAACGAGTATATTACATTTTTACATTTTTATTTGTGTATTTCGTATTATAATATGCTTTTGACATTTTATCTATTTATTGATTTACGTACTTTTTTCAAACCGTTGGCTGAAGATTCGTTAAACGGCTGAGTTAAACTAGTGGTCGTTGACGGGTTGACCAAATTGTCGGTGTCAATCGGCTGGCTGGTCGAGACAACTGTGGGATCATCAATAATCGGTTGACCGTAAGTTCCGGCCATAACCGTCAGAACCGTCATAGCGGTCATCAGCAGCATTGTCATCTTAGAATCGGATTTACGAACTGTCCGCGACCAATGTATATTTTCAATACGGGACAATACTTGAAAAAGAAAAACGATAACAATTTAATTTAGTTATATACCGCTCGTGTGAAATTTTAATGAAATTTGCGTGTGTGTTTGGTGGACGGGTTAGTGATAACGAACGCGGCAATCGTTGTTGTGCGATGCGTCGGGTCGTCGTGAGATCTGTTATAGGCGCGAACCGACGATTTGGGTCGCGTCGTGGTCCATCCCCCCGCGGTTTGCTAATGCTGATGTGCCGAAATGAATTCGCGGTAGGGAAAATCATCAGTAGTTTTCGATAAATATAATATTATTATTATTATTTAGGTAGGTACCTAAATGCACATTATACTTCACAATTTACTCTACAATAATAATTATAATAATAATAATACATAATACGTAATGTACAATATAATATTATTATATGTATATAATATTAGTATAGGCATATAATATTTTGCGCCTACACATCGTTTAAAGGATGGAAAATACAATGCCTATTGCCGATTATAATATAATAATAATTTTATTATTATATTATACTGGTACAAAAGACTATTGTAATTTACGTGCGTGCTCGCGAACTAAGAATACCTACGTACCAACGCACCGTCTCGACTTTTATGCACTGGATTGTTGTCGTTTGCACAGTGCAGATAAGCAAGATAATGCGATAATGATCGTTTTGCCTATAATACGTATATTATATTTTATTATTAAATTAAATTTGTTAATAATAATTACTAATGTTGTATTTATATACCGTAAAACGAAATAGTACATGTACAAGAACTTTCGAAATGCTATATGTACTCGTATATAGTATATATTATAGGTAAGTAGGTACTTATATACAGTGTTGTATAAGTATAATGTATAAAGATAAATATAAATTTATCTAGATAAAGATAAAAGATATTAGGCAATAAAATTATCTAGGTTAAGATAAAAGATAAATAAAAATATAATTATCTAGCTAGATAAAGATGAATAATAAATTAAAATTTATCTAGATAAAAAAAAATATACATTTTTATACTATTATAAAATGTCATAAAATTACTAATGTATCAGTAATGATAATCATCATTAGGATTAAAAAAAAATACTTTGAAATTTATGATGAAACTTCATTTTTACACGGAACTAATTATGAATTTCATTGAAATAAAAAATTTAACTGAGTAACTTAAATTTTTGTAATAGGTATTTATATTTAATTTATTTTATCTAGATAAATTTATTTAGATGACTTACATATTTATCTAAGATAATGACTCAGATAAGTCATTTTGAATTCATCTGTATAAGATAAAAGATAAAAAAAAATTATTTAGATAATTTACAACATATAATTAGATAATATACAACACTGCTTGTATATATATCGCATTAGGTAATTCAAAAGAAATAAAATTATGATGTTTTCGATATTTTCCAAAGAGGAAAAAATCCCCTTTTCCTCCCCAATAAGGGTGCTAATGATAGTCTTGATGACATGTCATGTGCATCTATTCACAGCATTTATTCTTATATATATATTATGGTAAAGTTAAAGAACTAACCGGTCAAAATATATAAAAGTAATTTCAATTTTATTCCAATAAGTTTGGCCATTCAATTTTTTTGACTGTTTAGTATGAGTATTTACGTATATTGAAAAGCTGATAGTTTATCGTTTATGCTATTTATAGTCCACTCTATAATCTATATTTCCTTCTAAAATCATGCATATTCCCATTTTAGTTACTAGTTAGAGTAAAACAACAAAGTCCCAATAGGGTGCAAAGCAAAGTTAGATGAATTATATTGTAATCTTAACGCACAGTAAGATATAATAAATTAATAACTATTATTGTGGATTACATATACTCGTATTATAAACAATTTAAGGAATAAAAATAATACGATTCTTGTTGTGATATTCATGCAATACTAACTGTATTTATGGGTAAAATATATTATATAATAAAAAAAATTATAGCACTAAAATATATTTGAATTATTTAAATGTTTAATAAACATTTGTAATTAATTTTTTAAACAATTATTTTAATACAATATTTACAATTGTTAATTACGAATCAAAAAATGTAGTCATTTTTTTTTCTTTTTTTAAATTTATTATTGTTGTGAATTTAATTTAATTTGATTAAAAATGACTATTTTAGTATTGAAATTTTTAAACTAAATAAAAATATTTTAGCTGTGTATTAATAATTTTATTAGGAAAAAAATTAAATAGTCATATAAAAAGTTACAAACATACAATAATATATTAAAATTTCCATCATTTTTCTGTTTTCACTTTTATTGACTATTAACCGTATTTGGTATAGAATATAGGTGCTATGCATGAACACAACGAAATATTTTCTTGACAATGATTTGAGAAATCTGATAGTCTCGCAATTATTAATTGAATGTATGTAGTTTAAAAAATCAAAATATACTAAAATATTATTGTACATACTCATATAAATATATAATAGGTATATAATATATATAATAAATATATATTACGCTTTTTATTAAATTTCTATACATTTATTCATTTAACCGAATCGAGTAATGTTATACCATACGATTAGCGGTAATAGGTGTATAACTTATAGATATCACAATAACAAGGTATTTTAACAGAAAAATTATACTCTTGAGGATAGTATACAGATGTTTATACTATTTAGAAAAAAAACACACACATTTCAACACAATAATTTAACACTTTATTGATATTATTAATAATAAGTACATTATTATAAATGATAATATACCTGTATATATTATAATATATTACGGAATTATTACCTTAAAAATATAAAATATGAAATAGTATATTACTTTTTACTTAACTTAATAAATAGTAATTTAAATAAATTGGAAATACGTAATGTCAACTTTGAAATAAATATTGATTTTGTTGTTAATAAATAAAATAAAAATGTCATGTAATTTTGAATTTAGTATCGTCACGATAAAAGAGATGTTAAATTTATAAAAATTAGCCGTAAAAATATAACGATCTTGTATTTAAATTTTAAATATATAGTAAGAAAGTTTACTTAGTAACTCGCATATAATAATAATTATTGTGTAATTATATTATAATATTAAAATGTGATGTAACGTGGCGGTTGATACGGTCTTTCCATATTATAAAATATGTATAATGAAATCAAAATAATAATAAAACCTATGTTCCTATTATTATTGCAGAAAAATAAAAATTAATTAGGTTAAATTATGTGATTTTTCAATATAATTAACTAACTACTATGTACGAAACTATTGGAAATCGATAATACATAATAGCGCATATTTAAAATCATCTGATTGACATTTAAAGAACATACGTCAAAATAGAATACCACAAAAATTCATTTTATATACCTACCAACGATTAAACGTGATAATATTCAACGAAAATAATATTACGCATTGTTTTCACAAAACAACACAATGTAATCGAGTGCTCTTTGACGAGGACGTTTCTCAATCATTTGGTGGATATAGGTATAGGTACCTATCTATATTTCTATATAGGAACTATATAATATCATAGTAATAGAAATAGGCAGTAGCAGGTATAATATTTTTATTGAACGTAATATAGGTATATTGTGAAAATTATCGATACCTATCTCATTGTAAAAATTCGTATAAAAAGTAATAATAAATAATAATAACAACACAAAGAAATAATAATAATAGAAAATATAATCGTGTCAATGGGTGATTTCCGCGGACAATCTTAATAGGTACGAGTATACGCGTTTGCTTCATCGCCGTCGGTATCCGTAGTAGTCCTTAAGAGACGGCTGCGATGATGAATACGGTTCGTGGTGCACTTCCGTGGAATAACTGTAACCGTGAGTGACTTGAGGTTTCGCGAACACTTCGTAAATCGTACTTGCACTTTCTGACTTATGCGAACTATTTGACCAACCAGAACTCAAATACGCTAACATGATTGCTCCGAATGCCAGGAGTATCGCTTTGCTGGCCATCACGATCATCGCAAGTACGCCTAGCGATATCAACGATCCCCCTGATACAATCGAAGCGCTCATAATGTGATCCAAATAGCTGTCTTTAACTAATATAGAGAGAAACAAAAAAAATTGAACAAATTAAAAATTGAACTAACAAATTCCGATACATTATGTAAAAGTTCTCAAGTTAAATACTCTCTTTCCAAAAAAAATTCATTAAATTCCAATCGGTTATTTTTATATTAATAATCTTATATGAAACTTCATAAAATCAACGAAAGTGAAATGTTTGAATTATAATTTCCTAAGAAACTCAATTAGATACTTAAAATGTAAGACTATATTATGATTTACAATAAACAAAACCAAATGCTTATTATTTTTTCATATATTAATTTATAAATACTTCACAAATATATATTATTATTTTTTTTAAATATATTTATTACTAGGTTTATGTTTTTTCTTTCCCAAAGACGGTATATACGGGACGCCGTATCGCTGACCAATGTTTACATTCGAAGGTGTCATTTGAGTGACAATCGGTACTCCTGAATTCTCAGGAAGTAGCATTCCGTCAAAATCTTCTGAAATATTTAACTCCAGTTAATAAAATGTAATATTTAATTATTTATTCATTAATATTTTGAATTTAAATTTTTTTTATGTTGTGGTACAAAACTTTAAATATTTATTTGTTGAACAAATTTTTCGATCACTTATATCTATAATAATACTACAAATTCAATAATATTATGTTCAAATATTAATACCTGTATGGCTGTATGTATTATGTTTGAATTTCATTTATTCAAGTATCTATTAATATAATACTCATTATTTAGAAAACATTTACGATATGAAATATATTTGAAAACTTTATTGTTCATAGAATTTATTGTATAAATTTAAATTAAATTTTTTATAATAGCAATAGTGGTATATAAATCTATTATTATCTTTACGTATTATTATAGATTATACAATTTATTTGCTAGATAGTGCTAAGGTTATATCTTATATATATTTATTAATATTATAATGTATAAGTTTTAGAAAGTAATTTTAAAATAAAAGATTACCCATATTGGATAGGCAACTAAATTAACATATTTTATTCATTTGGTTGATAAAAATCAGGATTATCAGTAGTTTTAAGATAATATATTTTTACGAAAAATCTACTAATAGTCATTGTAATTCTTGCATAAACATTAAATAATTTATTATTTTTAAAGTTTTCATGGATTGAAATACTATTTACTATAATTATTTTTATTATTCAGTATAAAATTGTACTATTACGTGATTATTCATTTTTTTTTATATATTAAATATACGTTCTTTAAAAATTGGTTATATGATAAAAAGTTAAATTATAACTAAATTAAGAAATAAGAGGTAATATATAAGTATATTAATTAATATTATTAATTAATTATAAATTAATATAATATTTATTCAATAAAATGATACTACTAATAATATATACATGTATAATGTGTTATCAAACATACTCCTTAGAAGTATAAGTTTATATTTCAAATTATTATTAACGTATTATCATTAATATCTGCGTCTAATAATAATACATAAAATTAAAATATAAATTTAAAATTATGTATATTGTGATACCTTGTTTCGTCGTTTTCTCCTGTACTATGTTGAATTCGGATTGTTTTTTTCCAGAAGTATAATTGAACGCAGTCGAAGATAATATTATCATAATAAAAGTAGCAATAAAAATTAATTTAAGAGACATGATTTAATAATACAACGCCATCGAATAATGTCTCAAAGAAGACTGAGTTTAGTGTTTATTTGTCTTTTATTAATAAAACACACCAAATGCCAAGTCAGGTAGTGTGTGAACATTTTGTGTTTTTTTTTTTTTTTTTTTTTTTTGCGTACGTCTTCGCGTAAACAATTGGTTATGTTTACGTATTTATTGAACAATAGTGTGTAACTTCTTCTTGTCAAAATAGTAGTCATCTTTAAAACTATACAACGTTTTGTTTTGGCAATTTTTTTAATTCGTTATACATGATATTCGTATATGTATAGAAGCGTTTAAAATAGATACGTTTGTAATGTAAATGAGCTTTTTTTTATTTCTTAACATCGCATATTGCATTGTTCTTAAACAATCAAGTGTGTAACTGCACTAATAAATCGCAGTTATTATAAATATATAAAGAGTATACATTTTGACAACTAAATATATTATATACATATTAATTATATTTGGTTCTTTAAATATTTAATGTTTATTTATTAGATTTATTTATACTTTTATGTGTTTTACACATAGAGAATTAGACACAATTGAATAAAATTAAATAATATATAAATTTAAAATCATAAAAAAATTAAAAATTTTAGACTTATATTGTGTCTTTTTAATATAAGTACTTATATAGGACTTTGAATATTTCGTAAAATTCTCATTTTTATGTATAAAATGTTTGATAAAATTTGCAATTTTTGGCATTAGGTCTGAAAATTATACTGAAGTATATATATTACTTAACATCATATCAAAATATTAGAAAAATCCCAAATCTCATTTATTTTTTTTTTTTTTATGGCTGTTTAAAGTTGATATTTTTAGTTTAAACGAAAATCTTAGAATCTATACATATATTCTTCTTATTATTTCTCAATAATTTCACAATAAAATTTAATGGAAAAACCAATAAATTTGTAAAATTTTTGAAAATTTTATTGAAGCATACTGATATAATTATATTTTAATGTATTTCCAAAATATTAAGAGAATATCAAGACTAAATTTTTTTTATATGTGTTTAAATTTGAAATTTCAGTAAAATTAATATTTAAAGTACCTACCTAATTAGATGGATTCTTCTTATTATATTACAATATTTTGCAATAATTTTAAATAAAATTGACAAAATTTTTTTAAAAAATTTAAAAATTTAATTTAAGCTTAAATACATTTTACTTAACTGTTCCAATTAATTGTGAATTATTACATTTACAATTTATTTTATAACTGTTTAAAGTATAAAAAAGAAGAGCTGATACTCCTGCTGCATGAGATACAGTGTTTAATTTTAATTTTAATGCAATTATAAACCATCGCATTCGAAAAAAGTATTTTGAACTTAGAGACTTGAAAATTTTATAGGGTGTTCATTTATGTACTATATAGTCCCTATATGTGTGATAACATTTTGCGTTTTAAATATTTAATAAAATATGTCAAATTTATATCAATATCTACATTATCTGACTGAATTTCGCTCAGAATCGTTTTTTCGAATGCGATAGTTTATCATTGCATTCATATTCTAATTCAAATTAAACACTATGATTATTTGCATACCTGTATCCCATTATGCGACAAGAGTATCAGCTTTTTTTTTTAAATCTATTTTACAATATACAGGTATTTATAAAAAAATATTAGTCTTAAGTATTTTAGATATTTCTTCAATTATTTTTTTCAAGTGCTATAATTATAATGTTAATATGTTACTATGGATGGATAACATTGCAAGCTCATTTAACCGACTCTTAAAATATAATTATAATATTAGTCTTTTTCAATAAAATATTGTTGTAACACCATAATATTATTAACTGATAAAATGGTAAATGAGAAACAACCATCACATTCTTGTACCTCCTTAGTCCTTATATAAATTATAAATAACACAATATATATTTATTACAAAAAAAATCTCCCTCATCTACCCTAATAAAATACTCCACTGTTATAAATAATGCATTAAATAAATCATTTTGAATTATGATGGATTGGCGTATGACAATATAATTTGTATATATTTTATGAATATGATTTATTTGTTTTATTTAATTTATAATAATATTAATATTTAAATAATAATTTGTGGTAACACGACAAGGGAAGAATAAAATAATTTTTAGTAAAATTGTAAACACGTTAGTTATATAATATAATAGAATATAGTATAAATATTATAGTAATGTTTTGAAATTTATTTTAAATTATTTTTTAATCTTATTGTATTATAGTATTGTTTTATAATATGCGTAGATTAACTGGAAGATATACGTAAAACTCAATAATTGGTTATTTAATATAAAAACATTGATAAAAAAAAAAAAAAAAAAAAAAAAAAAAAGAATAAGAAAAATGTAAAATTTCATATTTTCATGTATTGTTACTAGTTAGTGAAACGGAAAAAAAAATTAATATAAAAATATTATACTTTAATATATATTGTACCACGCGTTATAGTCTCGGCCGACCGAACGTGGAACGAAAGATGTCGTTGGGTGTGTGCGTATCATATACCTATTATGAGAAGTGTCGATAAACTTTTTATACGACCGCGGTTTAGGTATATATATATATATGGTCACACCTGGCCCGAGAGAAGAGAGAGAGAGAAGAAAGTGATGACCGAGCCTCGAAGACGATGGAAAGTAGTCTGGAGGCCGAGGATCGTTGTTTTTTCCTCTTATTTCCCAGTCGTATCGAAACGTACACACCTATGAGGACTCGATCGCCACTTGCTTTTCCATTGTGGGTCAACACAACCTTGGCCGTAGCATTCCGATGGACGTTTCCCATCACGTCAATATGAATATATATGTATATCTATATAATATTATAATACTTTATACGCACACGCACACATCAAGGACACGAATTCGGGTCATATTATATTTGTTATATGTGAATAGGAGGTGTACCTATGCAGCTAGTTGTAATTATTTTGTATTATAATTTACGGCCGCACGTATTTTAATACTATGGTTAAGTGATCGAAAAATAACCCATCGTATGTAATTGATCGTTCTAATTGCACGATTAAAAAATATCCAAATTAAGAACGGAGTAATAATATTTTTTGAATTTTTTATAAGTATCTATATTAGTAATTTAAAGTAATACGAGTACAATATATTATTTCAAACAACAATTTCGATGGTGTACTTATAATGTTTAAATTATATACAAAATGTTATAATTGTATAAAAGAAAAAAAAAACGTTTATAAATTAGAAATTATGTACTGATACCAAAAAACTATAGAAGAAAAATTATTTTCATTTTAAATTATAAAAATAAATTTTTTTAATTACTTGAAGTTCAATAAAAGTATCTATGAATTATGAAATAAATAATAGTGCGAAATTTGAACTGTAAATTGTAACTAAAAATAACGAGTCAGTTATAATTTTTGTTAATTGAACTTGTTAAGTTACAAATTTATATATGACTTATTATTTAATACAAATATTAATTATTATATTTTTTTTTTTCAAAAAAACTTTCATTTGAATTACTAATTAGTAATTATAGTAAACTTAATGGGCGATTAAAATAATGAAATAAATTATTTTTAAATTATTGCTTTTACGGTTTCAATTATAAAGACTTAAACTGAATAATTGGTTTTTTTTCGACTACCTTTACGCCTTTACCGATTTCAATGGTTTAAATAGATAATTAAAAACCATTTAAATATAGTATAGACTATATTATTATACCTACGATATATTTATATAGGTGTGTTCTATACGAATTTTTATAATAATATATATTGATATATGACTCCTAAATCTTATTAAGAGTACAGTAATGATAATACTGTTATAATAATATATTCCGTTCATTTATTCACTACGATTACGGTCTTTACATGCATAACATTATAATATATTATTTGAATTATTATAAATCTCAATTTTAAATATGTTAAAATCTATGTATTTAGTTTATAATATATTAATATTGTACTATATACAAAAATTAATATTTTTATTAATTTTAAATAAAATTTTTGCTAAATAACACATAAAAATGTCAAAAAAAAAATCTATTTTTTTCAATTACTTCATTAAGAATAATTATATATATACTGTGTAATAATATATTATGTGATTAATTAAATAATAATATTAATAAAGATTGGCAATCTGTATTAAATATTTATTAATTATATATACGAGGTTAGTAGAAGTCGTATAATAATTTTTAACCGTAATAGATAATAACTATTATGTTTCATTATACCTATTATATTATGATATAGTTATTGACGTTTTTGTATAGGAAATATTACAAATAAATGTCTATTATATTATAATATGTACGTAACACAGTTTTGATTTTTTATTCTTCCGAATTACTGCCTTATTCGTTGTGTATTTTGATATATTTATATTTTTCTTACAAATAACTTTAACAAAAAATCAAATTATTATTGTTTATTTTTACTATACTAATTTCAAGGTAAATTTTATTACCTACCTATTTATTTTCATTTTAATTATTAATATTTAAAAATGATTTATTAATTAGTTTTTAATCTATAATGCTTGTTTAAAATATATATAGTTTATTTATAATTAGTATTATTACACCATAAACGTCTTAAAAAAATTAAATAATATTAAATATGAATAAATGTATTTATTTATATATTTTATATTTTTTTATATTTTCCTAATAGTTTTGTTAGATTATCAATAAATAACAACTAACTTTAGTGTACTTTAATACTACAGAACTACAGTAAACCCGGATCTACCAATACTTATATGCTATATATACCTACGAGCTACGAGTATATGATTAATTTTCAAATATCAAAACAACTTAAAAAAAGAGAAAGTTTTTCATCATGCCTAATTAAAATTAGTATAGTTTGTTTATATTATATATTATATTTATGTAAATTATATATAAATACGTTATTAAATTTATATTATGCTTATTGGTATTAAATGTTTAAATTTTATTACCTATAGAATAATATATATATATTACTAGATTAAAAGGGCAGATACAGAGGTCCTGAAGAGAGGGGGCAATATATATATCAATGAATAAAATATTGTAAATTATAAAATTAATAGGAATTGTGTTATTATAAGTCAACGTAAAAATTAGTTGTAAATAGAAATTAGTCATATTGATGATATGTCTTATTGTTTTAGAATGCAATATAAGTACAATAACAGTATCATATATTATTTTTTTATGAGTATTGTCACGGGGGTTTAAAAGGAAATATATAACCGGTTGACGGTTGTAGATCAGCAGCAGCCAAGCTATTTCAATAAAATAAAAATAGACAATTTTCAAAGAAAAAATCAATAAATGTTTATTAGTTTATTACATAACTTCTTTATAATTTTCATGAAAACTGTTTTTTAAAATTAATCATAAATGGAATATTTTTTTCTGCGAACAGGAGGGCCACTTGCCCTTATTGCCCCCTTGTATCCGCCCTTACTAGGTTATATACACAATAATAATAGTATTATTATTGTTAAAATGACGTATAATACGTGTATACGTGTATAGTACCTATTAATAATTTTGAAACTATAATATATTTATTTTTATGAGAAGTACAAAACACAAATTATTTCCTATTTTAATTATTATAACTATTTATTAAATAATGCTTTAATTGTAATTCATTTAACTTATTAAAAAAACTTAAAATAAAGATTTTTGTTAACAATTATTAATTAAACACTTCATATTATTAATATTATTGGTATTTTATACGAGATATCATATATTTATCAAAGTGTCACACTTTATTTCATGTTCACCTAGAAAAATAAGATATACCCAATAATGATAAATAAATATGCAATGAGTATATATATAATATATATTATTTTACATTAAATAATAAAATAATAGTAAAAAATAAATAAATAATCAATTTTATTCGATTTAGATATATGTGAAAAAATTTAAAAAAAAAAATATTTTTATAATATTTACAATAATTATACTTTATGTTATTCATAATTTCAACAATTAATGATTTACGTAAAATTATTAAATTTATATTTCAATCGTATTGTATAAAATTAAATGTAACACAATGTCTATATTTTTAGAGTATTCATTGTTTTATAAAACGAAAAAATATCATTATACGCGTAATTCTCTAATATGTGTAAGAAAATACAAACCTATATGTGTAGTTTTATATATATTTGTCACAGTATATTCTTTATTAGGGAGATTTAAAAAGTAAAGCTTGAGAGAAAGCGGATTAGAGTGGAATGCGCTTGGAGAAATTCTATGTGAAGCTGTTCACGTGTATAGCCATCCGACCACATACAATATTCTTAACGGAACTCGATGGTCACGTGACCCACAAAAGATTTCCCCACGGTGTCAGTAAAAACAGTAATACAGTATAAAACATCAAACTGACGAGTATATCAAACACTTCACCTATGTGGATACGCATTGTAAGACATTTTTAAAACTACGATATACTCGTATTTTATATAGTTTAAAAAAAAATTTTAAATTCACATTTTAATTTTATACTTCAATAATTAATTTTAGATAAATGAACATTATCTAATTATGATATAATTAGTTTATCTAAAACGAAATAAATAAATTTTATAATTTTATACTGTATATTATAATACCAGAATTAAAAATAATAAACTATCCAAAGATACGTTGAATAATATTTTGGATCAACTAAATTGAAATTTAAGATAATTTTTTGAAAATAAATTAATATCTTTAATATATATAATATTAATCAATTTAATATCATATTATCTTTTTATAACAATGAAATGTAAAATTAGCTAAGTATTTATATAATATGTGATATAAAGATTTTAAATATTACAAAATATTTCTATATTATGTAATTAACAATGTTCAAAAATAATAATAAAACTTATGTATGTTTTTAAATTTTTCTATTAATAAAATAACTTTGAATGAGTTTTTATTTTATAGAGAATTTAACTAAAAATAAAAATACAAGACTCATTTAAATTTAAATTGTATATGAAATGAAAATGAAATTTTTGTAATAAAAATTACTAGTTATTTACATGAAATGATTTTATAATTACTTGCTATCATTTATTTACGTATATACGTTACATAGTTTTTATTACATATTATATTAAAATTTTCCTATTTTACGTACATTATGTGTTTTAATTTATAGGAATTTATTGTTAAAAAAAATATATTTGTAAATATTATTAAAGCCTATCTATCACATCACATTTAAAAGAATAAGGTTATATCTACTTTAATATAATGTATAATAAGCAATATTGTAATATTAAGTAATAAATTTGCTAATTACATTATATGTAGGTATATTTCTGAATAATATACAAAATCAAAACTTTATTATTATTATTAAATTTTAATAAGCAGTCATAATTATTTGGTTTTTTGTCGTTTATACTCCTAGTAGGCTTATTGCATTACATTAAAATTATATTCTATTGCAATATTATAGGTTAGGTATTTACAAAAATATGAAACAATATGTATATTATGTTAAATAAATTAATATAATAATAGAGTGTTATAACATAAAACGATAATTAAAATTTTTTATATTTAATTATATTAATAGGTAATAGTTATTAACTATACTAATAATTATGTGTTATATGTTAATAACTAATAACATTAAAATGACATAATTAATAGAAAGTAAATTAATTGGTGAAAACAAATAAAAATATTGCCTCGTACGTGATATTAAATTTATTTACTGTAATTGAAGTATGAGTTATATAAAAAAATTAAATTAATTTTTATGGTAGGGAATTTTTTCATTATAAAAAAATCTTCTTAATAATTTAATTAATAAAATATAAAGTACAAAATATATTATAAATAAATATTAATATAATAAAATTATTTTAAATTATTCATTTACATATTATTATATTTGTAGCTATTAATTTTGAGTTTTTAAAAGTTGATAAATACTAAATGTACATAATGATTATAAGATAACAAAACCGTGCATTTTTGATAAGACTATATGATTTAGAATGTTATTTTCAATGTTTTAATTGCAATATAATGAACAATTATTAATAACATATTTAATCAAGGTAATAATTATTTTCATATTGTTAGAATGACTAAGAACATTAACAAGTTTATAAGTGTAAACAAATATTTATTTTACGCCTACTAAATCAACTATATTATTTTAAAATTCATTAATAAATAAGCCAATACACGTAAGAATATTTATTGTATTTATTCAATATTGTAAGGAGAGAATAATTTATGAGAGAAAATAATTATTATAATATAATACTCAGGGGAAAAAATGCAACTAATATTGTATGTGAATGTAATTGGTTTGCATCTAAAGTTATTATAAGGAAATAAAACTAGTTTCTGTAATTTTGGAATAAATATTTTTTTTTTTTTAATAATATAATTCCATAAATTGTATACATAATTACACGTAATATAATATTAGTAAACAATTTAAAATATAGAGATTTAATCACGTATGATTATCTAATTAAATATATATGCATAAGTTTTCTTTTTATTACTAATAATATAATATTATGGAAGTTTCTAATGAAATACCGAATTAAACTTACGAGTATAGTTATATATAATAAATTACAAATAAGTAAATAATAAATATGTTATTAGATCTATATAAGATGATGTTATGGTATATACAATAAATATTATCTTGTATAATATTATAATTTAAATAATATCGTAAAAAACTAAAAAACTAAAAAAACGTAAAATTTGAATATTTTACTTTCACTTATTTTTTATTTGTAATATGAAAAATAAAAAGAACAGCTAATACTCCTATTGCAGAGATACAGATGTGCAAATTATAGTGTTTAATTTTAATTAGAATATGAATGCAATGATAAACCATCGCATTCGAAAAAAGGATTCTGTGTGAAATTCAGTCAGATAATGTAGGTAGATATTGATATAAAATTTGACATATTTTATTAAATATTTAAAACGCAAAATGTTATCACACATATAGGGACCATATCACATCCTATAAAATTTTAATGCTTTAAGTTCAATATAAATGTTCATAAAATACTTTGTCACCTAAATGCTCATATTTGACAGAACTTACTTTTTACTTTTAATACTTTTTTCAAATGCGATAGTTTATAATTGCATTAAAATTAAAATTAAACACTATGATTTACACACCTGTATTTCATGCGGCAGGAGTATCAGCTCTTCTTTTTTATATTTTAAACAGCTATAAAATAAATTGTAAATGTAATAATTCACAATTAATTGGTACTGAGTTAAATATAATGTATTTTAAAAAAAGTATTTTTTAAAAAAATTTGTCAATTTTATTTAATATTAGTGTAAAATATTGTAATATAATAAGAAGAATCCATATAAATAATTAAATACTTCAAATATTAATTTTACTGAAATTTCAAATTTAAACACCTATAAAAAAAATTGAGTCTTGATATTCTCTTAATATTTTGGAAATACATTAAAGTATATATCAGTATGCTTCAACATGATTTTAAAAGTTTCCAAATTTTAAACTTTTTCTATTAATTTTTATTGTAAAAGTATTGAGAAATAATAAGAATATTCGTATAGATTCTAAGATTTCTGTTTAAACTAATAATATCAATTTTAAACAGTTATAAAAAAAAATTGACACATGGGATTTTTCTAATACATAATTTTTATATAATGTTAAGTAATAAGTAAGTATTATACTTCAGTAAAATTTTTATACCTTAATGCCTAAAATTGCCAATTTTACCAAACATTATATACATAAAAACAAGACAGACATTTAAAGTCCTATATTTTGTAGATAAATTAACATAACGGTTCAAAATTTTACCACATGTATATAGGATCTATGTGAACACATAGGTTAACGTGAAATATTGAAATCGAAAACGTCGAAATTTCATTTTTCATGAAAAATTACGTTTTTTCGTCATTGTTTCGTCGTCTTTTCTATCACATAGGGTCAATTTTAAGAAATTCAAAAAAAGTACCTACCAACTAAATCCATTTTTCAATCGGAAACATTTACTATTCGTGAAAATCGGAGTATTATTTCTGGTAGTAAAAGTGTCTTCAGATATATAAATAAATAAAAAAAAAAAAACACTTCATTGTAAAACATTTGTAAAAAATTGAAGATTGGACAAATCTATTACTATAACTATGCTGAGTGTTCCTTCAGATTAATTGTCCCTACCACGAATTTTAATCTATTACATATTTTTAAAAATCGATTTTAATAACCTACTATATACTATATTTTTATATATAAACAACTCACATTTTGCATTATTATAATTTTAGATTCTGAGCGAAGCGAAAAATGTATTGGTTTTACAGTGATGTGTGCCTTTTTTTTTTTTTTTTTTTTTGTTTTTAGGTATGAAGACACTTTTACTACCCGAAATAATGCTCCGATTTTCACGAATAAGGATATGTTTCCGATTGGTTAGTGGACGTAGTTATTAGAAATATAGGATTTAAGTTATTTTTCGAATTTCTCAAAATTGACCCGATGAGGTAGAAACAATTTTAGACTAAATATCTCTAAATTTTCATTATTATGAATTCACAATTTTTATTTATATTTATTTTAAGTACTTTAAATAGTACCTAATAAGTATTTTAATATGAAATTATAAAATATGGCTTATTTATATAAAAATATATTTCAATAATCAGAATTTAATAATATGTAATATATAAAAAGTTATTGATAGGGAAAAATCTGGTGGGACGACTGACGTATATGTGATTATTGATAATATTAATATATTAATTATTAAAACATTTGTTTGATATAATAATTTTTTTAATACAAAAAATATTTATTCAATTACTTATTTATATATTTAAAATTTTAAAACATGAATTGAATTGCGTAGAAATATTATATATTATGATTTTTGGTTTAAAATTATAAGCGTTTAATTATAATATAAATTATTAGCTTTGGCGATTTAAATTATATAGGTTTATCGATCCGGTGGTCTTATATATTTAATAATATTCAATAGAATTATAAATTATATAAGTTTATAATATATACTTGTAATATTATTTCAGAAGTACAGGTGTATTTGTATACATGAAATACGAGTATGCTTATTAAATAAAAAAATACAATTGTTACTCTTTTGTATAGTGTTTTTTTTATATTTTTCACTAATTCATAATATTGTACACAATAGTTTTATCAGTAGTGGGAATAGTAAATTTATCATGAATATTTATGATTTGTAATTTATAAATCAATTAAAAAAAAAAAATTAAACCCGCCTTCGTTGTACACGTCTTTCAGTGAGTACATCATTTCAAACAAAGAAATAGAACAAAAATCATTATAATTTGATAGACGCGATTCTCTTGTAATATACCTACCCGAACTAACTGTTCTTGTAAAGTACCTACCTAATAATCATTTAAATGTATTTAATGATATTTTTATGTACAACTTGAACTACTTTTTTAAACAGAAACAAAATAAATTACGTACTTTATGTTTACATTTTTAAAATAATATTATGAAATGAAAGCACGTTTGTACGCACACTTAATAACATAATGTATGCATGTAATGTTATCTGTATGAGAATTCGTTATACACACGTCTTTTACTCGTACTTATGGTAATAATCGATAGCACCAACACGCAGTTGATAATTATAAAATATGGTTTTCTTATCGACGTAATAACTATGATATGATGACTTAAAGAGTAAAGTTCAGTATCACAATAAAAATGTATTTTATGAAGTGGGCGGTAGCGTGTAAAACGGAGCAGCAGACAATACGTTGACAATATTGAATTGAATACATTATGTAGAATATTATAATTGTTTGGTGAACACCTTTTGTAAATTATACGAGATATTATTTGGCTGGACGCAATAAATGATATTCACGACCCATATCGACCCGGACGTCTGCGGTTCGGAATTCACTAATTCATTGGCAAGATTGCCAAATCGTCAAATCAAAATATCTCGAAACATACACATAGCACACACACGATCTACCAATACAATAATATTCAATAATTAATGATTACGGATTATAACAAAATCGTACGTCAGTATTATAGTAGAAAAATAATGAGGATATTGTTTAGGGTTAAAAAAAAGTATTAAACGATTTTCTGAAATTCATCGTTTTGTTCTATCGGCAAAGAAACGAACACAAAATTTTGCATAAAATTTTTAATTGTTTATATTATTATTGTTATTATATTATTATTATAATTGTTTATATTATTATTTTTATAAAACTCGCGTGTACTGTGTAACGATAGTAGTAAATAATTATATAGGCATTATTTAAAACATTCGCACATCGAATCTGAAAATTATTGTTGTCGATCATTTTCCAATAAGTAATTATTATTAGAATATAGATATTTTTTTCTTTTTAGAAATCTAATATAATTTTAATTCTTATTGATTTTCTTTTGCACAATTTCTGCAGTATAAATTATCGCATAATAAAAATAATAAAACGGTAGCGCATGCAATCCCGTCTGACGTTTGTTCCCCTCAATTAACTTTTAATGTTTTTTTTTTTTTTTATTATTACAATCAAAAGAAAGACGACTAGAAAGAAGAAATAAAAAAATAAAATAATAATAATAACTATGAGTCGTTGGATAAAGGTGACGGCGATGAGCAACAAAGAAATTAGGTTTTCCAAACAAGGAATATGTAATTCTTCACAAGTCACACTTAGTGACTTTCTTTATAATAAATTGATGTATTCGTATTGTTAGTAGGCGGGTAAATACCTACACTTATACAATGTCATATCTATAATAATAATAATATCGTGTATCAATTTGTCTAGACGATATAGCCAATAGCCATGCATTAAAGTCTCCGAGCCACAATATGACAAATGCAAAACGAAAAATGAAAATTATATTAGTATTTTCGTTTTTTGGAAATTATGTAAAAACGGATATATAATTTCATAAATATTAAACCACACAAACGTTATTTGAGAGAGTTTGATAGTATAGATAATAAATTAATTGATAAATAATTTATAAATATAATAATACATATTATGATTATATGATATTTATATTATATTATAATATAATCATTGACATCCTTTCATTACTGTTTAAAATGCCTAAAAAAATAACTAGTAATTTCTAAAACAAAATTATATTTGATTATCAAAATATTATTAGTCATGAATTAAATTAATTACCTACCTACATTGATTATTTAATATTTTTACTTTTTCCGTGACGTTATACGACATACACGTATGTGTTTTATACAAGTATATTATGCAACTAAAAATGTAAATAACTATATTATCTATTGATATTGTTTATCTTAATAGATAGGATTGTTTATTTATTGTATTATAAATATATTACAAGAATATCGTCTTAGTGAGTAAGTTAAATCAAATCAATTTATTAAAAAAGTTTGAGATATATATATTTAAATTTAGTGTAGTATTTATACTTTATTATTTAATGTTTAAACAAATTATATTAAATTATAGTATCATAAATATATATATATTTTTTTTAATAAAAAAATATAATAATATACTCAATGAAATAAAAAAAAAAAAAACAGATTTAAATAATATCACTTTATACATTAATTGATTGATATTAATTTGTCGAAGAAAAATGAATTTGTGTTTATAATAAAACTATCTAGGAAATTATTAAAATGTAATATATTTATATAATTTATATTTATTTTTAATTTTATTTTATTCAATAAATAATTAATAGATAATACACAAAATTTAAATGTATTAATAAATACATTCCAATATTCGCGCGTTCTTACGGTTTAAATAATATAATATGGTCAAAAATTCCATCACGGCTAAAATATACCATAAAACATGCATTTTAAGTGTTTATTGTTGAAATATGAATTTTATTTTAAATATGCAAAATAAAATAACCACCATTTGGTTCATCATAACGTAATACGTGAACATTTCAAACAAAAGCATTAATCAAAAGTCGCAAAAGAAATATCCAAAAAAATAAAATAATTATAAAAGAATATAAATCCTAGCCCTACTCCCTACATATAATATTGTTAATTCATTGATTTCCTAAATGGCATATAATTTTTTCGTTATCATTTAAAATTTTACGCTTTTGATATTGTTAATCAAAAATCTGTAATATTACTTATATATTATTATATTTTACTGTGTATTATAAAATACGTTCAATTAATTGTTTACGTCAGGTAAGGAATGAAAGTCCAATAATTTACATCAATTAAACGCAATAATTATTAATTAAAGTAACTCGTAATAATATTATGACGTGTCCTATAGAAAGTGCTTTTAAATACAATAGAAGACATATTATATACACATTGGACAGGTCATTTCCCCTACTACATATATACTTAACGTAACGCCATTTGTCAATAAAATATGTTATATATTATTATTATACCACGCGTATACCTTTCCGTGTATCGACAGACGTTTATTTAATATTATAGTCACGCACGTTAAATATAATTTGAAATCGAAATAAAAGAAAAATTACGGAAATAATTATTTATCTGACATGTTTTTTATAAAATAATTTTTTTTTTTTTTTTGAATATTAAAAAAACAAAATAAATATTATTATTATTTGTACATTTTCCGTCTTCAGAATTTTAATTGATATTTCAAAAAAATATTATTATTTAGTGAACAGTATACTATTTGCCACGATTAAAATTAGTCATTAATTGATAATACGAGTATAAAAAAATTAACTTTGGACAAATGAATTGAATATTATTGAAATATTGAAGTGTATTAAAGATTTAAAGGTATAATACTAATTATTTCAAATTTTAAAGATTATGGTATTATATAATTTATCATATATAAAAAAATCTTGAATTTGTTTGTTTTGTATACAAAACATACACAGGTCATTTAATACAAAAATTAAATTTTTAAATATTTAAATAGATATTTTTTTTTTAAATTTAAATTTTTTGACCAAAATATTACACGATATGTATACATATTATTAAATTATAACTCTAAGTAATTATTTATTATATTACTCGTGAATTATTGCATTGAAACATTTAGATCACGAAGTTTGTGTATTATAATAACTGTATATAAATAATAAGTTTACCGCAATAATACAAACACGATTTTAATTATGAATATAATAATAATAATAATTATTATTATTATAATAATAATAATTATTATTATCATAATATAATGGGAAGATTATTTTTAATGTTGTTATATAAAGATAATGATTCAAAATACGCCACATGCATAACATTAAACTATTGCTATGCTAATTGTTTACGTGCGAAAATTATAGTATTTGATTTTTACTTTTCATTTAGACACTTCAGTACTTCACAAATTCATAACAAAACGAAATAACATATGAAAACCCGAAGCCATAAAAATAATTTCACGACGTTCCATTGAAATATAATAAATATATTATATTGCATTGTACATATAGCACGTTTCTCTTCGAAGATATTTCTTTTACAAAGTCAATTATCAAAATCAAACAATAAATTCATACCTCGTATGACATACAAAACGTGTACAGTTTTTATGAGCGACGTGCACTACAATTCACATTTCAACCATTGTTTTTGGAACAACAAAAGAAATATTATTATAAATTTATAACCCTCGTATTCTTATAGACGAACACATAGGCGTATTATTATATAGGTGATAAAAAAATTAAATAAAAATAATAAACGTACACATTTCTTAATTCGGTATTAATTTTTGTATTTTCATTAATTGGGTATTAAATATTTACAATGACACATAATATTTTGTTTTAATTTTGACATGAACGTATATAATATTGACAATATTGTATTATGTTTAAATAAATTATTGTTGTTTTTTTTTTTTAAACTTACAAAATAATTTATTAAAAATCAACTCTTAGAGTTTACACGTAATAATGTAATTATTTTTGTGTTTGAAAATAATCAGCCACATTGGCTAACATGAGCCAGTAACTTTTTGTCAGACGTCTTTTTCATGGTAAACATTAAGTTTTTAAAAAGAAGTCTTTCTATAATAAAACTAAAGACTAATATGGCAAAAAGTTACTCAGCTCTCGAAAATTACTATAATCGAGTGCAACGAGCGTATTTCTAATATTTCTATTGCGATAGTCATCGATATATGTTATATGGTATTATAATAAAATCGATTCGCAATGAAAGGCATTCGCGTATACATATATCCGATTTGCATCTAACTGTTGCATAATACTATAATAGTATGTAATAATATAATATATATAAAAATAATAATAATAAAAAATATCTTAAATAATTAATCATTACATTACTCTATCAATTAAAACATTTATAAATGCGAGTGGTTTAAATAATAATAATAAAAAAAAAAATTAAATAAAAGAGAGACAATGAATTCGTTATAATATGGTATTACGCATTTACGCGGAAGTCTGGATGGATGGTTGAACTTGTCCATTATAGGCCATTTGTTGAGCTTCCATGCTACGTCTGTAGTATCCACCATTGGTGCTTGGAGCGGCTGCTGCAGGCCATGCTGTTGCAACGTTTGGAGAGCTCCAGGATTCAGCGATTTTGCCGAAACCACCTGCACTGCCGCCGAACTTTTGGAATGCCATTACGCTGGCGATAAGTAGGGCCAATTTTCCGAACACCAAAGCCTTGAGAGCGAAGAATCCGATAATTCCCAAAAGGAACGGTAAGACGGCAACGATTTTCACGGCTAACAATCCCAAGATTGGCAACACCTTTTTCTTCAATTTTCCACGGCCTGTAAATATATAAAATATATTAAATAGAGTTATTGTATTTAGTTAATGTATTTATTTTAGATTTAGATGTTTAAACGAAATATATATAATATTATATAATATTATAGTACCTAGTAATTAAAAATACGTGTAAATATTTTATAAATTTCGCTGTAAGAGTTATAATCGTTAGATACTACTAAATATACTTAAAAATAAATAATCAATGATTTAGAAAAGAAACTCACCTTCTTCAATGGCTCTGGAAATTTCTTCGGAGTTGGTTTGTGGGAATTTGAACTGTAGAGTTCTGGACTGGAGGTAACGGAGGGCTGAGTCAACAACCATGGTGGCGACTTTACTGGAATGATCGTCGGATGCATCTTGAAGTTGGTTGCGAAGCTCTTCTTCGCTGGGCAGAGCGCGGGAATCGCGTTGAGACGATCCTTCATCCTTGACCAGAGTTAGACCAGGTAAGATTTGCACGTTTCCGGTCATACGGGTAGCTCGTTCCAAAGCGGCCGAAGCTTTAACTGCTACACAAGCGGCGGTATCCGCATCCTTGACGCATTCATCGGCGATCCGTGCCATCATTGCCCAGTTTCCGGTCCCGGTTGTGTCAGCAGCGAGGGCACGTCCAGCTCTAGGTGAGTCTTCCGGCACCAAGAAGTTGTCGTTTTGTCCGGCGGATGCGATGACGGCTGCGTGCAAACAGAACGGCAAAATAGCCAACGCGACCACGGTATAGCACGCGAAACGCATTATTATTGTTTTACGTTAATTTATTTTTAAGTTAAAAGTTAATCAATTATGACAAGATAGTAATATAATATAATATAATATTATACTACTATGGAATATATTGTGAAGAGAAAAAAAATGTAATGAATTTTTATATTTAATTTAATATTATTCCAAGTGTTCGAACTCGGGACGATCAATCACACTATAAAAATATAATAATATAATGTGGATCCGGACGAACGTTCGATACGATTATGGGGAGAAACGTGGACGGAGGTCCCTATATATCGCCCCGCAGCGCAGTTACCGGCACCGGGTTCGCCCCACCATAGGTCGCATCGATCTTGTAGGACCACTACTACCGCAACGACGATAAAAAAATTAAAAGAAAAACAACATACCGCAATAACAATGACGATGACGAAAACGCTTCCGAGCAGAGTGATGTATAATAATTACTATTATTATTATTATTATTATTATTATTATTATTATTATTATTATTATTATTATTATTATTGGACCTCGCCCGGATAAGGATAAAAGTGAATACGAAGTTTTATCAGTCGTCCCGGGTGGTCGGTGGATTGCGTTTGCCCCCGTGCGCTTGAAATTATAATTTTTTTAAATTTGTTAATTAATATAAATTATTATTACTATCGTGGTAAGCACGTAAATACATAAAAAATAGTAATAATAAATTACAAAATTTCCATTTTGAAAGCATTTGGAAACTTTTTATTTATTTTTCTATTTTTCTTGTAAGATATTTTATAAATTTTAATAATTATATTATTAACCTTTGTAATGAATGTACAAAATATAATAAAATTCATGCATTAAAAACGATCTAAATAATTAATTAAATTTTTTTTATCATTTATTACTATTTGTTTAGTTTTGCTCGTCTAAAGTAATAATTTAATCATGCACGTACGCATTTTAAAACTTACCTAGAATAACGTTTGAAATCTCTATCTTAGTACCTGCCTACGTGAATAAAACCGCATGCAGATTATTAATTTATTATATTCAAGAGAAGAATTACATCAAAAAGTTAATTGGAAATATTTTTTTCAATTAAAGATTCAATGAAATTTTAAAATTAATTTTTAACTTAGTAAATTATATTTTCATATTTATACTTAACATAACTTTCAACGTACTTATATATTTTGGAATGTAGTTTTAACTTATCCATTATAATATTATACTATAGTGTTAATTGTTATAGATTAATAATTTTTGTATTATTTTTTTAACAATTTCGTTTTTATTTATAATGTTTAAAAAATTACATAAAAATAAATATTTAAATTTTTAAACTTAAACTTCAAATATTACAATATATAAATAATACGGTTAAAAATCATTTCGTTATAAATTCCAATTAATATTAAATTTAAATTATTATTATAATAATATGTTATATAAAAAATAAAACGGTATTTTAATAATACATAATATTCCAAGTAATTAAAACACTAGTTTAAGTAAAATATTTATGAACATAATTTAACTAACAATATTATTCAAATCGTATATATTATTATACATTATATTTATAGTGTACCTAATGAAATAATATTTACTTTTTAATGTTTAACATAATAATTTGAACTATAGGTATTAATATTTAATATAATTAAATTAGTGTAATATAATTTAATAATTCATTTTAATGAGAGTAATAATTAAAATAAAATTGAGTGTATGTGATTAATTTTATGGTATTCAATTAAGAACCTAAATCACAAAATTTATACTTAATAATATTATAGATTAACATATAGCACTCTGGTGGTTGGTATTCACTAAAGATGACAACATTGTTATTAAAATACGTATACGATTATTAAGTATCAATTTTGTGATTTGGGTTTTTATTGTTTTTAATAAAATATAATGAAAAAAAAGATGAGCTGATACTCCTGCCGCACAGGATACAGGTGTGCGAACCATAGCGTTTAATTTTAATTATAATTTGAATGCAATGATAAACCATTGCATTCGAAAAAACGATTCTGAGCGAAGTTCAGTCAGATTATAATTTTCATTTAAACTAAAAATATCAACTTAAAACAGCTATAAAAAAAAATTGAGATTAGGGATTTTTCTAATATTTTAGTATGATGTTAATTAATATGTAAGTATACTTCAGTAAAATTTTCAGACCTAAATATCAAAAATTGACAATTTTATCAAACATATACGTAAAAACGAGAATTTTACGAAATATTCAATGTCCAATATTTTGTAGAAAAATTTAATAAACGGTTCCAAAATTTTACCACATATATATAATAGCTATGTGAACACCCAAAAAAATTTTCAGGTCTCTATCTTAAAAATTGCTTGAGTTATCGTGAAATATAGAAATTGAATTCGTCAAAATTTCTTTTTACGTGAAAAATGCCGTTTTTTCGTCATTTTTTCTTCGTTTTTTCTACCGCTTATAGTCAATTTTAAGAAATTCAAAAAATGACCTAAATAAAGTACCAACTACATCCACTTTGCTACCGGAAACATACCCTATTCGTGCAAATCGGAGCATTATTTCGGGTAGTAAAAATGTCTTCAGAATAAAAAAAAAAAATCACACATCATTGTAAAACCAATACATTCTTCGCTTCGCTCAGAATCTAAAATAAATTGATATTAATTCTAAAATTTCCTTTTTAGTTGTTAATTATTAATAGGTTATTTTTATATATTGTTAATAATTAGGTATGATGAAATTATTATTTTTTAATGATATAATTTTTCAAAATTATTCGTAGTTAATTTATTACCTATAAATAAATACAAACGTGAGATTTTCAGAATTTTATATGTAATTTATTATTTGAAATCAGAAATCAGAATAACACAAATCTATTGTGTTATAAAAATATAAAGATCATATTTTTAAGAACATTTTTATTTACATTTGCTTATACCTATAATAGTATATATTATTTGAAAGTATATATGAGCAAACAATATATACCTAAATTCGATTATTTGTTTATTTGACCTCAAAGTCAAACTATTTTCCAAAATTGGCATGTGTCAATAAGGTGTCAGGATGGAGATATTATATTGACCTAGTATAGAATATAATTTTTGAACTTTCCGACCTTAAGCCTCTTTACAATTAAATTAATCGATATACACACGGCATGTGTGCATTATTGTTATTCATAAATTATACGTGTCTTGTCCATCATAGTGCATAATCATATTATTATATGTGCGTTAAACGCGTTAAATGTTATTTTAAATTTTTGTACTCGTAAAAAATAAATAATCCGGGAGGGAAAGTCTTCAGAATTTAATGTGGAAAATTTAATACTACGCCTCACCCAAATATATATTTTTAAGTATCGTGCGATCGGATTCGTGAATTGATTTATATAAACAGCCTCGCGGAGAGCGTGATGGCATTGAATTTTTAAATAACCATTCGTATAAGATCCTCTTTACTGAAATTAATATACGTATATATATATCGAGAAATCTGATACGTAAATCAATTAGGTAAGTATATTATAATATATATTATATTATGCGTATAATGGACATATGGCCGCGGTGCGACTGTCAGTTCGTATATCTAAACATCTATGCGGTGACGACGCGAGTTATGATAATTATTATTATAACATTATATATATTATAATGTTATTCTATATAATACTTGCCTATATATGGAAACGTCCCAAGAGAAATTTGGAGGACGAAGAAAACACGACGTTCAAGGATGACTCTCGTACAGTTTTCTCTATACCGGATCGAACCGGGCGTGGTATACCTATAGGTATAATATTATATAAAACTTGTATTCGGTCAACTGCATGTCCAGTGAAATTACGTGATGTTCACTGGCAACCTTGACCTTGCATCAGCGCAACGAACGATACAATAATATATAATATATATACGGTCGTATTATATTATGTTGTACTTAAGTGCGCTCACGCGTGAGTGTGTATGTATAGTATATATATTTTATAATAAACTAAGTAATAAATAATAATAATAATAATAATTGGATAATGGGATTCGTACATTTTTTTGGACGGTTCTTATTTATTAGAAATGTATATAATACGAGTATACGTTTTGGTTTAAGGCGCGGTACTTAAGATTGTTTTTTTTGATTTTCGAATAAAGAAACTTTTTTATATATATATATATATATTTTTTTTTAATATAATATAAGGTATATATACGCGTTTCCACGTCGAATAACACGAGCACTCGGAGAAAATTATTACCCATATATACGATATACGTGTGTCGTGTTTGTACGTAAATACGAGTTATAATAATGGTAATATAATATTATAATATATTGTAGTGTTTGCGGTGCGACCGATCTCCTCGTCTTAGGGCAAATCTTCGAACGCATAACAATAATAATATTCAAATGAGAGGTCGGTATAATATTATAGTCCTCTCGAAATTATAACGTTGTCGTCAACACATAAACAATGGGATCGGTCTTTTACCACGGCTTTAGTGACGATAGAAATTATCACTTGTCCCACATACGTATACCAAGTGCGTGTACGAATATTACGTTCGGATATATTCCAGAGGAGTGTGCATAAATTCAAAATTAAAACTATTTGCCAGCTAACACTTCATATTTTCGAAGAATAATTATTATTGTTGACTCATTAAAAATGTGTCATACAGATAGAAAATAAACCGATATTTTTTTTACTGTTTGTAATTTGTATGCATTTTTACATTTTTATCTCTATCTCATCCATTCTTATTGTTAGAAATCGCAATTATTAGGAAATCATTTCTCTTCAAAATCGAGTTATAATATATTATTATTGTTAATGATGACGTCTTGTACGATTTAAACTTAATAGAGCAATAATTTTTAATACATCGACATGTTTACCCCAAAAATTAGACATGCGATTCAAAATCGAAAACGTGATATCATTATCACGTTGTCGTTAACACAAATAGCACTATATATATACAGGGTGTCCTAGATCTATTTACTCATTGAAATATCTCCGCGAAAAGTTAAAATTTTAAAATTCTGTTTTTTTAAAAAAAATATTAATTAGATAAACGACTATAATATTACTTCTATTACTTATTTAAATTTAATTATCCCTTTAAAAAATAAAAAGAATAACGTTTTATTTTTTAAGTTTTGTTATATTGGTTTAAAAATATACATATTTTTACATATTTTATTTTATTACATATTTGGTTTAAAAAGTACATTTGTAAGATAATTATTTTGATAGGTCAATTTCTTAATTTAATGAAAATGTCTTTAAGGAATTTTTTTAATTTATTGGAAAAATTAATTTTCTGAAGCAATAATTTATAAATAATTAATTAATTATATCGTGGATTGTAAATTTCATATTATCAATATCATAAGTCATACCCAGATAGTAATTTCGAGGTGAATAATTTCCATGTATAATATTTTAAGGTCTGAAAATTTTACTGAAGTATACTCACATATTACTTAACTCTTTTATAGCTATTTTAAGTTGAAATTTGAGTAAAATCAACGTAGTTATATGAACATATTTATATGGATTCTTCTTATTATATTTCAATATTTTATAATAATGTTAAATAAAACTGACAAAAATTTTTAAAATTTTTATTGACGATCAAATGCATATTACTTAACTCAGTTTCAATTAATTGTAATAAATTATTACATTCAAACTACGATTGTGAGCGAAATACTATCATAGTTTTTTTTTTTATTACCTAATGTTGAAAAATCGAGATATCCATTGTATGGACAGTTCGGTGGCCGTTGTTGGTAAATCTTTAGACGTCTAGGACGTTGCTCGGGGCATACTACGCGGATGCAATAATTTACCTTTATACCGTGCTATATATCTGTCATACGATAAATAAAAAATAAATAGTTGGTTATTTAAATGACTAATTTAGGGGTTTTATGGTTATATATAATGAACGTAGAGACTGATAATAATACAAATTTTTAATAATACATATCTTATCTGATGATAATCGCTAAAAATCGTATTTCTGAATGTAATAATTTATCACTGCATTCAAATTTTAATAAAAATTCAATACTATTCTCTTTACACTTGTATTCCTTCCATACCTGTATCCCATCCCTTGTTTTTTATATTTTAAACAGCTACAAAAAAAAAAAAAAAAAGAAAAAAAAACGTAAATTTAATATTTACAATTAATTGGAACAGAGTTAAGTAAAATGTATTTGAGCTTAAATAAAATTTTTATTACATAGGTATGTTATTTCATTTTAATCTTTAATAATTACATCTGAAATATTGTCCTAGAAAATTTGAAATAGGTAAAAGATAATAAATGAATAAAAAAATGTGTATAGAAAATCATATATGATTTATGATTATTTGATAAAAGAACAAATTTAAATTGAGCGTCACGTTATAGAAATTCTAAGAAAATTTATTTTATTTAGATTTAGCGTTGAACTTTCTAGTGTTTCTGGGGAAATTGCGTTTCAACAAATAGTATCGTGTCAATTTTTAAATTATAAATGTAATATTTACATAAATCGTAACTTCGTAAGTGCATTTCGTATTCATGCTTTGTAAATAAATAATGGATTTTCTGTATAGTATTGAATAATGATAGATTCGCACGTACCACATACGTAAATTATTATGAATACATTGTTATTGATAGAAAATACGGAAACTAAGACTTCAAAAAAATAAAATAAAAAAAACGGTATCGGGATTTCTTTTATCATTTTTTTTTTTTATTTCATTTTTATTTTGGTTTAATATGTTAGTCACAATTTACTTATATTATGTATACATATATAAATTTTATAAATCATTAGTAAAAGTTTGTGTGTGTTAAAAATCGATTAACCAACGGTCAAGTCAATGGACCGGATGTACTGCCGGTGAAAGTGAATGATGAATAATACTAATAATATAATAACAAACGTCCGTAACACAATAATCGGTCGTACGATTATTATTATTGCTGTTATGTTTTGATCTTATACTATACAACCGGTTGTTACATCACACGCTATTATATGATGGTGTATAATAAAATCCTGTTCAGTAAAAATTATTATACCTACAAGGAATTTTATTATTACAACTCGATGAATCATTTTGCTTCATTGATAGTTATGGAATATACCCGCTATTCATGAATGAAAGTTAAAGAGATTCGTAAGAGGTTAAATGCAACGGAGTACCTAACTTGTATTTCATTCCATTACTGTAATTGCATTATCCAGTTTAAACAACTAAAAACTAAATGTGTGCAAGTGCATTTGTTGCATAATAATTAATTAATGCATATTATAAACAGATTTGATAATATTTATATTTCTATCGTAGTCACGGTTTCATAAATTATGTAGAAACTATACGAAATAATTTTTAATAATTTTAATAGCTTTTCTAATTTTATTAAATTTCATTTAAAAAAAAGGAATAATAATTTTATTTTTTTATATCCTAAAAATATTGTATCAAATTTTTAATATAACAAGTAAAATATATAACAACCATATTTAGTTTTTTATATTATATTACCTATATAAATAGTTTATTTTATATCATTCTAATATATCTCACATTTTTTTTTTTTAATTGAGTACATAAATAAATACAATTATTAAACATTATTTTTATATCGATAAATGTGTTATATTTCCGAATTGTATTAACCGTTGTAATTATTTTATTCATTAAAAAAATAAATGATCAATTTCATAAATAATATGACGTAAAGCTAATAAATATTATTACAGATACGTTTTAAGTTATAATAATATGAATGTATAATAAATAAATTATATACGATTTTAATAATATTATCCTCACTATATTATTATCGTATACATTTCGTTCAAAAATAAAAAAAGGGGTGATGGGTGAGGTACTGGTGTGGAAAATATACAGGAATTAAGAGGATAATTTTGAATTTCGATTACAATTTAAATGCAATGATAAATAATTACACTCGTGAAAACGATTTTGAGCAAAGTTCATCAGATAATATATGAACCCATAAATTTTTTTACATTTATCAGTCTCTACCATTAAGATAAAAAATTTATCATAAAATTCCTAAAAGAGTCACCAAAATACCCAAATCTGACAGTACTTCGCTCAGAATCGTTTTTCAAATGTAACGATTTATCATATTGCATTCAAATTGTAATCAAAATTCAAAACTATCCTTTTTACACCATTTAGTCTTGAGATTTTCATAATATTTTGGAAATATGTTAAGATGATATCATTATACTTCAATGTAATTTTCAAAAATTATCCAAATTTTTTGGCTTCTATATTAATTTTTATTGTAAAAGAATTGAAAAATAATAAGAAGAATACTTGTATGGATTCTAAGATTTTCGTTTAAATTAAAAAATATCAACTTTAAACAGTTATAAAAATCATGTTAATTGTTAAGCAATATGTAAGTATACTTCAATAAAATTTCACGTCTTAATTCCCAAAATTGCCAATTTTATCAAACATTATATACATAAAAACGTGAATTTTACGAAATATTCAATGTTATATATTTTGTAGAAAAATTAACATGACGCGCGGTTCCATAATTTTATCACATATTATATATAGTACCTATGTCAACACCCCAAAAAATATCTTCTTACTTTAAAATTGCCTGAGTTATCGAGAGATATTGAAAATGAATCGTCGAATTTCAGTTTTCGTGAAAAATGTCTTTTATTCGTCACTTTTTGGTCGTTTTTTCTATCGCATACGGTCAATTTTGAGAAATTCGAAAAATGACCTAAATAAAATAACAACTACATCCATTTTCCAACTGAAAACATATGCTTTTCGTGAAAATCGGAGCATTATTTAAGGTAGTAAATGTGTCTTCAGACGTAAAAAAGACACATCATTGTAAAACCATTACATTTTTCACTTCGCTCAAAATATAAAAAGTAAGAATAATATAATATTATTTGTTTAGAACGTTATTTATTGAAAATATCTATCAATTAAATATTTAAAAGTTCATAAATTATTTTTATAAAGTTTTATTAGAATTACAATACAATAACAATTGTAAATAATGCCGACATCAATGAACAAATAATAATGTTAACACTATATCCTTTATAGAAATTATTTGAAGCGTAGAACATTGTGTTGAAATGTAGGTTGTGCTGTGCACCTACGTTTAATGTATAAAGAAAATTATTTTTCTATCAATTTCTTATGTACAATATTGTTATTATTATTGCTGTACCTATTCAAATGAAGGTGTCATTTAATCAACACAATAATGTATTGCATTTATTAAGGGATTTATCATTTTATAATTATTACACGTCTTAATATATTAAAAATTTATTTAAATTTGACGTTAGTGCATACAACACATTATTATATATAATAATATAGTACGTTAATTATATTATATTTGGAGACAAAGTTTTTATAAATTATAATTATTTTATTATTAAATTTGATATATTAGTACCTAATAATATAATTTATAATTTTGATGAATAAAAAAATTTTGTGCGTAAATAATCATAAGATATATTATAATAATATATATATAATACATTAATACGTGATTTATTGTTTTATGGAAACAACGAAAAAAGTGCACGATAATTTGATAATATGATATTTCGAATAGATTATATTATTATTGTTGATTTGATTGGTTGTGAACTGTATCAGTGATAAAAATAATTTTAATTATAGATATAATTCGTTAATAATTTATTTGATTTAGAAGTCACACAAGTTTACACATAATATGCGATAAAATCGCGACTGTCTAAATCGTATCCAGTATTACCATATTATCGATAATACCAAATATAATAAAAAATAATGATATATTAATAATATATGCTTCAATAATTATTATAAATTATAAATTATATGTTTTTGATTTTTTAAATTGATGATTGCAGTCAGCTTGTGATAATTTTAGTAATTTAAAATATAAATAAATAGGTAATTTAAATTTTGAAAATAATAAGCATCTATAAGTTTTTTAAACGTATTTAAGTTATAATAAAGGGATTATAATAATTATTAACGTGTGAGTAATAATAATAATATATTATTAACTTATACATGTATTTAGTGAGAACGCCTACGGCCATCCCTAAACGATAACAGGTTACTTAAGTATACTTTCAAAAATTTGATATTATATTAAAAATAGTTATCGTCCTTGAACTTCTTTTTTTATTCCTATTAATATAATCGTTTAATCAAATCTACCGCATTGGGTCAAGGGCAAGTACTTAATAATATTATGTGCTTGAGAGAAAATTTAAAAAGTTCGATTTAGATTTAATCACTATGTGTTATTATATACCTACCTAACCTACCAATAGTCGTTATAGGTATAAAACATCTTAAAATTATATTATTTACATGTCTACATATTATTATTATTATTATTATTATATTTATTTATTATATATTAATTTTAATATTTTTGGAATTAATTTTATATAATATAATCATTTTAATACTTCCGCCGAAATTTCTGTTGATTATTTAAATATGTAGAATATCAATATTTTGCTATTTTTTTTTTATTTTTTCATTTAATAAATAATTTATCTTAAATTTTGTTAAAATAAATTCTAGATAAATAATCATATATACCTATCTAAAAATTTCACTTTTAAATTTAAATGACGGTGTTCGAGTAAATAACAATGTTCTTATTTCATTTCATATTGTATATTTGTACAAGCGAAACTACTTCCGCACGCTTTCGGATGTCACATATTTTCATGATGACCTCACAAATCAGGTATCATTCATATTATTATTTTTTACACCGAATTATTTCACACATTATATTTTAATATTTTATGTTTCACGGTCTCACGGATGATCAATGTTTTTTTTTTTTATTATTATTAACGACAACAATTTAATTAGTAATAATAATAGTTAAACGACTAAAATTATACGAGTGAAATATAAAACGAAACTGATGGAAAATAACATATTATATAATTATATAAAAAATTTAGATAGGTACATAAAATATTTGCGTAATTTAAGTTTCGATATATAATATTATAGTTTTTCTATAATGTATAATGTATACAGAATAATATTGCATAATATGTAGGTAGTAAAATATCAATATGTAATGAATATAATACATAAAATATCTAAATTATTTTAAAATCGTTATTGATTTATTTATTTAGTCATAGTTTGAGTGATGTAATAATAATAGTGTATAAAAATGTAATCTACTTTCTTCAAGTACGATAATAATTGATTGTAGAGATCGTTTTTTATAATAGTAATTTTATACGCAATTTTAATAACAATTATAATTTAAAATTAATTAATTAACAATATAATATTAATTATATTATATTATGTTATAGCATGCGTTGTTGGTGTTCTCGTATAATACTCATTCACGGTATATGGTTAGCTTTCAAATATATACATTAATTGTTTAGATTACGATCCATACTCTTTTATGTTTTAACTTAAGATGTAATTTTGCTTTATCATATTATATATTGTAATATTCTATACAATACATTTATTTGTTGCGAATTGTAAACTTACAGTATTGTTGCATACTAGTAGGTACTTGTACTGCAGACTAGTTTTTCTTGTAGTTATATAATTGAATTTAATGAAACATAAAATAATAAATAAAGGCATTTAACCATTACACACTTAACTTATTATAAAATGTCTTTTAAACATGATCGTTGGACGAATAAATTAAATTTAGTTATAATTTGAATATTGGATAATTTAATATTCTTAATTATATTGACTATTTATAATTTCATTAATTAATGCATTTTAAAAAAAAGTACATTAATTTTGAACGTTTACGTAATGTATACCTATTATCGTATTTTTGTCTTGAAAATAATTAATTTAAATATTACCTATACAGTAATAATACTTTCTGTAAGAAATGGAATAATTACTACTCTCCAATGAAGAAAATATATAATAAAATATCCTAATTGTTAAATTATTTTATCGAATAACAAAAATAAATTAAAATCATTAGGGATTAAGAATTAATTGTATCTTATTGTTATATATGTTGCATCCATTTGGTGAAATGAGATACGAACTGTATAGTGGATATCAATTTCATGAACTTCGATCATATCGTGTAGGTCATTTTTAAGTTCATGTAATGGATACAAATTTTATTCCTTTTTACACTGTTATATTACATTATACTCGTATTTTATTTTTACATTAATATTAAGACTATTATATGTGAAACAGAAATTATTTAAGTAAATGTTTAAAATTAAGTGCTAATATGCAATAAAGTAACAATAGGTACCTATTATATACTCGTATATACCTATTATATACCTGTTATTTATATTTAATTATTTGCAGTTATTAAAATTTAATTAATTATGACAACGACTGTTACATTAAATTTAATTTTACTGCATATTTGCATTTACTTTTAATAATTTAATTAAATAATTTCTGTTCTACAAAAAATGGTCTTTGAGTGTAATATTATAAAAAATTATGGATAAAATTTGTATAAATTGCATGAACTTGAAAAAATGACCTACACATGATATAATCGAAGTTCATGAAATAAATATCCAGTTCATGAAATGAACGATTTCACCAAGTGGATGAGACGTATTATATTATACATTTTATCTTTATATTATATGAGTATTAATAAATTAAAATAATTATTAATACATAATTTTACAAAAACTAAATCTTTATTCTAAAATGCAAATGAATATAATTATTTTATATTTGGTCAAATTTAATTTTTTTATAAAATGAAAAGAAAATTGTTATGTAAATTAACATTAATTGTAATATTTTATCAATATTCATTAATGTGATACACAATATTTTATGTATGCAAGTACATATTATATTATACATTCCGAATGAAATGAATTACAATATATAGGTATATATTTTTTTATACAGGAAAATAGTTTTTGGGGAAACAAAAATTATTCGATTACACACAAATATCTACCGTATGCTTTCGGTAGAAAGTCCATGTAGATGGTATTTTATTAAAGTTATTTTTTTAAATTTCGCAATAGTTTTCTCATATGTTAGGGAGAAATATTGAAAAATGGCAGAAAAAGTTAGAGTTTTCAAAGACTACCTGTATTTTTGACGATTTTGACTTATTTTATGATAAATTAAGGAATATAAATCATAGACACTTAAAATTTTTATTGAGTATTCACATAGATATTTTACATAAATGATGATACAATTTTGAAACTGTTACTGATTACTTTGATTTTAAACTTAACTGTAGATTAATTTATTAAATATATTAAATTTTAATTAATAATTAATTTACTATCAGTATATTTTGACTGAATTTCATGCAGAATCGTTTTTATAATTGCGATATTACATTAAAATTTTAATTATAATTTAACACCATCTTTCAATTATCAATATCCTTAACATGGTCTATTCCCATCTTTATTAAATTAATTTTCTGGCTATTATTATATTCATATGTACCTACTGAATTTTAATAATATTCTTAAATAACGTTAAAAAACTGTTGTTATTGGTAGGTATATAAAAATAAAACTTTTATAAATTTCAAAAACGTATTGTAATTATTAAAAATGGAACCTATGCGATAATATTATTTCTGTGAACACCTATTAATATTTTTTATAGATAATCATCACGCTTTCGTGATATTAATATTGCATTTTGACTAAAGTTAGGCGCGCTGAAATAGTTTTAAAATATTGTTATAAAATGTTTTTTTATTTAATTTTTTAATATTTTTAAATATTTTTAAATATTTTTTATTATTTAAATTTAAATCTATATCATTATAATATTTATTTTTAAAAAATGAAAAGTTACTACTCAGTTAATATTATTTATAAAATTGTTACAGTAAATATTAAATATGATTATTTTTAAACGATAAGCATATTTAATTTATATAGATAAAACTATAAATATTATATAAATTGTATATCTTAAATAAAGAGAAAAATTTAATATTTTGTAAAAATTCAAAGGTTTGTGTATATTCAAATTGTGCAGAGGTAGAGATGATAGTTCAAATGTTTAATATATTATTTTTTAAAGATAGGTATATAATAATTAATTAAATATTAATTAAAACAAAATAGCAGTATTTAATTAGTTAGCTTTTTAATCGTAATGACCAATTACAAAAAAATAAAATTACGAAAAAGATGTATTTTTGAAAATAAGATTTTATAATGACATTAATTTTAATGTAATTTTACAGTTGTAAAAATTATATGTAAAAGGAGATTTTAAGACAGAACAATTTATATTTGTATATAAATATGATTAAATTTTTGAGAGTAGGAAGAAATAATTATAATCCGTTATTGCAATATAATAAAAAAAATATGTATTAACCAATTATTAAGTAATTTAAATTATAATAGTTTATTCATTAAAAATAATAATACATATAATTTTTATAAAATTGTTATTTTTTTATTAATGAGCGTTGACATTGTTTATAACTTGGTTAATTGACTCCAAGTGAAAATTGAAAAAGCAAGGGAAGGGATGCAGATGTGAAAGGGATATAACTGTAAAGAGGATAGATTTGAAATTTGTTTAAAATTTTAATGCAAGAATAAATCGGAAACACGATTTTGAGTGAAGTACATCAGATAATATATCAATATTATGTATTGATTAAAATTTTTACATTTATCAGTCTCTACGTTTAATATTATTATATACCCATAGAACCCCTAAATTAGTAATCAAAATACCAAAATCTGACGAAGTACCGCTCAGAATCGTTTTTTGAATGTAATAATTTATCAATTAAATTTAATTAAAATGCAATACTATCCTCTTTACACATGTATCCTTTTTCTTGCATTTTAAACTATATAAAAAAATATAGTAAATTTGTAAATATAATATTAAAAATATGAGCTGATACTCCTGCCGCATAGGATACAGGTGTGCGAATTATAGCGTATAATTTTAAAAACGATTCTGAGCGAAATTCAGTCAGATTATAATGTAGGTATTTTTTAAAATATTGACATTTTTTATTAAATATTTAAAACGCAAAATTTTATCACACATATAGTGATATAGTACATAAATGAACACTTTATATAATTTTTATTTAATTAAATTTTCAAAATTTTTAAAAAGTATTTGTCAATTTTATAACATTATTGTAAAATATTGTTTAAGAAAAATCCATATAAATAATTAAAATATTGATTTTACTGAAATTTCAAGTTAAAACGGCTATAAAAGAAAATTAAATAGGTATAGAGATTTTTCTAATATTTTGATATGGTGTTAAGTAATATGTATATATACTTGAGTAAAATTTTCAGACCTCAATATCATAAATTGCCAATTTTATCAAATATTATATACGTAAAAACGAGAATTTTACGAAATATTCAAAGTCCTATATTTTGTAGAAAAATTAACGTAACGGTTCCAAAATTTTACCACCTATATATAATCGATATGGGAAATTTCAAAAAAAATTTCAAGTCTCTAACTTAAAAATTACCCACGTTATCGTGAAATATTGAAATTAAATTCGTCAAAAATTCAGTTTTCGTGAAAAATGCCGTTTTTTCGTCGTTTTTTCTTCGTTTTTTCTACCGCTTATAATCAATTTTAAGAAATTCGAAAAATGACCTAAATAAAGTACCATCTACATCCACTTTTACATTTGAAACTCGCTATTCGTGAAAATCGAAGCATTATTTCGGGTAGTAAAAGTGTTTTCAGAATATTTATTTATACGTATGGATTCTATGATTTTCGTTTTACTAAAAATATCAATTTAAAACATCTATAAAAAGAAATTGAGACTTGGGATTTTTTAAATATTTTAGTATGATGTTAAGTAATATGTAAGTATACTTTAATTATATTTTCAGACCTATATATAATATAGGTATGTGTATAATATCACCTATATTCCTATATATAATAGCTATGTGAACACCCAAAAAAAATTTCAAGTTTCTAACTTAAAAATTGCTCGAGTTATCGTGAAATATTAAAATCAAAATTTCAGTTTTCGTGAAAAATGCCGTTTTTTCGTCATTTTTTTACCGCTTAGGGTCAATTTTGAGAAATTCGAAAAATGACCTAAATAAATTACCAACTACATCCACTTTCCTATCGAAAACATATGCTATTCGTGAAAATCGGAGCATTATTTCGGGTCGTAATTTTGTTTTCAGACATATAAAAAAAAAAAAAAAAAAATACACATCATTGTATAACCAATACATTCTTCGCTTCGCTCAGAACCTAAAATTAATTGAAAATGAGTGAAGTAAAATATATTTTACCTTTAATAACATTTTCAAATTTTTTTGTCTTTTTTATTAATCATTATTATAAAAGTATTCAGAAACAATAAGAAGAATACTTATATTTATATTATGTATTCTTAGATTTTGATTACACTGAAAAATTTCAACTTTCAACAGCTATAAAAAAGAATTGAAACGTGGGATTCTTATAATTTTTTGGTATTATATTAATTATTATGTGAGTGTACTTTAGTAAAATTTTTAGACTTTTTTGAACAAAATTGCCAATTTTATCAAAAATTATATACATAAAAAATTGAATTTTAGAAAATATTCAAAGTTTTATATTTTTTAAGAAAATCAACCTAACGGTTCCAAAATTTCATCACTGTAATCTATATTAACACCAATTTATCAAATTTTTAAGTTCAAAATGGCCTGAGTTATTGTGAAATATTGAAATCAAATTAGTCAAAATTTCAGTTTTCGTGGAAAATGTCGTTTTTTTCATTATTTTGTCGTTTTTCTTATCTCATAGGGTCAATATTTTGATAAATTCGAAAAATGATCTAAATAATGTGCCAAATTCATTTACTTTTCAACCGAAAGTATATGCTATTCGTGAAAATCCGATAATTAAAACATTGTTTTCGACATACGTATTTGTTAAAATAAAAACAAATTTTTTGTAGACTTTGGGTATTTTTATTTAATAAAATTTCTACAAGTAACTCAACACCAAAGTATTAAAATCCGAACATTATTTCGGGTAGATAAAGTGTATGCAGGCATAAAAAAAAAAGACATATGTACATCATTGTGAAACCAATAGATTTTTTCGTTTCGCTCAAAATCTAAAATCTAAAATGTTAACACGTTGACATAATATTGTCGTTGTACGTTGGCAAGGTAGAACAGAATCTTCCATCAGACGTGTCGATGAGAATGCAAACGAAGATACGAGTATAATAATATATTTATGAATACTTATACTGCGTTCGATGAGCATTTTTCTTGATATTAGAATCGTACAAAAATAAATTTGTAATATTATAATATTATTAAATTTTGTCGTTATTATAATACGATGTCGCGATATTGACCGCACAATATACCCATTATTTGAATGTCACTCGTGTGATATTACTCCAAATAATCGATCCGAATGTGAAAACTTTCACGGACGTCCGTCGAAATTGTCATTCATATACACACACACGTGTATAATATTATTCGTATACAATATATTATATGAATCGATGTATTGCGTTTGGTTATCATTGCTGACATTACTAATATACGCGTTTCGTACTTTCGTTCTCCTTTTGGACGCGTTTACGAACGTCTACGTGATTCATACGAACGTACATTATTATATTTTGTACTACTAATATAATATGAATGCATCGATATTTATAATTCATGTGTACTTTCGCGAGACAGTTGCGGATTCGTCGTCACGGAGGGTTGCGTATGGTTCGTTATTATTATTATTACTTATTATTATTATTATTATTATTTTTTTTTTTTAACTAAAAATAATAATAATATTGCGGTTGATTGTTGTCGGCGATTATCGCCAGCTGGTAACAGAGTAAACAGAATGATTATTATCGACGGCATAAACGTGGAAGAAAAAAAAGAGCCGGAGTCTCGCATAAATACGGACGTTTCGTGCACACAGTCGTTCATACGGTTCATATCGGTTCGCCGGGCAAACAGTCGACCGGTGCAAACGAATCGAATAAATTATTTAACAATATTATAACAACATGTCATCGTCGTTCGCAACGATCGCGGTCCGCTTTTTCGGGTTTTGGTGCGTTTTCGCGTTGTCCGCACGTCAACTGTCCGCGGCCGTGCCGTTGTCCGCCGTCAAGGTGGCGTCTCATTGTTCATCCGGGCCGGACGTCGTTGACTGTCTGTTGCGAGCCGCGGCCGCCGGCGTTGACGCCATGGCTCGGTCTGCCGAACCCGTTGATTTGGTGCCCGGATGCGTAACGCTGATAAAAAATACTGATCAGAACGAAGTCGTATTACCTAACGAAACGGTCGCCGGTGCCAAAGCAGACTCTACAATGGGCGCAGAATTGACTTTGGTCAACTCGATGGCGGCATTCGTTAAATCTCGTGCCATCAGTTTTCGGGCGCCTGATTCCGTGTTGGACTCGCTCAAGAGCACTCTGACCGAAGGTAACAATAATTTTTCATTCATTAATTATTCATATCATTATAATAAAGCACGAATTTAACGCGTCGTGCAGGTTTTTTGCATTTGTTTGAAATTTTGGTAATTTTTTAAAAATATTTTTAATTATAAATATGTATTCCAAGGACTATTAGTTTTTTTCGAAAAAAAAAAAAATTATCACACTTATAGAATGCGAATTTGGTTTAAATTGTGTAATATTAATTTTTTTCGTTTTTCAGCTCGTGGTAAAAAAGACAAGTTAGCGGGTCCGTTGCTGATGGGCGCCATGATGGTGGCCGGCACACTGCTACCCATCAAATTGGGCGCGTTGGCAATGATGAGCGGTAAGGCCCTGATGACCAGCATGCTGGCGTTGATGTTATCCGCGATACTGGCGCTCAAGAAATTGGCTTCTGGAGGAGGTAGCCATAGTGGTACCACGTACGAAGTGATCAACGTGCCGTCTCAAGGCGGTCATGGCGCCCACGGCCGTTCACTGGCCCACAGTTTAGCGTACGGTCTACCAGTGGATCCTACAACAGTGGTAGTGGCCTCGCGAGTGGCATAGTCTGAAAGTCTGCAGAAACAATTATATAATTTATTTATTTATTTATTTATGCATACTATTATTATATAATATTATAATACACCAAGTCATTTATTTTATTTATTAAATTATTATATATTATTTATATATTGTATTGTAATTCGTGAAAAAATAAATCTGGTATATACCTCAATATTAATATTATTCTTCTAAGTAATTTATAATTGTAGTTAACATTGAGTTTGATATAATTACTGGTGTACTTATTCGCATGTTAGAGTTGACACTGTATACGGTAGAAAATTATTCATTTATTCAATTATTTCAAACCATCATTATTATTTTCTACAACGACGATATTGTCACCATAGCGAATGATTGAGCTATAAATTTTGTTAAAAAAATAATATTTATTATAATATTTACGATCATAATTGTATAATATTATTACTTCTATAATAGTTACATTAAAATAAAAAATAAATATTATTTTTCAAACGTTATATATTATTATTCTATAAAAATGACTGATAGATATAATGATTTTCATTTGCAAAAGACGGCTAAAAGTCGTCCGAAAAGAATTAAGAAACGTATACCGCTGGAGTTAAAGTCGTATAATAGCGAGGAAATAAATGTTCTAGACGTAGACGAAGAATTTTCTCGATATGCTTTGAGAAGCGTTAAATTATCGAAAAAATGTGATAGCCGTCCAAAAAAACAATATCAGAAACAGGTACCCTTGCTGTTACATACGCACAGTGAGCGTACAAATGTACATGATGACGTCAGCAATGAATATAATTCTCGAATTTCTCTGAACAGTAAAATTAGATATTTGAATCGCACGCGCGACGAGGAAAATGCCTCTGAGCTTATTTTTGAGGAGGATTTCAATAACTCTTCAATCATGTTAGTGAGCTATGTAATAATATGTCATTTTCGAGTAATTGAATCGCTAACTGCAGAAAAGGGACAAGTCCATTTTTATCAATTATGATTTTATTGTCATTTTTCATTAAGCACGCGTAAATACATCGTTTACTGCAGATAGGAGTCAAATCCGATTATCAAAACAATAAATGTACTGTTTAGAAATTCTTATTTACTATAGAAAGGGAACATATCCATATTTGGTTTTTGATCATTCCTGAAAAATTAGGAAAAGTGGACTTGTCCCCTTTCTGCAGTTAGCGATTCAATTATAAAAATTATAATTTCCCTTACAAATAATATAATAAATCGATTTATTGTTTCGAACACGGGTTAAATTTTATGCTCATGACTGAATTGCCTTTTTCTTTATTAATATAATATTGTCTATTTTCGTGATTTACAACAGATTTTTATAAAATATTTAATATGTAATTAATGAATGCGTATAAATAATATTATATTTGAAGCATTCGTTACTTTGTATTTTTTTTTTTTTTTAAATAGCTAACGAGAAAAACATTATTTAATATTATATATTGATTTTTGTGGTTTGTCGTTATAACTGTCGTTCCGTTGGTCTGGTAATCCTAATTAGCAAAAATGTAATTACGACAAAAAATTGGTTAGAAACTTATAATCATGTTATTATTTTTAAATCATTTTGTTTGCTATAAAAATTATACTTATTTAATATAATAATAATATACCTACTTTTATGTGTATGTAAATTTAATAAAATTACCATAATTTTTTTTTTATGTTATTTTTTTCTATTCAAGTAACGACGATAATGATATCAGTGACGATGAATCGTATTCGTCAACAGTGGCGAATGTTAGCTATTTACGGTCTTGGATGCATAGACTGTTTCCAAGCATTTTTCCTATCCCGGGCCTATACCAAGGTAGAATTAAATCTGCCGATATGGTTTCTGGACGAGAGGAGAGAAAAACTGGGAAAATGTTTGTTCCGGTGGGTCAGTGTTCAATGTTTCCGAAGGGCATGTTCGTGCAGACGTCGGATAATTATAACGTGACGAAAATATGCTTCCCCGAGTCGAGACAAATGTTTATATTGAAATAAAAGTATTATCATGACAGACTGTTTATTGTACAAATAAATGTTGTATTTTTATACATTATAAATATTATATATTAATATATTATACATTTCAATTAAATGAAAATTAATAATTATTTTAACGTCGAAATATTAAAATATACCTAAAGTATAAAGTCTTTTGTTTGCTTCATTTTTACACTGACTTTTATCAATTGTTTATACCTCTCCATAATAATATACATACTCGTATTAAACTTATAACGAAATAATATAAAATTAATTGCTATTAAAATAATATAAATTATAAGATTATTTTTATCACTAAATGATTGAAATAAATTATGATGATTTACTACAAACAAAATATTATTTGAAAATAATTTACAATTTTTTTATATTATTATAGTATGTCGTTTTTCTTCACTATAATTTTGTTGTTTTCAATGTCTTTGGCGAATTTCATACGGTTTACGTTACCACTTTCGCCATCAGTTGCATAATAATCCGGTTGGTTTGAATCATTGGTCAGTTGTTCGCCTTTGTTATGGTCATAGTACGCGGACAGGCTGGGCTCTCCGGTGTAATAATTGGCCACAGAACCTTGCATTTTTGCATCGGGCTGTCCCTTGTATACGCCCAATTCCTGTTCGAAATGTGCTTCAGTATAGTGTGGTGATGGTGCTGCGTATGCTTTGATATGATTTCCACCGGACCCGTGATGACTGAACAGTGATTTCAAGCCCAACAGTCCGGATATGGTGATGGCCAGCAAGCTGGTCATTATCGCTTTTCCGGCTAACATGAACAGTGCACCGAACGCAATCGGCAACAAAGTACCGGCCATCATAGCCATCCCAGCGGCTAACATGGGTCCGAGTTTTTTGTTCTTTTTGCCTCTTCCTATAAAAATAAAATATAATAGACGTTATAGGAAAATAAAAATACGAAAATAGAGTACTTTATAATATTATTATCGTCAATTATGCAATTTAAAATATACATCTGCGTATTTAGTGGATTGGTCAGAAAATTAATAATAATAAAAATATATATTTAATATTTATATTATGTTGCTTACCGCTGAAAAACGACGATTTGAGTAATGACAACGGAGAGGTGACTTCGGTCGGCAAATCGAATCCCAAAGAAAACAGACTGATAATGTTTTGGATCTGTTCGAAAAGGTACGCTTCGGTACTTTTAGACTGCTTTTGCTGGAGTTGGTGATTTTCCGTCATTTTTTCCATTGCGTCATCGTTTTTTCTGGGAATCGTATATCCCAATACGATCTTCAACAAGCCTTTGAACACACACGTACCCGGGGTGTCAGCGGTCGTACATAGCAAACCAGTCGCACGTTCGGCCGACACGACGATGCTAGAGAACATGACCACTAGAAGACACAACTTGACCAAGACCATAGTATAGTTTTTACTGTTTGTGATATTGGAATAAAAAATCAACACTGACGCAAATATCCGCGGGATGTCTGGTTATATATAACTTTCGGATTTGATGCGGTTTTCTTTCCATCGTTGGGTTCTTAATTGACATACAATCGTAAAGCGTTTTACAGTGAAATCAACCGATCAAATTTTTCGTCCAGACGGTAAACTATATGTTATAATAATATGGTAATAAGTAGGTGATTTCAGTCGCCTACATGTTCGAACGGGTATGACACTATTATTATAGTACGTAATAACCACAAAAATGCATAATTATTATTATATTATATACTTAGTTAAAATATCGATGCGTACGATTTCGACAATGTCGTCCGATGTCCACAATTTATTTATATATAATATGATCATATTCACCAATACTTAGTCAGAATAAATATTAATATTATAATGAAAACATTCTCGACAAGACGATGAAACGATCGTGTCTGTGCGCCATGTGCATCGTATTGTTCATGGTCGGTAACGTTTACAGTAATAATAATTATTCGTGTACGACTACGTGTTTAATTGTGAGACCTACCGATAATGACGTTATTGGAAATTCGTTAAAAACACTACAGAAAAACATTAACGACGATAATATTGTTGTTGGTCTTACTGAAGGTAAAGTTTTCATTATTTTCAAATCATAACGTTTTCATAATCTATTGTAGTACATTACAGAGAATATTTGTTTCTAATTTTATTTAGGAAGAGGGAAAAAAAAGGAAAAAGCTAAAAACACTTATATGATGATCGGAGGCAGCATGATGGCCGCGTTAGTTATGATATTTATGTTTTTTAATGTGATTACTGTAACTGTTGGCAAATCATTTTTATTTACGTTTATAACCAAACTTTTAGTGCTTGTCAATTGGATACAATCAAGTTCACATCCTAAGAAAACAACATCTCATAATGGTGTAACTATTTTAACGGAATAAAATTAATATTTTTCGAGGTATTATATGAAAAAAATATATATTATAAATAAATACATTTATTCATGTATCAAATAAATTACTTACACAATTAAATTAACTATAAAAATATAATACATTTTTTTCTATTAATAATCCATAATATTATTATAATTTATTTACTAACTAAAATATGTTTTTTAATCGTATTGCTGATTGCCATATTGTATAGGTTCAGTTTGGGCTGTGTTGTATTGATTATTGATCTGTTTGGAATAATTTAACAAAACATTTATTATGGATTAAATAATAATACATATTTTATTAAAATATAATAATTAATTTAAAACATTCACCGAAAAAAAATTATTTAATAAGAGAATTATATATATATTAATATTACCTATATTAACAAAAATAAAATTAAAAAAAATATATATTATATTTATGGGTAATTAAAGAAATATTTTTAATTACTTTATTATTTATCATTTTGTTTTTAGTACAATATAGATATTTAGTAATAATTGTATATATTATTTTTAATTCATTATTGCTTCAATGAACAGTTATATTTTAAAGTTATTTATACAAATGAATTAATTTATATATATTTATTAATTTATTGTATTAATAGTAAAATGGTGTTAGCCAATTCTTGAAACACTTTAAATTTATTTTTTTAACTCTAATATATTTTGATTTACGTGTTTAAATTATAGTAAAATATGTTTAGAATATTAAAATGTAATTTATTTTATTTATAAATTGTTTGTAAAATTTCAGTTAATTTATTATACGTGTTGTCTATTATAATAGTATCTTATAATATATATTTTGATTATTTTCAATATAAAATATGTTTTATAATATGGATATTCATGTTTATTATTATTATTATTATTATTCAAATTTACTTACATCCGAGACGACTTCCGTGTTTTCTAGTTTGTAATCCGATATTTGGTGATAGCCATGTGGTATATTTGTGATCTCGTACGTGGTTCTGGCATGACCGTGACCACCTGACTTCTTAGTTACAGCCATTGCGGACAGCATCAGAGCCAGCATGCTGGTCAACAATGCTTTGCCAGCCATCATTGCCATCGCTCCAAACGCAGTAGACATCAATGTGGCGATCATCATCGTCCCTCCTAGTATGAGTGCTCCACCCCCTTTGGTTTTCTTTCGTCCCTCGGATCCGGTCGCGCCAAATAACCACGCGATGAAGTTCATCGGTAATATTATTCGTAGCGAACGTTTTGTTACGAATTTCATTAATTTTGAGAAAACCGATGAAAAGTTCATATTATTTTCGCTTGTAATCGATCGACCTTCGTCGTGGATCTGATTGCCGTATGGCACTACGGTTAAGTACGAACCCATCAACGGTATGTCACCTTCATAGGTGACCATGGCTCCAACTATTTTAGAGCCAAATTTTTTCAGACAAGACCACACGTTTGAGGATTGTGCACATTTCTCGCTTTCTTCAAGCATTGTAGCGATATCGCTACTGCACGACGCGCACGTTAAAAACACTATAAACAGGACCACCGGTTGAATCTTCATGATGATATTTGCGTGTGCGTATGTGAGAATCGATCACGATAACCGTTGACAAATTATTGTTGCGAACAATTTAGACGATCGATACCAACTGCGGAAAATTAAACGTGTAAATTTGGTTTTTATAAGAATCTACAATCAATGTTCGTGGTCGATGGGTAGAAAACATTATCTATTCGATTGTTTCAAGATCACGTTTAGCCTGGATTTAGTGGTTTTTTTTTAAAAAAAAAAAATATTTTTATTAAATTAAAACATTAATAACATAAAAATAAGATCATCGAATAACAAATCTATAACAATAGATTCTGTGGCTTTGGATTCTATGAGTTTATAGAAAAAAAGCGAAACTGAATTATTGTATTCCTGTATAATATTATAATTTATAATATATTGTAGTACATAATAATAATAATAATAATAATAATAATAATAATAATAATAATAATAATAATAATAATATATAGGTATGTGCAACTATCCGCGACTGTAGTAATCAGACTAACACTTTGAGACGATATGATAAACGTTCATACTTTTATTATGATGGTGAATTCGTAATGGAATTTATCTCGTTTTAACTACCTATAATAATATTTATAACTTACTGCACCAATGCATCATCAATAATAACGTAATATTATATACTCATACATTATACTTATACGTATATGGTATGTATGACTATTACAATATATTATGTAAATATATAATCATATATTTTGTAGACAGTTTTGATAATACGGCGTACTTGTATGAAATGTATTTTATTCTAATATTATTGACTGGTGTAAGTAATCTGGCAACGAATTATTTTCACAAATAGTATAATATTTAAACTAATTTATTAATATTTTTTTTAAAATTATATTAAAATACTTATTTATTGTAAGATGTTTTATTATAAATACAATTAAACTATTCGTCTACTATGAAATATTGTACTCTATTTTTTATTATATTTAAGAGGGACATATATTATGAACAAAAACACAGAGTGATCAGAATTTCGAGTTATTAAAATGATGGGATAAATCTGATTTCAATGGTATAGGTAAGGGTAACTCCATTATTTTCGTAACATGTATTACTCTGCATGTACGAGTATATAAATATTTATTTACTAAATCAACCAAATTACTACATAAAATACTTTAGTACTTTAAGAAGCAAAATTTAAATAAACGTAAGCATAATATATAAACAATTTAAAAAAAATTATTAATTATATATGATATTATAATTATAATGTTATAGAATAAAAGTATGAAATTGATAATGAGTTTATAGTATTTATAAATACATCATAAATAGTTATTTTATTAAATTTTAATAATTTTAGTTTAATATTTTTCGTGAATAATTGTGTAATTATAAATTATTTTTCTTGCGTTTCGTTACAATAGGTTAAACATGATTTATCTGCATAAGTATAATTTATTTTTTGGAGGATGTAATGCTAAACGGTCCCTTCTGTTAATTTAAACTTGAAAAAAAATATAATTTATTGTAAGGAGCATAAAGAATATTTTTTAAAAATATACATATAGCTAAACAAATAAAATTTATTTGATAAATAATGTTTGAATACACTTGTATTTTACTAGGTTAATTCGTAATTATATTAAAAAATTATAGTAGATTTATTGGATGGTATAATGAATTGTTAGCAAATAAAATTATATTATATACACTAAAATTATAGTCCCGAAGGAAAGCATTTTTCCTAATTTATTTGTAAATTGTAAAAAAAATAATAAATTTAACGCAATTTATGAAATAAATACTTAATCATTTATTGATTAACATTTATTTATAATTTTGTGTGCAGAATTAAATGAAATACTCAACATAAATAAATAAAATTATTTTTCTCCATAAAAATGGAAATTGGTACGTCTTTTTATCATTATAAATATTATTATATATAATTTTTCCTAAAAAGTAGTATTTTTAAATATATAAAATAAAGATGTGCATAATAAATATGGGTATAATAACAAAATTTTTATAAAACGTTTAAAATTAATTGAATTAATATAAATACACATATATATGTAAAATGATTTTTATACTAGTATAATGTATATAAAGAAATTAATAAATTACTTAATAAGAAACTATAAGTACAGTACATATTTAAAATTCATATTCAAATTTTGAATATTTTTCAAAACAATAATTTTTTTATTTTTTTGACATTATTTAGCGCCTTCTTTACTAGACAGTATATAATATTATCATGTATAATGTTTATAACATACTTGTAGTATAGATTTTAATTCCCAAATTCATTTTTATTATTATTTAATTTAAAATTTCTTTATTATAGTTAGGTACTTATATTTTATTATAATTACAATAATACAAATTTGTTATTTATTTAAAATTAATAAATGGCCACAATATTGGATACAAAATAGATATAGGAAATATTATCAAGTTAAAGTCATGGGACATTTCGGAAATAACTATTATAAATCGATAGAATATTATAATTATTTATAGTATACATAATTACATATACATATTATATTGATATGTTACAATAAATCAAGTGTAATTAGATGAATTCATAAATGCATACCATCATATTATATCAAAATATTATGAAATATATTATGTACCTAATGTATAAAATATACTGCAGGGTAGGTAATTATCCATTTTCGATACATTCTAAAACTAAAATAAGTAAGGTACTTATCTAATATTAATTAATCGAAGTCAATTATAGGTTTTTAATAAACATATTACATATTTTAAAACTATACCTATAATTATTATAAAATTAATAAAATAAAAAAGAAATATATAAATATTGAAATGATCAGTGGCGCATTTACAGGGGGGTCCATGGGTACTGGATATTTTTTATATTATATTTATATTAATTTTGTTATTTTCATTCGTTAAATTTATAATTTATTCATTATTTTATAAGGGGAAATTTTGGACCCCCAGAAAATGTTTTTAAAAATTACGCCAATGGGAATAATGACGTTTGTTTGTATTATATTATCATAGTTGTTATATTGTTAAATCTTAAATAAGTTATATCTATAACTTATTATTTTTAATATTTGAGTTTTTTTATTATTGTATGTTTATTACATATATTTCTATCACAAATAAAGAACGAAATTTGTTTTTCATTATAAAATAACAACAATACATACCTAATTATTATCTTGTTAAATAAAAAATTATATACACATATAATAATATGATATAAATAAAAAATAAAAAAAATTACAATTTGCAGAAAAAATATTATGGTTGAAAATAATGACTGATATTTTATCAAATATTTATATGTATAAAAATAAATATTTATATATATTAGGTATATTATTCTATTTTCTATAACCTAAATTACATTAGATATAAAATAATAATTTAAAATAAAATTTATTTATAAAAATTTTAAATGATTTATCATTTAACAAAGTAAAAATTAATAAAAAATTGAGCATATACAATTTTTTTTTTATTTCGTAAATTATCACTTAGGTATTGTATATTATATTTAAAATCGATTCTAAATATTTAATTGTTTTATTACAAAATAATAATAGTTATTGGTTTATATATTAGTAACATAAAAATCAAACAAAGAAGAATAGTAAATATAATAATAATTTTTAAAATTAATATCATAAACTTAATGTTTACATTATTATCGCGATTAATATTATTTTCTGGAAACTTGAGGGTAGGTAAGCATTAAGTACATTATGATATCATGATAAATGGCAATACTGCATTCAGTTCACGTATCATTTTGACTTATTGGAATTAAGTAGAAATGTATCATAATTCTTTTAATAACAGTCGGGTTATTGACAAATAATTAATAGGTATTTTATGTTAATATTATTATTAATAAATTAGTTCATACATAATATTAAAATTTAGGTTAAGTATATTCGTTAACATATTATATAATTATTTACTATATATTATTACAATTTATAAATTATAATATATAGTTTTTATACAGTTCGTTGTTAGTTGTTATATTATATTATAATATAGTTTATATTATATTAATATTTACAATCGTCTTAAAATGTATTTAATTAATCGACTATTGGAAAATTCAATTAGCACGATACATTTACGTTTACCAATATAGTTACGAATAAATAAAATGAAATATAGTATACCTATATAATATTATATTGTAATAAGAATAATAATTATAATAATTAAAACAATAATGTTTATAATAATAACTAATAACGAACTATCGTACACGGAAAACGAATCTATATAATCGTTCGAATTATATATAGGTACTCTTATGAATGTATATTGAAGTTGAGCAATGGAATCTGCCAATGAGATGATAACAATAGCTGGTGCCTGGTACTGTACAAAATATTATGTGAGTTGTTTTCTTCTTCGATTTTAGTAGTTATTTGCGTGTTTCGTATAGTCTGGCAAGAGCTGTTTCGACGTCCCCGTGCAAAAAGCATCTTCCACACAGTCGATGACGTTCGGGGCATTCTGAAAACAAAGAATTGTTCGTCAATCAAAAATGGCATAGAAATTATACACGAGACAGAAAAAAAAAAGACGTGTCTCGGGTATTGTGTTTGCATTTATTGTGTTTGTTATATATTTCCGTCACACGTTTAACGCGGAACCGTTATCAATATATTATACCAAAACATAATATGATAAGTAATAATAATATTAAATCGTCAGATTTTTCGATGACATGAGAACCCACGCATCTCTATCAATTCGTCAACCCGATTCCCTAAACGTGCATAATAATATATAAATATAATTATGAAATGTCATAACAAAATATGAATTTAAATATTTGTATCCGCATCTCGTACGTATTATTAACGGACCAAGTGAGTGGACGTCTTCTCATAAAATACACTATAAACGTGTAGGTGTAAAAAAGGCAATATTAATCGGAAACAAAAATATATTTTTTACGTGTTTCATATCTTATTGGTGTCACAATATAATTATTATAAATTAAAGTTAAACGCGGAATTAGCTCAAACTATTCGTTTTTGTACCAAAGTAAAATACTTTATTGTTTATTTTCCCGCGTATTAATATTATTATTATTTTTATAATATACGAGTAATCGATTTAACGTTGTGGTGCGCACGTACACCGCGTGTACTATTCTCATCGTTGTGAATATGAGAAAATTTCGTCTCGTGCGTACATAGTGTTATATCATAATATCCGAATCAAATCACGTTCGGCAATCACCATCATAGGTTCGAGGATTGTATCAAAATTCGGGCTAATTAATTATTATTCCGTGACAAATAGCATTTACAACGCCATAGCCTATATATATTATAAAGTGATGAGTATATTTTATTATTAATGTTTGTGGCGATCTAATTATCGTTTTCATTTATATTATTATGTACCGATTAGATACCATAACTTCCACTTTTTTCACACCCAAACATCGATAATTACCATGTACGTAGGTGTTTTAAATTAAATTTCCAACACAATTAAAATGAACACGTTTTCTATGTTCATAATTGCTTTGTTTATTTTTGATATGCCTTCGAGTATACGAATGTATCGGAATGCACGATGAACTAATTGCAAACACAGTAACGCATGGATTTTATGATATTTTTCCTCATTCATAGGTCTATATTATTATTATTATTATTATTGTTGTATTTTTAGTTCGTATACATAACAATTTACTCCATTTAGTGTTTCAAATTAAGTATATAAATCGTGAAAATGTTATTGACTCGATGGTAAATAGCATAGGTAAATAATATTTTTGTATTGTAAATATACAAATAATACGCAAGAAACGTTGAGATATTTTATTTACTTTCTACGAACGAATTTATTTTATTTTATTGGACAATTATTATTTTAAATATATAAAACCTCAAGGTGTACAATGATTACAATGGCAATTATAATTTGAGTATAAAAGTAAGTACGTTATAAAATTATAATAATTACTCATAATAATATATGAAAATAGAAACTTAGATAGACTAAAAAATAAAGTATTTTGAACATGATATGAAATATATATTAATTGAATATAAGAGTGATAATACGTTAATAATATGTTTGTACATTGTATTTTATTTTTCATACTTATATTTGTAATTCTAATGCAAAATTATTTTGGTCTAAAAATTGTAATTTATTACTTTATTAGGTATTAAATACTATTAAATAATTATTAATCGTCTTCTATATTATATTTTTTCAATTTCCTTAAAATATGGTCATTTTTTAATATTATTACATTATTTTTTTTATTTCATAATTTATACAGACACGTTGCTATGATTAAATAAGTGCGGTGGTCAAACAGTCACAGTGATCAAAATTTTATGGAGTTAGCATGTTATGTTCATTTCCAAAAAAAAATTGATGATGAGCAAATTAGTTATATATATACCTGGTTTTAAATAACAAACTGGTGGCCAAAAGAGTAGCCAAGGAAATATTAGATAGGGTAGCTAGGCTAGGCTTAGCTATGTGCCTGAATTTATAGATTAAAAATGTATATTTTATACGTTATAAAATAACTAATCATAATTTAAAATAATATCTCTAAATGGCCTATGGAAAATTTAATGTGAATATTTTATTTTCAATATAATTTATATTTATTTTCATTATTTTAATATTATATTTATATATATTATTTAAAAAAGTTATCGACACATTAACTATGATGATATGCAATTATAGGTAAAGTAGACATAATGGATACAATATAATAATACATCATAATAAGGTAACGGAAATCAATATTTTAAATTTGATTGATAGTTTTTTTTAATAATCTAAAAAAAAATATTTTAGCACTAACCTATTAAAATTCCGTTAATCAAAATTTTAAGTTTTGTTTATACATGTATATACATAATAATATGTAGGTATATATTAAATTTGACGTGCGTTGTTTTCATTAAAGAGAAAACTTTATACTACAGACGTATATATTATTGGTAATCTATTATTATTATTATTATTATTATTATTATTATTATTATTATAATAACTAGGTATACAATGAAATATCTGTAGTTATCATGCTAATAATATTCTTTTTGAAAAATAATAGTTGGCATATGAATAGCATAAAAATAATTTATAAATCCAGGTCGTACAAATAAAACCGATGAGGTGTTAAATAGACCAGAACTAAACCAAGTGAATCAAATATTTATATTCTTTGATTATAATTTTTTATTGTTGTTTTTCCATATTATAAAGAACTATTAGCTGATTATTAAAGAAATATTATATACTTTTACATAACCAATTTACTTGCGTGTGTCTTAAGTGCTCTTAACATAGAAATTTCGATGAAAAAAAATAGAAATAATTCAATTCTAAAATATTTAGATGATAATTGATAATGATATATAGTTACATTATTTTTTATAGTATACAAGGATGTTTGTTTTAATTTTAAATTGAATATACCACGTGCATATGACACATGAACGTGACTTATTAAAAATATATAAGTAATCTAAACTTCTTTACCAATATTTTTTTATTTAATTGTTTTATACTTTAATGCATAATAAGAAAATTTTATTTTAATATTTATAATTAAATAATAACATTATAAATCAATTATAATATAATTTTTTTTTTTAAATGAATTACCAAATTTTACCTAAATTTTTTGTTTAAAATAAAATTTTAAATTAAATAATGATATTATTATTTTAATGTTCAAAATAATTTCTGTAATAGTAAAGAAATACGAATTAATAAAAAAATTATTCTTTGATGATTAATACGACAAATTTAGTATATACTAATGTTACTATGTCTTATTTGTTTAATAGCACATAATGTTGGTGTACTTACATACAATTATTCTTTCACATTAAATTGTGTTTAGACTTAAATAATTAAAATAATTACATTAGAAACTCAAGATAACTGTAAATATTTAAATTATATTTGAAATACCAGTATGAATAATTAACTACCATCAATTTAAATTTATATTCTTTTATTATTATATGATTATTATAAAAAAATAATAGTAGGTATCTGTGTTCAATAAAATTTATCGTTTATGATAAATTATATTTTAAATTTATTTAAAGACATTTTTATTTTGATCCATTAATTTGTATTATTTTATAATTAAATTAATTTTTTCTATTAATACGCAGTATAAAACGTAAACATGAACATTTTAAATATGATTTAATAAAATATAAAGTGATATAGTCGAATGTCTTGTATTTTATTAAGAATAAAATAATTGTAATTACAATAATTTCTAAAGAAAAATATTTAAATACATAAAAAATTAAACACCGTTTTAAATAAAATTATATCAATCAATTTTTAATATAACTATACGCTATATGTAACAAATTATTTGTAATATTGAAAACTGTACAAAATATAGAAAATAGTTTTGCACAATGGCGTAGTAAATCAATTTAGAAACAAATAAATTTTTACCGTCTGAATGTTATATTAAAATATATATTATTGAAAGTAATTTAATTATAGTGTAGTAATATCACTGCAGGGAATCGTGCTTAATTCAAAATATTTTCTATTTATTACGTACACAATTTGAAAACATTTATCTAATTCTATAGTATTAGACTAGTTGACAGATTTGTATAATAAATTCATCTTAATCTAACTATATAGGTATAGTCTTACAATATACCTAGGACATATTCGAGGAATTATTACTAATTTATCGATTAAAATACATACGTTTTTCATGAACCATCAACGGTGTCCCTTGAGACCCAGACCAACGGCAAACAATGCAAAAAAGAATCCGGCAAACCCGGTCGTGGCCACGATCAGCACCAGACCACCCAGCATCAGTGGTACGAGCGTAAAGAACTTGAGCTTGTACGCCAATAACAGTGGCAACATGAACTTTCTTAGTTTTTTAAAGTCCTTTACCTTGAACGGTTTGTGTTTTTTGCCTTTCTTTTTTCGCCTGCGTTTTTTCTTTACGATCGTCGGCTTCTCGTCTCCATAGCCTGCACAAAACATCGAGGATTGTCAAATAATTTATACTACACGATTCGTTTGTACTATACTATAATAGTTACTATATATTAAAGTCGTTCAATGGAACATAACGATCTTTAATCTAATTTTGAGATTGATTCGAAAATAAACCACTGACTATAAGCATAATGTCATCATTACACTCATAGACATGTACGAAGTGTACTTACACGCGTAGATAAACTGTTAAAATTATTTTTATATTTCAACACGACAAATGAATAGCTGTAATTATTTTTCGCTTAAAATAACGTTTTCATATTCACTGTCCTGAACTTGCGATGTCATGGCTACAATATTTTTAATCTAGAATTTTACAGTTTTGCGGCACTCTATAAATATTTAGAAATTCACTTTGCGACGGACATTATGGAAGAAGATTTTAGAAAGTCGTATCATAGTCGTCGATTTATCATTTTCTTTTTTCGACAACTGTACATAATTATATTATTAATATTATAATATGTTTATAATAACAATCGTATAAGTTAATTTATTTTTTAATTGTTAAATATTTTTTTTTGACTGAAAATTGAGCTCGTGGAAATAGTTTTAAGGTGTGAATACGAACGGAGAAAAATGTATTTTAACGTAAAAACAGAAATAGTTATTTCTTAATACCTGTATTATCAATATTTTTTTTTATGGAATACATTATATTTTTGTATATATATTATTATCATATCATATAATATTATATATACGTAATATTAGACGTTTGTCTAAAGTGGTATGAAAACTTAATATTTTAATGTCGTAAGTCGTAAGTATAACATTCTAAATTTCACTAGGTTAAACGTCGTTTTATAAAGGATTAAATTTAAACTAAATTTATAAGTCACCGTTATACATGTGGTAAATGAACAAGTTTAATGGAAGTTAGAGCGTATTAAAGAAAAGATAACCCACTAAATTCCATGCTGATGAGTGACTATACAACTATACGAGTATATATGTATATGTTCGTATAATAATAAACACCTGAGTGGTCAGTCAATGTATAGTGGTTGTGGTTTACCGAATCAATACCATGTCCAAGGTCGATACCGCAAATTATTACTTATAGAGTAAATAGTAATAAGTAATAGCAAATGATAAAGAACGTTAGTATATTATATTCAATTAATAGATAGGTATGGATTTCAGCACCGATTAATGACAATAAATCGTATAGCTTTGTCATCGGACTATTGAAAGTAAATACAGTCAAACGTTTTATTCGCATCAGATGGTATTTGATGGATGAAGGGTTCAGCTGATGAATCATCCGTAACGGTTTCACTTTTTCCAAAAAATTAAAATAAATAATATACCTATAAGTAGTACGAATATCATCGATTATGATGGTGGTATGATTTAAATTCCATAAGTAGCATATTAATTACTATATAGTATGATAATCATTTATTAAAAGACAATACAAGTTATTTTTTATTACATTAATTAACTTCAAAAGTTCAAAAATAGCAAAATTAAATTTTATCTCGTTTGTTTTAGATTCACTACAATACGCATATATTTTATGAACTATTATAAATTAAACTCGTAAATATAATTATTAATAATATTGGTTATAATATGCTTACTGTCAGAATCAACTTGTTGTACTTCAACAATCTCTTCGATGATCTCCTGGTCGCCTTTGTCTTCATGTACGTCATTTTCGTACTCTTCTTCATCGTCATCGTCGTCGTCATCATCATCGTCATCGTCATCGTCATCGTCGTCATCATCGTCATATTGTCTAACTCTCTTGGACGTGACTTCTTCTACGACGTTCGTCGGTCGGGCCGTATGTGTACGTATTGGTGGTGGAAACGTAATGGTGATCACCGGTTTGGAAGTGCTGATTAACGGTTGCTGATACCTTGATGGTATATCTCTGCGTGCATCTTGCGTACTGCTGGATATCACGGCGGATTTGGCTGTGGTCTCTGCGTGGCTAGTGAGGTGGGCAAATTTAATTGGTGTGCTGGATGTAAGTTGCATGTTGGAAGGCCGAAGAGACATCGGTGGCTGTGTGACGGATATTTGAGTCCAGGACTTACCCAGTGCGGTCGGCACTACTGCGGTCGACGGCTTGTCGGTAGTGGAATGTAAATGGGGATCGGGGACCCTCATGATGATGCCAAGAGTCTCGGTAGTTGGTGTCTCTTCTGCGTTTGGCCCTTGGTTCCCGACGATTAGACCGAATTTTGACCAGACGGCTGCCGTGGCATCGACGTCGGGTCGAACGATTGCGGTATTGCCTGTCAATGCCATGTCCGCGGGCCGAAATGGACCCGTGGCCAGCAGAACTAGTAGCACGGATATCCGTTGACCTTGTGGCATAATGATGGTCGTATAATGTCACGGTCGTCGTGTTGATAATCGCGTCTCCAACGACATATTATCGCACTGGATTCGTCTTGTTTTTATTTATTTTATATATACGACGATTGTGGTGCGTTTAAGGACTCGCGACGTCTCGGCGCAATCTCGTAGGCGTTCTAACATCGAACTGTCCGCGGCGTATGGTCGCGGACAGTCATCGTGGTATCGTCGGCGGAAAATTTTGTCCCCTACCCACGGTAACCGACGATGGCCACCACCGCTGCAGAAATATACCGATGCAGCCGCCTCATCGTTTGCCGGTCCAGTGGTTTACCATGGTTCAATTAACGCGATTCCGTTTGCCGCGACACACACACACATACACATACCACGCGGTGCTATACGGGTCCGATGTATGGCCGATAAAATAATATCGTCGCACACAAAATAATAATATTATTATATTATATTATATTATATTTCGTCATTGTATATCGCGAGAAACTGACTGATAGGTGTTAATGGCTATTTTCACGGTGGAGTACACAATATTGTTATTATTACGCGTTTTTATTGCCGTCGGTGACAATATTTGTAAATTTATAGAAAAAATCTCGTCTTCGTTTCCAGCGTTAATTTTAAATGGTAAAAACAATAACAATGCCTCTTGTTTATTAATAATAATTGGTTTCACTTTTTATTTATTTATTTTTTGGGGTCGTATACCTGAATATTCACATGTTTTCGTTGAAGTATGTATATATTATACTAACTGTATAAATATATAATAATATAATTATTGGATAGGTTACATGATTTAAAATAAATTAACTAAATTCGCATCATCGTTTCCTTATTCGTAAAAAAGTACTAAAAAATAATAATAAAAAGAAAAAGTGAAATTTGAACTTCGAAGGGATACGAACCACAACCACGCTTCGATTAATTCCAAGAAACATATTTTCTTTTCGGTTATTGTTCTGGTTGTGTACATATTTATGTGCATTTCTTTAAGAGAGTGGTTGAGGTCTACAGCAACCATATTCACAATAATTATTACCTATAATATATATTTATATATATTCATATATATTTGTATTATGATATAGCTCATACTAATTATATATCTATAATAATTATAACATTATTTTAATATAATTATGATTGTTAATTAATTATAATTTATAATATACTTTACTATAATTTAATTCAGTTGTAGGTAATCAAGTATTTTAGATTCTGAGCGAAGCGAAGAATGTATTTGTTTTACAATGATGTGTGTCTTTTTTTTTTTTGTTTTTTGTTTTTTTTTTTATGTATGAAAACACTTTTACAAAATAATGCTCCGTTTACCACGAATAACATATGTTTCCGGTAGGAAAGTGGATGTAGTTGGTACTTTATTTAGGTCATTTTTCGAATTTCTCAAAATTGACCTTAAGCGGTAGAAAAAACGACGAAAAAACGGCATTTTTTACGAAAAATGAAATTTTGACGAATTCAATTTCTATATTTCACGATAACTCGGGCAATTTTTAAGTTAGAGACTTGAATATTTTTTGGGGTATTCAGATAGCTATTATATATATGTGGTAAAATTTTGGAACCGTTACGTTAAATTTTCTACAAAATATTAGACTTTGAATATTTCGTAAAATTCTCGTTTTTACGTATATAATGCTTGATAAAATTGGCAATTTTTGGTATTAAGGACTGAAGTATGCTTACATATCACATAATATCATACTAAAATATTATAAAAATCCCTAGTTTCAATTATTTTTTATAGCATTTTTAAGTTGATATTTTTAGTTTAAACGAAAATTATAATCTGACTTAACTTCGCTCAGAATCGTTTTTTCTAATGCAATGGTTTATCAATGCATTAAAACTCTAATTAAAATTAAACGCTATAATTCGCACACCTGTATCCTATGCGGCAGGAGTATCAGCTCATCTTTTTTTTATATTAAAAATAAAATAGATATGAATCAATTTAGTTACAATTTATAATACTTATAATAAAAATAAATTTAAATACATTTACGTGTGCAACAAAGAGTTATGGATTTAATATTTTGATATGATTTTAAGTAATATGTAAGTACTTCAGTAAAATTTTCAGACCTTAATGCCCAAAAATGCTAATTTCATCAAACATTATATACATAAAAACGAGAATTTTCCGAAATATTCAAAGTCCTATATTTTGTAGAAAAATTAACGTTACGGTTCCAAAATTTTATCACATATATATAAAACATATGTCAACACCCAAAAAATCGCATAGGATCAATTTTGAGAAATTCGAAAAATGACCTAAATGAAGTACCATAACTACATCCACTTGTCAACCGGAAACATATGCTATTCGTGAAAATCGGGGCATTATTTCGGGTAGTAAATGTGTCTTCATACCTAAAAACAACAAAAAAAAAAAAGACACACATCATTGTAAAATTATAATGTCTTACTAACAATAATTAACAATTTTTTAAGTATAAAGTATTTTTAACAATGTTCATAATAATGTAGTCAAGACAAATATTTAATTTTACGATATACACTTAATAACGTTCTGGAACGTTTAAAATGCACAATGAGTATATAAAATAACATACTTTAATAATATTATGAGCCTGTTTTACAAATTAAAATAATTAACAAGTAATTATAAGTTATAATAACACAATTACAAAACACCAAATTGAATAGTTTAAAGCCATGCACGACAAAAAAAATCTTAAAATTATGTAAAAAATTAGGTAGATACTTACAAAAAATAATCTTCTCACTACATTGTTGAGTTATTTATTATATTGTAACAGATAGTAAGAATACAAATTTTAATATTATAGTGAGAAAAAGATTTGAATACTCAGAAAATTTAATAGATTTTTGAAAAAGAGTATCACCTACATTAAAGAATACCAAAGTAATCAATAATATAATTTTTAATATTAAAAAAAAATTTCGTTTAAAATATTTTCGTTATTTGTAGTTTGTTGATGGAGTTTAAAAATGAATTGATACCTAATCCGGCGTATAACCAAACGAGTAAATGTTTGTGTGAAAAAATTTATCATTCATATATTATAATCAAATAGAATGCAAAAAAAAAATATATAATATATATTATAGAATATTCATTTTGACAGGCGAAGAAGAGAAGTTTTGTGCACGTTTTTTCATCATATACGAGTATATTGTCAATGATTTATTTTATTTGTATCGGGACAAATTGTATTATTTAAGCGTTATGTCATTATTTATTGATGGAAATGATGTCCTATGTGTTTATGTGAAATGTGAATATTGATCATAACATAAGTTAACGGTTAATATAATTATTTAGTCACTTCATAAAATATTATTTTGAAAATTAGTAACTGTAAAATATTATGTATACGCGTAAACAGGGAAGTTTGAATATACTTCGTCTTTATAACTATGCAACTATATTGCATTAAAAAAATGTACATTGTTTATATAAAATTTTTTTAAATAAAATTGAATTTTGGTTTATTTTTTGATTTACGTTCTATCTTCCAATACCTTAAATTTTATTAAATTATTATAAAGAAACATGTTATAAAATTTAAGTAATCATAGGTGTTAATTTCTATTAAAATATTGCTAATATGATTTACAAAAACAAAAAAATCAAAATCAAATTGAATTTTTTATTGTGATTAATTACAGTGATATACACAAAATCAAATTAAATTGTTACTTATTTGATAATATTTATTTTAACGTTCTTACTATATAATAATATTATAATTGATTAAATTGCAGTTAATTTAACTTAAAATATAAGGATTGCACTTTCTATCTAAGCCAGGTATGATCAAAAATCGTTTCGCATAAAATATTAAACTATAAATCATCATACTGTAAAGGTGTTAGACGGAAGTTATGTCAATTGATGTAAGTATAATATTAGACAATACAAGATATATTTGTGACATATTTTCGTTTATATATTATGGTATAATGCGAGTAAGATTAAAATAGATTATTGTAATATGTGTACTTTCACAAAATCTTTCCGCATTTAGATCTCATCACCAGATAGATGTACTCGTAAATCTGATTATAATATTTTTATTGAAAAATAAATGTAATTTATACAAGTAACCAAACTATACCATATGTATATATACGTATATAATTCATATTTTATTAATATTTTGATATGTGTGTTTATTTTTAACGAAAGTAGAACGAAATAGAAAAACAAACTATATGATATTAACAAATAATAATAATAATAATAATAGTACAAAAATAATTTAATTAAAGTTTTAAATTTTGACGGATAGCATACTTATATGTCATAATATGAAATGTCTTGGCGTTAGATGTAAAGTATTATACTCTGTACTCATCGTATTGTTTTCGTTTTTCATTCTTCTTTTTTAATAATGTTGCGTTAAACAATGATAATTTTGAAATATATGTCAAACGAAAATGACAATTTAAATGTCTAAATATTTTTTTGTTATTTTATTTATGTCTGTTTCAATATGAAATGAATGAATACCCACTATTAAGTATATTAGGGTTAAAATTAAAAATATTTCGTATTGTGAAACGTTTAAAAATTGAAATTTTCACGCTAATGAAATATTGAAAGATGAAATATTTTTTTTACCTTTTAATGATTAACAAATATTATATAAATATTATATAATCAGTTAATCTAGTTTATATTATATTAATTATTATTTTTACTAAATATTGAATACATAATTTAATATTTGGAGTACGATTTATTTAAAATTTAACATATTTGTTTTTATTTTAAATATTTAATTTACCTAACATATGTTATTTAATCATTATTATTTTAATTAAGTAAATTAATAAATATAATATATAATATTTTTTTGGTATTTTAATTCATTATTTTAGCATAATTATATTTAATAATTGAATAAAAATATCTGAGTATCTAATTCATTCATATTATACTTACATTCTAAAATTAAGTTAGTATTGACTATGTTACATACAATACATCTTATCACGTGTATTGCATTCATTTTAATAATGTAAATGTATAAATTGTGTAATCATATAATATTATAATATGTTTGTGATAACTTTATAATAGGTAATAACATATTATATTATTTGTACTTGAAGTAATATGTGTTTGCTGAATAATTAAGGGTCTAACAAAATAATTTATTTGATTATATCCTTATTTATAATACACATTCGATTTTTTTTTTGAGTTGAATGAAGTTTATTGTTCTAGATTTCACAATTCTTAAATCAAACCTTAAAAATTGTTATAACGTATACCACAATATATATATATATATATACGTACATATTCTTCGAATATTTTATATCCGCTACCCATCGACTCTATTTGTGGTTGTGTGTGGTATGTGTATACTTATATGAATTACTTATAGAATGTAAATCAAACACTATTATAATTATATTATGTGTATGTTTAAATTTAAAAAAGAAAAGTAATAACCCTATATTTATGATTATAATATAGATAATATATAATATATAGTATATTATTTTAAACTAAATATTAATAATATTTTTAAATTAATGAATGGATTTTATTCATATAGATATTCATTCATATCATGAAAATTTTAACAATATATATACGATACGTATATATATATATATATATATTTATTATTAACTAATACAAATATTAATATGTAGGTTTTTACTCATACGTATATTTTACATTGAAAATTTTAATTCATCTTCAATAATTTTTTGTCAAAAGTGACGAAATACAAGTATAACAGAATGAATTGTGTATGGAAGAAAATTGATTGATTCGTAAAGTAAAATAATTAGTTTTATAATGACACGAAAGCCTTACTGAGTAATTATTTTAAAATTAATCTGTTATGTTTCTATGATTTTCTACAAATTTCTATAGAGTTAATTTATTCTGAATTTTTTTTTATTAAATCAACAAATTACACTATCCAGATAATATTCAAAGAATGTATTCAAATTATTTATTTAGGTATTATTTAGATATTCATATTTGGACTTATTAAGTTTAAGTGTGATCGTCAATTTTATGTATTGTCATGTCGCCTCTTATATTACCTCTCTAATCTCTATGTAATCAAATACTATAACGATTATCTAACAAAAAAATAACATAAAAAATTAATTTGATTTTTAACTTTATTAGGTATATTATTTTGATTGTGATCTTTATCATTTAAAACTTAACTAATCAATTGCACGATTTGGATAGGTTGTAACCTATAAATATAAATAATTACTAATATTAAATGACTTTTTATATATTCTATATATTCTATATATTCTATATATTCTATATAATTTAATAATTATTTTAGTTTAAATTATTATTTATTTATTTTTTACCTAGACTATTTTAATAATAATATTAAATTATTTTAAAATTTATTTATTTAAACCTAAAGATATAATATTTATTTATTTATTTTATATTTAAAATAATATTAAATTATTTTTTAAATTATTAAATTAATAATAATAATATTATACACGTTATTATTCATAAAACGTATCTATATTTTTATTTTTAAATAAAAGTATAACAAAACTATTTAAAAATGTCATTAAAATAAGTTCGTTATTGAATTTTATAATTTTGCGTAATACTTATAAATATTTCCAAAAAAAAATAAAAATGAAATACATTGTAAACCAATATACTATACTCGTTAGTCATTACTCGTTTAGAATTGAAAATATAATTAATAAAAATTTAAAATTAAATATAAAATATGTATTCAGTGCTATTATGTTTTTCACATATTAACTATAATCAGAAATAAAAATTAAAAATGATACAAATACAACAATAATAATTATAGTATCTAATATTAATTTATTTTTGGTGTTTTTTCAGGCAGTAGTATATACAATGTAAAGCACACATAAAAATATTCTTAGTGTAAATTTTACGCCTTAAAATAAATGTAATAAAAGATGATCTGATAATATTGTGATAGTGGATGTATAATGGGTAGTGCTGAATTTTGATTGAAATTTGAATGCAATGATATCACATTCGAAAACACAATTCTGAACGAATTTCATTCAGATAATATAAAATAAGGTTCAAAATAATTTCAAACCTTATAAGTATAAACCAAATTATCAATTATATTAAAGATATGAGAAATAAAAATTTTTAAATTGCTATAAAAATCAACTTTTAATTTACATAATATTTTGGAATTAAGTTAATCAATATGTGATTATGCTTCAATAAAATGTTCAAATCTTTAATCCAAAAATTGCTAATATTATTAATCATTAGAAAGAAAATATTGAGAAATAATAAAAAAATCCATATAAATACCATGATAATCAATGTTAAAAATTTATAAAATGAAATTTAGATTTGCGATTTTTTGAATACTTTGTAATACATTAATAAATATGTGAATATTGTTCATTACAATTTTCAGACCTTTAAACCCAAATTTGTCAATTTTATTAAACATTATCGACAAAATATTGATAAATAATATTATCATAATATTTACATTTTTTAAAAATTTAAATTCAAAGAGCCATAAAATATTGAAACTAAGTTAAGAATTATGTAGTTAAGTTTCTGCAAAAATTTTCAAATCCTAAATCTCCAAATGGCCAATTTTATCAAACATTATAGAGATAAAAATGAAAATTTTAGGATATTTTCAAAGTTTTATATTTTAAATTTTATCACGTATATTATGTAACTATAAGTGATTATAAAATTAAATTGTCAAGTCTCCAATTTTTTTTATCAATTTTCGGTAGTTTTTCTTATCTCATACACTCGATATTAAGAAATTCAAAAAATAACCTAAATAAAATACCAAATACATCCAATTTACTACCGGAAATATATGCTGACTGTAAAAATCAGAACATTAGTTCTAGTCGAAAAAGTGCCTGCAAACATAATAATAATATCTCATTAATCTGACAAAATTTAACAAAATAATATAGTTTTAATATTAATACATTTTATATGATATATTTTTTTAGCTATTTTTACTACCTATTTTAAATTAGTAATATTATGTTATTATTATTAATTAATATAAAACATCATAATAAGAATTTGAAAGATAAATCATATACCTAATCAACAATTCACAATAATTATAATTATATTAATAATTATTTATTTAATAAAAATATTTATGTTTAATAAATAAAGATATTCATGTTGTTAATTTCTACAGAAATATTTGCACTTTTAAAAATATGAGTTTTGACATTCATATTTTTTTTTTTTTGACGGCAGAATATAAATGTACTGATAGAAAGTATTTTCAATTTTCTTATTTTCTTTTAACAAAATAATATAGAAAACATACGTGTTAAGTGTACTAATGTTGATTGAACAATATACTATTATACATTTATACCAACCGAGCGAATATGACAGTCAGGTATCTAGATCATTTTTATTTCAATATTATTATGTTTACAACAGTTAACAATAAAAAAGTAATTAAATATTTTGACCATCTTTAACTATGTGGTGTAAAATAAATAGGCTAGCCACTAAAATGTTAGTGTACAGTAAGATAGTACGAGTATACTGTATACACTTTTGTTATAGGTACACATAAAATTAGTGAACCTGAATTTATTAATTAAATTTTACAAAATGATAAAATTATATGTTAATATTATTAAAATAAATATTAAACATAGAAAATAGAATAAATAAGAAAAAAAAATTTAATTAAAATATAATGCAAAATATACGGAATAGAAAAAAATTTAATTTTATAATACGTTTACTTTAGTCATCAATCATCCTCGTTCAAAATCTATTTGGGCCTTGTGTAGAATGAGATCAAAAAAAGAAATTAATTTAGTATAAATTATGTTTGATGATTTAAAAGATTTATGAGATTGGAAGTAAACTATTTATTTGGTAATTCTATAATATAACTGACGGTTTTAAAAATAAATATTGTATATTTAAATATAATCTTTATTTACAATAAATACATCAACATATTTATATACTATATGTATATAACATATAATATCTTAAATAACTCGACCAGTGGTGGATACAGACCAATATCACGGGGAGGGGGAAATATTTTACATTGAAAATAAAATATAGGTCTAATATGTGTGAGTGTGTTTAAAAATAACTTATACGAAACAATTATGTTAAATACAACTTTGTTATCAATTGATAAATTCCAAAAAGTAAACATAAAACTATTACTGATTATAAATATTAAAAAAATAAAAAACTTACATAATCATTAAATCTAAATAACAAAATATAATCGTCTATTTGTGTGAATACACAATTACACACCTGCGACATACATGCAATTACATTATATAGATAACATAAATAATAACTTTAAATTTTTATTCTTTTTCCTAAATAAAACACAACTTACGGGGCGGGTGGCCGACCCCTTCGATACCACTGAATCCGTGCCAGAATTCGACTTAAAAAGAAAAATGGAAATTATTTGTTTATTTGCATTTAAATAATTTTAAGATAAAAGTTGTATTATTGACTATTGTTTAAATAATCTCAAATTAATAAACGTACCTATGGAGTATACGCATTATATAATAAAATTTATTCTCGAATTTGGATTTCGGCATATTATAATACTTGGATTTAACTAAAATTATAACTACTTAGACGTACCGCATTCTGTATAATGCTCTTCGTATTGTTAAGTGGTTGAGAGCTGTTGTCTTTCACAATTAGCTCTCTCCTTCGTTCCAATAACCCACGCTGAAAACCTAACCGAATTTACCCTACCTTAACTAACTACCTAAGTTAGGATTATAATAGAATGTTCTTAAAAATCAAAGCAACGATCTAAATTTTCATTGCTCACAAAAAATTGAATTTACTATTATTGTATTTAAAATATAAATATGTTTTTAAATAAAAAGGAAAAGAAAAAAAATTGAAAAATGATATATTAATAATATTATATATACGATATAACTAACAATGTAATACTACAGTAATAATTCGTAAAAGTAATAGAAATCATGAAAGTACAAAAAAAAAAAAAAAAAAAAATCGTCGAAAGCAAATATTGTGAGACATTGTTATTACAATTTACGTACAATGTATTACTCGTATAGTCGTATCTCGTATATTATAGAAATGTGACAGTCCGGAGAAGAATGGTTTGGAAAAAACGAATTAATTAATTACAAGAATATTATATTATTACTATTCCATATTGTACTCATATAACCTATTTTATATAATATAATGCGTGCATATTATTTTTTAACATAAACTTTCAACCGAGTAAATACACGAAACAATTAAGATAACCTTTGTATAATATGATATAAGCCATATGTATTATATTATAATATGTTTTTTTTAATAATTCAGAATGAATTTCGTATACCATTCACTAATGGTAAAGGAGTAAGTGTTTAATAAAAAATAAATCATTACTCTATTTTTAATTTGTTTACCGCAATGGCCGATCGTTGTCTCAGTAAGAGCAGTCCGTTTCATTTGCTTTCCGTCATCATATTCCCGGGCACAATCATTAATGTTCTTATTATATTGTTTTTGTATTCGACAATATTACGTCCGACAACATACATCACATGCCGCGGGCTTTCACTCGCAGTAGGAATTGTTATCACCGTTTTATGCGACGAATTCATTTCTCGTATTCTCTTTTTATGGACCCAGTGACCCTACATCAGGTTTTTTATTTGCACGATCCGTATTTGAGTACGTATATATTTTTATGTTGACGTGTATACAAATTATGGATAAAATTTGAAATTGAAACCATTTTGATCTTTGTAAAAAAAATTAAAAAAATAAATAAATATTTTCATTCAATTTTAATTATTAAATTGTATGCATATTGTTTTATGTTAAATAACATTATTAAAAATTATAATTATAATTTTAATTATATATGTATAATTATTAATAATTTGGTTGGGCATATAGTGTCATTATAAATGTTTCTGTATGATTCAACATAACAAAATATTGTATACAAATAATTTGTTTGCTACCTACAAAAATAAATTGTATCGATAGTAAGGTTTTGATATATCATTTTCACTGTATTGTCTATAGCTATTTTGTACGTTTTTGACAAAAAAGTTTACTTAAATTACAAGGTTATTTTAATTCATTAAACTTTATTACTAGTTGATAATAATTATTTACGTTTACATTTAAAAGCAATTAGGAAAAATGTTAAACAAAAAAAAGTAAATATAACTCATAAAATAGAAATTAGTCATATACATTATATCAGCTATAATTATTGGCCAGTTTTAATATGGTTTTCAAATAATTAGAACTTTTCATTTTTATTTATAATTGTTTTAAAATAACCCCGAGTTGAGTATTGTCCATTCGAGACTGATATTATTTTATTGTACGAGTATTTTCATATACTTAGATTTAGGTATAGTGTTCCGTTGTGTTTTTTAACTGTGGATATTTGCATAGAACGGTTTAGTTTTGGTCGATTATTTTCAAATTTCATTATTATTATACTCATCTCGAAACTATGAATACACGCTTAGATGTATCAACGGTATAACGGTATCGTAATTTCCAATTAAATTTCTATTACAAGACAAGTGTTAGTGATATTATTGAGATTGTCCATTTCAGATCGTATATTATAGGTACATTGTCTATTTTAATCTAATATTAGGTATAAATTTGTTCGATTTGCATGCATCGATATTGTTATAGATGCGATCGTATTATTGATTGGAAATAATTTTATATGCATGCTTATGAACCATATAGAAAGTATTTCTAAGCAATCCAACGACGGTAGACATTATGGGTGCTATACGACGTAGCTAATTTTTATATAATAAAACAGATTAACTTTAATGTGTTCACTTTCGGTTTATGCGCATGTATTACTATTTTCCGTCCATTATTATGATTTTTCTCACTGGAAAAAAAAAATTGTTTACGCACACATACAGTTAGACGGACACATATTATTAAATTACGTTTCATCCGGTGTTATGCTGTTAAACCATCTTGTTTGTATTTTTTAACCGGATAAATATTCGTGATTTCTTTCGTAGATAAAAACAAAACAGTCCGTATATTAAGAGGGTTTTTAATTTTATCTCAAAATACTCACACGTTAGAAAATTATTATTATAATAAAGTTATTCATAACTTATGTATATTTCTATTAAAATCGTATCTATGTAATTTGTTTCAAATAATTTTCCCAAGAATTAAAATTTTAATAAATTTAAATAAATATGATACATTAATTCGTATAATAGTTATAGGTACTCGAAAAAGAAAGTAAATTTGGCTTACACGGTTTTAAATTTTTAATGCGTATTAATAATTTTTGCACACGCATTGCGTTTCATTATTTAGAATTCATAAAATACACATATGGTGATATTAAATTTACAACATTAAAATAATAATATGATATTGTATATTTAGTTCGTGTACTTTTCTTGTTTTATATGCGATATTATTAAAAATATTTTCAGTTGTATTTGTTTCAGACTTCGGTGATCGTTATTATTAATTATTATGGTATATTAAACATATAATATGTATGTATTGTACGAAATGTCTGCATAAAGAAAATTTTAATAAAAACAAATTTTGATCAAGAGTATTCGCGTTTATAGATAAACAATACGTATTAGTGAAATATTTATAAATAAATTGTAAAAAATTCGAATTATATCTTTCGTAGAATGTATTATCAATACGATTTAAAATTAATTCGGCACTTATATTATATACAATATCTCGACGATAAATTATCAATTTTATTGCATAAACGCACACACGAACGTACTATAAGATAATCAGAAACGTAGCAGCTTTATCAGTATAAATACAGAAATAATAACGAAGAGGAATGTATGGTAGCCTATAATAATGAACTGTACGGATATAGACGCGGACGACTCTTTTTTTTTTTTTTATCTAGAAATTAATCTAAATGGAAGAAATAACAGCGTGATTTATGTAGGATTGTGTTGGGGACCTGCTGTATATCGTCTGAAATCTAAATCTTTCGGTTGTTTGGGCGCGGTACACGACATGTACGCACGACTGTCGACTGTACGATGAAAACGACAACGACGACCACGTAATTGGTTTAGTAGTTTATAACCGCAGTGCGTGTTCGTTTAAGTCTTCGCCGGAGACGTTAGTTCGACGGGGTTGAGAGGACATGTCACATAATATATTATGATTCACATGCGCGGAATCCTCAGTCGTCGCAAGCAAACAATGGTCGTGTGAAAATAAGAAAGCGCCGTAATATGTTAGAGGTCAAGCGCGAGCGTGTGCTGACAATAAATACGAGGCGCTCGCGGAGGGGCGTCATCGAAGAACGGACCGGGTCCGTTGAAGACGGACGGACTACGTTCCTGCGTTTTCCGTTCCCCACCAGGAGGCGGCTTGTATATAACGAACGGCCGGGAAACCCGAAGATCGCAGTGTACGTTTCGATACCGAGTATAACCAACATAATCCTATTCGTACGTCATTCCGTATAACAGACAGAAAAACTAATGTCAGTTTACTCGTGTGTACACGATTACGATTGTATAAAATTAAAGTTTACATTAATATAATTATAATTTCTATAAATCAAGACATTTCGGCTCGCGATGTGCAAACGTTTGATGTTTACGTGCGCGGTTGTCTCGTTGGCGATTAGCCGCGGTTCCGAAGCTTTTTGCGGATTACGAGGTTTAGGCGATGTCGACAACGGCGGAATCGGCGATTTCGTCAAATGCCTCAAAGCAAAAGCAATCGTCACGTTGGACCATACATCCCAAAACGATACGTTACCGCTGTTTGGATCGATTTCCTTGGTCCGAAATAACGAAGAGCACCGCGAACAACGATCGGAAAAGGAGGAGACTGTTGTTGCTACATTTAACATGAAACAAGAACAAGAACTACGGACGAAACCCGAAGAAATTCTAGACCAAATGATCTACGATAAGGTGTTCAGGCTGTTTAGCGGTCGAACGGTTCAAATTGGATTACCCGAACTCGCGAATCCGGAAGAAGGTATATAAACTGACAATTTGAATGCAATTTAGGCGCAATAATGCTATTTTAAACGTATCAAAATATATTCATAAAAAAATTCATATAAATTTAAATAATTTTTAATAACACGATACATTATAACGATTCATTAACCTTGACGTCTACTTACGTCTTGGTATACGGTTTCTACGTGATGGTTGGTTGAAGTTATTATATTCGTTTTATGCATAGAAGTTTCATTGATAATTAACCATATATAGGTAATTTATTTAATTAAGTAATTCCTACGACAGAATATTTTCTAACGCGATTTCATCAAGCATATCGAATTTGATAATATTGTTTCCGGCTCTTAACACGCGCGAGTTGTCTTGCTCAAGTCATCATTGGTTTACAACGTGCAAGCAAGACAGATGACAGGAAAAAAACTATAATAATAATAATTCGCTAAGTTTCGGATAATAATGATGTCGATCAAGAATTTGGTATAATTGTGTGCGTTATATTTGTTTTACATTTTTCTTTTTGAACTCGAGGATTCTGTTTTTCATTATCACAGTCTGTCGCTGTATCACGCTTGTAATTTGACGATCCGTATAATTTTTTTTATTTTCATTATACAGAGGTATGTAAAATAATATAAAAATATATCCATATTAAAATAAATGAAACGAAACGAATGTTCCGAATATTATCATACATGATAATGATATCGCACGCGTATGTTTCGGTCCGTCACTAATACGAGAACGTACTCCATTCGGACGGAGACGATGCGACCTGTTGTACTTTTATAATAATAATAATAATAATAATATTATATTATTATTAACCATTATAATATTACAATAATAACAATACACGATTTGTGTAGTTATAATAATATATTTCTTAGACGAGAAGTTAAAAATACTGTAACATATTTCAATGTTATAATATATATACCTACCTACTTATAACACGACGCTTCAAAATACAATACACAATAATAATGAATCTATGACGACAATAACAACAAAAATAATAATAATATATGTCATATTCGACGTATTATTATTATTCTTATTATTATTATTATTCTTATTAATAATAATTTATTATCATTACCAGTTCATTGTGTCTCAACTCTTGGTTGTTGTGTTCGTCATTGTTAGGGGCGCAAATAAAAAATATAAATAAATTTAAGAAAAAAAAATATTAAAATGGTGCGAAATTCAGATAAATTATTAAATAAATTAACGTGATAAAACTTGTTGTAATCTGTATTATTTTTTATACTAAAAATATTTTGGGATTCTAATCATTTTTCAGTTAATTTTCTAATTACCCCTATAATAATTGCTTTTTCGAAGAACAAAACACCATATACGATATACCTATGGTTATATTTTATGATATGGATAGGTTAGATTTGATTTATCAGTTACAACTTACAATATAATTTAATTTTAATAAAACTATTAACTAATAATTATTTTTTATTCTTGGTGAAAAAGGCAGAGGTAAAATGAAGAAAACCATGAGCATGATGATGACTATGGCCGCCATGAAAGCTATGATGATTATTCCACTGGCTCTCGGAGTATTGTTCCTGATGGCTGGTAAGGCAATGATCATCAGCAAAATTGCTCTAGTTCTGTCGCTGATCATCACTCTAAAGAAACTCATATCCAAATCGAGTGAACACGTGATCCACGAAACGCATTCTGCGGCGGCCGCGTGGCCTTCTAGTGGCAGTTCAGGTGGATACGGTGGCGGTGGTTGGGACAAGAGGTCATCATCAGCTGTGACTGCCGGTCAAATGATGGCGTACAATTCCTACAAGCCATAAAAATATCATTTTTTTAATATTAAACGTTTATGTGTCCATATATAAACAACAAATCCTAATACGAAAAAAAACAAATTTATTTATTGAATAAGAGAAAAAATTATTTATTTATATTTTTTTTTTCATATAAACCACCATGCTCAATGAAAAACCTACTAATTGCACACAAATCCTGTTCTATAATGCTATTATTTATTTATTATTTTTTTTTTTTTAGTAAATTATTTAATATAAGTTATTAATTATTGTATTTATTATATAATATTATATAATTTATTGTATATTTATTATTTATTAAAGAAAATTTAAAGTTATTTCCACTGACGTTTTATTGCAATCTTAATTTTATTAACATAGAAGTAAAACAGCTAATGCTGTAATATAAAACAAGTGAATTTATAATACTATACGATTATTTTGTATCAAACAAAAAATGTAAAAAACATTAAAATACTATTTCTCACTTTTTGTTTTTACAATTTTGGTAATAAGAAGTTTTAATAATAATTATGGTATATTTTTAGAAAAATGTTAAGCATTTATGATTTTTTTTGATTTTATATAAATAATATTTGTAAAATTGTAAGATAAAAATTTTTTAAATGTGAAATCAATTAATTTAGTTTAAGCAATTAAAACGATAAATTTAGTGTATAGTATGTATTGGTTATAGAATGATGCATGTCATTTTTCTTTTTATATTTTCTGAAATCACGTTTATACAGTTTGTCGTTTGTGAATAATAATAGTGTATTAGTGTTCTAATATACTACAAGTATAATATACAAGTATGCTTTTGGTCGATAATTACATTTAATTCGTACATTGTTTAGGTAGTTTGTTGAAATTCCTAATAGTTGTTCACTTCTATGTGATAAGAAAATATGAACAAACAGTAACATTCATGGAATCTATAACTTTAACGAAATTAATATTAATAATTTTATGATAATTTAATAACTAAGGAAATACAAGCATAAAAACCTCACAATTTTTTGAGTATTTTTACAAGTTTATTATTTTTAATACCTATAGATTATATATTTTATTAAATATATGACTATTATGATATTATAATCATTAAATTATTATTAGTGAATCTAACTGTGGTACGTACAAAATAATTTTAGAAAAATTATGATTTATCACTGTTTTAAATACCTAATACAACTACATCTCTATCCTTCCATCACCATGAATTATTAACCGAGAATTTCATTTAGAAACACGGTTGTACATCTATATTAAATTTGTTTTTTTTTAAATATTATGTATAAGAAAATTCTATAATCCATAAGCTAGGTACTTGAATATGACATTTTTGTTTAAAACTTTAAACAATACAGGAATCATCTTTATAAAATATCGCCAAAATGGTTATTATAAATCCAATTAAATGATATAATAATTATTAAATAGATACATAAAAATAATTACTACGAAATGTATAAATATAATGGATAATAATATTATATTATTTAGTTATACTCGTATAAAAAAGTAGAATTTTGAAACAATTCTATTCTATTATTATAACATTTTTAATGGTAGGTATTTCTAATTTATAATATTATTGTGAGTAATTTAATAATAATTTTATAAATTAATTTGTAAATATCTTTTATATAATATTTATTATAAATTGAACTAATTTATAAGTACTAATATTTTGATTGTACTTACAGTAGGTATTTGTTATTTAGAAATAAATAAGAGAAAACTAATTTTGCTGTGTATAATTCAAATAATAAAATATAACTTAAGAAGTTAATATGATTTTTAATTTTACAAAATAATATAAACAACGAACAAGTTAGGTTAAATATATAAAATAAATATTTTTGTGTCATTTTTCAATTAGTGTTTCGTTACCTATTTAAAATATAATAACATTTATTAATTGTATTATATTATTAAATATTTAATTAATGTTCTTATATTATTCATTCACTTACTCATTTGTAATAATTATTTTCACAAAAATTAAAATTTTAATTGATGTTTTACTAAACTATTAATATTAAGCAATGGACAAAATTTGCTAATATTATTTTTTAAATTTATATATCTTATATAATAAAAATCTTAGAATAAAAGAAAATTATGAATATCGTTTTATTTTTTTTAAATAATAGGTATATAATTTCTTTTAATTAAATGGATTTTTCTTTTTATTATTAATTGAAGAATTAATAATTCAATGACTATTATATGTAATGAATTAAAAAATGTATATAACAAGAACACATATTTAATATCTAGTTAATAGTACTGAAAGAAATAGTGTAACATTTAGAATTAAGAATTATTTATCTCATTGTCCTCCCTTATCATAATATTGATAAAATTAATTTTGCATCCTAATTTACAAGATTTAATAAATAAACTAATATTACAAATAATACCACATAAAATATTATTACTTCTGTATAAAAAAACTCTTTTTTACCATCTTTATGAAATTAATAATAATCAAATATAACCTACAATTATTATGCAAAAACACTATTATAAATATAATAAGTACTATATATTAGTATAATACTGGCTATATTCAAAATTTTTTATAACATATTATAGATAGGTAAATTAATTTAAAATGTATAAATTTAAAAATAAAAGTTGTAATATTATGGAAATTTCGTATTAAATGGTGTATAAAAAAACGGTATTTGTAAAACTTCATTTTTTGAGGTATTGTTACAATTATTAAATAAATCTGAGATACTGTTAAATTATGAATATTAAATAAAATTATCGATGTTAGTTTATAATTAATTGTTTTTTGTAATTTTATGCTTATAAAAAATATTTTTACAAAAAGTTATAATTAAAAACTATAAATCATATTTACTTATTGTTAATTCAAGTACCTACCTAAGTTGTATTTATATTTATATGTAGTACCAAGCTTATAATATCATAAATAACTTATTTTTAAATTATAGGTAATAATAAAATATATCTAATATATACATAGTATATTTAAAGGTATAAAAAATTTTAAAGTCTATACAGTCTAGTATATAATTTGTAATAATATATTTATTTGTATATTTTAAAATTTTAAATGTTAGTTAATTACATAATTATATAAAATTGCTGTCAATCGTCATAATTAAGAAATAAATATTATGAATATAGTGACTGAAAAAATAATATGATTATACAAAAAGTAATGTTTAAAATTTAATTTAATTTTTTCACTTTTAAATATTTTGTTAGGTACTAAAAAAATATTATAATGTTATATATATATTAATACATAATACTGAAATTAAATAAATATTATAAAACGTAATACGCAATAGGTATACATTGTTGAATAATTACTTTACATAATACAATATTATATAGATATATGTTTATAAATATGTATTTATAATTAATTTTATTTATATGTATTTGAATGTAATTCAACTGTCGAATAAACAAATAAAATAAAATTGAGCATTATAAGTTTTAATAAAATACATAATACCTAATATAATATAAATAATAAATAAATAATTTATAAAAAAAAAAAAAAATGATAATAAAAATAATAATAATGATAAAATACAATATATTTATATAAAATTATGTAGTCTTGAACCGATCCAATGAGGTCACTCAAAGTTGAGGATGGGATAAAAAATAGACATTTGGATGAAGTAGGATATGAGAATGTCTTTGGGATCGGGATAAGATTATTTCGTTCAAAGAGCTTCATCCCTGAGACTGGAATCGTGTTGCACACCACTGCTAGATACTATGACCGGTGAAGAGGCTGAGGACATGATCATTGGACTATTGGTGTTTCCTTTGTTATGCGCTCTATATGCAGCCAATTGTGGATATGGCATGTCTGGTTGAACGATACTTCGGGCGTATGGACCACTATTGTCGTAACTACCGAATGCATCAGTGGCACCAGGTGCACCATACTGATGTGAATGTGTTAAAACCGGTTGCTTGACGATCTCGTATGTGGTTTTGGATGACGCTCCGTGACTGTGGCCACTGAAAAGTTTCTTAAAAGCTACCAGTAAGGCTAACGTAAGTGCGATTTTGCTCACTAACAGAGCTTTGCCGGCCAACAACGCAAGTCCTTTATATGCCATTGCCAATAGACCTCCTTTAAGCATCATCATGTACACATGACCGCCTTTATCTTTTTTCTTCTTGCGACCTTAAAACAAATATTTATCAGTAAAGATAATGTATCATTAACGCACTTACGGTTTAATAATATTATTTAACTCGTAATAGTCACTGATCACTCGTTAAATTAATTAAAATTTATAATTTTAATATATTATAATATAAAAATATAGAAAAAATGATTTTTCGTATAAGAGCATTTAAAACAACAAAAAATTACAATTCGAAAGATTTCATTTAAGGAAATTACTATTATGGAGACATTGGATTTGTGCTTACGTACAAGAACTGTTATTCTACATAGGCGTACCATACTACTCGTATAATCTTAAATATAACTTGACAAGATAAGTAATCTTATTGTGACTATCACTAAGAATATCAACAAGACAAGGTCATCTGACAGAATGCTTATATTTGTATAATATAAAAGGAATTACGATTTTTAATTTCTATATAAAAATAAAAATATACATAGTATATTGTAATTGTATAATAATTCTTTAAATTATAGTAGCATGATATTTCTAAAATAATTAGACACTAATGATTTTGTAAAATATACCCTTTATACAGGTAACTTAAGTGCATACCACACTTATAGTGTCTACATTACCAATCAAGTACACACCATCATCGAGGTCTCTTCCTTCGTCAAACATTTGTGGAATGGATAACTGAAGTGATCTAGAACGGGCAAACCTGGACAATTTATCGTACAACATCGAATCTACTTGTTTGCCGAAATCAACAGAGTTCTCTGGTATCACGTTTTCAGCCACTTGACTGTTGTCCATCTCCAGTGATCTACCATTAATTTCTGTCTTTTTAACCAAAGATATTCCTATAATAGTAAATTATGTTATAATGTATGAAAAAACCAAGGTTGATTATATGTTTAAATAGATATCAAAACCATTTTCCAATTTAATTATAACAGTATTATTAATAAAGAAATACAAATAATATGCAGATTTGCAGACATAGTAATATATATAATACTCTATATTATATTATATTATATTATAATATACATATTGTGTACCCATAACAAAGTGAAAATTAAACACGCGTGAAGTCGAACAACGTTTAACTGGTAAATTAAAATAGAAAATAAAATAAAAAAATCAATAAACTGTTATTTGTTCGAATATAATTAAATTTATTTTCATCCGTAGGATGGAAATAGTATATAGGTATATTATATTTTACATGATGTTTTGATTTCAAATTTATTATTTCTTAAGTAAACAATAGAATATAAAGCAATTAACTATACCTATAATATATATAATCAAAATCTAACCATGTAAATAAAACGTGATAACATTACTTTTAAAATATTGAAAAATGATAATAATATTATCATAAAGAGCATATTAATTGTATCTACTATAGTTTACGGTAAATATTTTTATTTGAGTATTTGATGAATTATTACCATCAGAAATTTGAATATTTTCCATTTGTATAGCTCTGTCTATCATCCTCAGCGCTCGACTCTTCAGGCACACGACCATTTCTTGTTGATCCGAACATTGCCTATATGCATTGAACAATATACGGAAACCCGAAACTTCGGTTGTTGGTGGAGGGGATGTTTCTGAGCTGACTGTGCACATTATGCAACCTAAAATGGTTAACCTGCAGGAGAACATATATACAAAAACGGCCAACTGATATTAATATAATAAATAATATTCGGACAGAAAAAATTATACTTATTTACCGTGTTAAAAGATTTTTTCAATTCTATACATATGATTTTAAATATTCATCAAATATGATGGTGCAAAATTTCAAATGACCTACATGGTATTTCAAAAACTGAAATCTTATATTATGAATGGAATTTGTACAAATAAAATATGTCAGACAAATAATAAAATCTGTCAGTTTTTTTTTTATATTTAATCAAAGTGACTAACATATTAATATGTTATTTTAATAGTTGCTTCATTTTTTTATTATTATTATTATTATTATTATTATTATTATTATTATTATTATTATTATTATTATTATTATTATTATTATTATTATTATTATTATTATTATTATTATTATTTGGCTAAGAAATTTGAATTTTTTGTTTTGGTTATAAATTATTTGTGTAGGTACAATAAAAATAAACTACATCAAACATATTTTTAAATATTGTCTAATATTTATTTTTATTATATATTTTATTTTGTAAAATACATAATAAATTAATTTGTATGTGTATTTGTATTGTAGGTACATTAAAAATATGTTACTTTATTACTTTATGTAAAAAGGTTTGTTAACAGTTTTTAGATAAACGAAACTATTTTTTCATTAATGAGTAATTTTAATTAAATTAAGAATAAAGATATGGATATTTTTAGATCTATAAATTATAATATATTAATTCCTACATTTTATTTCTTTGAAATACCTAACTTTTAAATTTTAAATAAAACAAAAATTTTAAAAATTATATTTGACATTACTTATAGTTATATTAAGAATATATTGTTATTCACATAATGTCTATTGTGTCTATTCCATATTATATTTATAAAAAAAAAATTACCAAATAAAATTATTTACAAATACAATATTATGCTTCAATTTTATAAATTATTACGTTTTTTATAACTTGTTATATACGTATCAAATATTTTTTTTCAGATTACTAGTTAAAAAATATATTCATAATTTTATTATGAAATAATGTCCTGTGTACTTCTTATTAGAACTTTATTTATTGGCAATAATAATTTAAAATATATACATTTTACATTAAATATAATATAAAAACCAGTATTATTTATTATTGTAAAAAACATTAATTTTAAGTAATTTGATATGCATAATGCGCCTTTCTACCAATGTCTGTATTCAAGATTTGTATAAAAAAAATTAACCGGTTACATGACAGAGAATTTTTTTTCTAAATTAGTTTTAAATACTACAAAGATATTTTATTTTTCGTGCGATTAAATAAAAAATGCAATTATAAATACACGTGGTGTTTCTTAAATTGAACTTATGACATAACATTTTAAATTGAAGAAAAAATCTTCTTCTGATGACGGATGAAAACAGAAAATTAAAAAAAAAAATCCATAAAATATTGTATAAACACATAAATTGATTTCCTAAAGGTTAATAATTTACTACTTTTTTCTTAATTTAAACAAATTAAGTACGTATTTTTGTGTAAACATCAAATTAAAAGATTTTTTCTGAAAATATTATTATTTAGAATTAGGATTAAAAAAAAATATATGTCATTTTACTACATTGTATTTAGTACCTACATTTATATTTTGAGACAAAAACATAATATTTTAATATTAGATATAAATCTGTATTATAATGACCTAACTTATTTGGAGCGAAATGGAACTGATGAAAAAGTTTTAGTAATATATTATATGTGTATAGCAAGTTAACTATTATTATATAAATGGATAATTACGCAAACTGTGTTAATCACTGCTGGGCTGAAATGATGAATAGCAAAAATAATAATAATATTATATTATTGTGATTACATGGTCTAATTTGTTTGGTTGACTTTTACTGAGCGTGCCGATGAGTCCCGTCGTACACAAGAGATACGACGCATGAATGTATAAGTAGGTAGATGTGAGTAATACGACAATATAAAAATAATAATAATAATAATAATAATAATAATTGTACGTATATGGTTAATAATAATAATACGTTACTTTTTTATAATAACATTATGTTATAGTAAGTATACTCGTTTTATCGGGTGACGAGGCAACATTATTGTTTTAATTTTTCATCTTTTGTGTCCTATTAATACTATTAATCAACGCTTTTATTTAAATCATAATTATGTTTTTCACCGCGTGATCCAAAGTTGTTTAGATTCCTATAAATGCATTCCAACGTTGAAGACGACGCGACGAACCGAGTTCACTAGGCCAATACCCCGATCGGTTGGTTAAGTACGTCTAGGTGTACTATGACGAGAGGAATAAAACCAAGTATAATGTAAATGTTTTGTCTCCTGTGTTCGCAAAATCAAAAGCGACGATAATTCAAAATAAAATTTTTTGATAATAATTATTTAAAAATATGAAAATATTATCATGAGCTAATAATATAATTGTAAATTATTATGAACAGCATATTATAGTATGTTCATTATAGTATACCTATACGATTATGGGTACCATTGGTAATGCATTTCACTAGGAATAGAGCATCAAGTGACCAAGAGCAATACATATCTAATTAATTTGTCTCACATAAATTTCGATACAGTTCATAAACGTATACATTTTCGGAATTCATTTAGTTTGTTACAAGACATTGTTACCATTATTATATTTCATGTTAGATCTTATTTATTTTTTCCTATCTACTTATTACTTTTTTGGTAGATATCGTACAGTGCCTATCAAAAGAGCATCGCAAATGACCTAATTCTAAAACTATATAGTCTACGTATTTGTTTTGTAAAAATATCATTACAGTGGAAATACTTGAAGAATATGCTTATTATTATGCTCATATGAGTCTCTATTTTTTTTATTTATATATTTATTTATTTATTTTTATTTTTTATTTTTTTGTACGTTAAAATCAATGTAACGCACCGTTTAAAAGGAACAAAATGATAGTACTGAACATGAATAGTTATGATTTTTTATGTAGTTGAGAATTGAATCGAATTTGATTGTAACGTTGCATAAAAAAACATGTCAGGAAATCATTTAAAAAAGAATATTATTTTACCAAATCATTAAATTGAATACAATTTAATGGACTTTTTACTTTTATTGAAGTATCTGATGCACATTATACATAATAATTATAAGTACATAATATATACTTAATTATATATATTGGTTATAATAATTAGAGTTATAAATATGTTATGTACAATATTGCATGTTTTCCAATAACTTTTGTATTAAATAGTAGGTATATTTTGTAGTCATAAGTTATATTCATTGAGGTAAATTAATATTGAGTAACACCAAAGTCATACAATATTATTTTAAATTATATACTATTTAATAATTTGTATAATATGTTTTATTGTAATATTACATTGCAAATATACTATTATATTTTATAAATAATAAATAAATATTATAATATAATTAATAATTAAATAAATTATTTATAATATTTTATAAATAATACTGATCAATTGAAAAGTTAATTAGATATTATTATGAATAAATATATTTATTTATAAATTTAAATAAATAATTTTATATGTATTAGTTTTATAAAGTCTTTTTTCAAAAAAATCTTTATTTAATGTTTTTTTTCAATAATACCATTATGGATGATGTATAATTATATTTAATGAGTTTTGTGTTAACAAAAAGGATATACAAATATTTGAAAATTTATGGAATAATGATGATTCAATCGTATATTATTAATCAATATATTACATTATAATATAAGTTTATAATTTATATGTTTCATATTTCACTAGAAATAGTTTGATTTGATATGTTTAACCTATAAATTATGATTTAAAATAATGATTAAAATAGATAAAAAGACCTAATACCATAATATTAATTATATTCTGTATTATTTAAAATAAACTATACAATAATGTAATACTTTATTTAATCAATATCAGTACCTAATAATAAATTATAATTTAAAATAAAAACACAATTTTCACCATTTGTAAAATACATCAATTTCAAAAACTTTATATTATATAAAGTATTTGAAATTGATTTATATATAGTATAGTATTATACTGATATCAAAAGGATTTCTCAATAAAGTTTAATTAATATAAATTACCTACATATCTCTGTTTAAATTTACAAATTAAATTTTTTGAAAATATTTCAATTATATTAATTTTTGTTTAAAGATTTAATATATTATGGTTTATGGATATGAAAGGTTTATGAAACACGTTATTTGATATTCATTCATTAATGTACTCGTATAATGTTTAAATCAAAAGTTTCGAAGTTTTTTTGAAAATGAACATTCTGTTATAAAAATATTATGTATTGAATAATAAACATAATTAATGAAAATAACAGATTAAAGAGGGTTTCAGTTTAAATGCTTTGACAAATTTTAAAGTAAAATTTGTTTTTCTTAAATTATAATCGGATAGGGTTTTTTTTATAAATAAATTCCTAATAATTATTTTAATTATAGAATACAAGTACATATAAAAAATAACAATTAATTTATAATATAATATATTAAAAGAAAGATAATATTATATATTAAATACCTAATATAAAAGTAAATATTTTTATATAGGTACTATACTACTATTGTTTAGATAGGTAGATACGCGTTTTATTAACTTCCACAAGGTATATGAATAAATATAAATATTAAAAACTAAAATAGTTAAAATTATAAATTGAATAATACTTTTAAAAATAATATTTTTATGTATCATTCAAAGTCTATATAAACCATGTATTTAAACATTTGGACTCAATCTATAATATGAAATCGTAAAATATTTTATATGAGTATTTAATTAAATGTGGATATATGAAACTATAAAATATAATCATCATAAAGATAAAATAACTATATTTTTAAATAATATATTCTTTAAAGTTATTTTGTAAATTTTATCAGCAATAACATTATCATAACATTATCATGGTGTAAAACACGATTTGTTGGTATACATAGGACGGCACTTTAAATATTATTCTGTATTTGTGAAGCATAAGCACAATATTACAAAATTTATAAAATTGCATCGACCGTTTACAACTGTACGGTAGAAATTTAATATAAAACCTGATATATTAAAGAATTAAAAATATAAAAATTTAAATTTACTGTTAAAAGAACAATTTAAAACAGATCAAGCATAATAAGTGTTATTACCGATATAATATTTTCGTAAAATTTTAAAATAATATTATCTATATATTATCATTATTTTACGTCGATTATTCGCGTAAATGTATCATAAAATAACGTGAGAAAAGGGCGGTACTTCGCAGTACTTAGTATAAAAATGTACACCTAACTATACTTAAATCGGAATAAAATTTTATTATTATTACCATAGTATCGACGAGTCCATGTTTTTGGAGGGGAAAGATATTCTCCTGCAGGAACTGGTGATGTAAGACCAGGACGACAACGATGAAGACGGCGGCGGCGGTTGGTCGGTGACGACTAAACGACGATCCGATGACGGTGGCTCGTTTTATTCGACAGGAATTGGATTTCCGCGATCCGTCGGAAGGTAAGTCGGAGGGGTTGGACAAAGAGGTAGGTACGATCGCGGGCGCTCGCACGGGGACGCGGCGGCGGCCACGACGACGACGAAGAAGAAGAAGAAGAAGAAGAAGAAGAAGAAATCGACGGGCGAAGAGACTGAGGACGGACGGTTGTAACAGAGCGTAAATAATGAAAAGTGCTCTACTTGGGCCAGTTTCGATGAAATTACACGGGTTCTATTGAAATTATAACATTATCCGGGCGGCCTTGTGCAAATATAATATAAATATACCTACGCTCGGTGAAAATCTTTACGTCCACATCACACCGAATTATAATAATAATATACGCGTGTACACACAGAATATTACACTTTGTAGACGTCGGTCGTTCCTATACAATAATATAAATAGGTGTGTGGAGATTTTGCATTTTTATTATTATCATTATTATTATTATTTTTTGTCCCGTGTTGTTTGCCGGATAATTGTTGTGCACAGTCAGGAACGCGCACGCGACTCTTTTGACGGTTTTGGCGGCGATAGAGAGAAAAAAAAATAACGTTATAGAATATAAAAATACAATAATTTTCGATATAGAGAGCGGCCAACTGTCAATTTAATATTTTATCTCGTCGTACCTATATAATAATATGCAAAGACGACGACCTGTAACGACGTTGATATACGTACGCAACACAATCAACAGAATAATATTATATATTAAAATAAAATATTATATTATGCTAGGTAACCGCTCTCGATTTATTGAAAGTGTAAAAATTTAATTTCCATTTCTCATTCGTCCTAGGTGTATTAGGTTAATGTTTTAATTCTTAATTTTTAGTCAAATTCGTAATAATTTTAAAATATTAAATATATACTTTATATTTTATAAGCAACCAAACTCATCGTGAATTCATCGGCCGTGTTATATCTTAGGTTAAATCTATAAAACTAGAAAATAATTTACTTTAATTTAAGTACCTACCTATATTATATTTATTTAGTAAATATATAATATATATAGTAGTACTAACCCTACAATTACGATTTCTTTCATAATGAGCGCATCATACGTCCAAGAAACGTTATTACTTATTTACATTGTAAATCGCTAATATCTATATTTAATTTTTATAATTATTAACTACATGTTCGAAACAATATACCATGAAAAGCATTAATATACATTGTACGGTTGATTCGTACCCGTTTTTTATTTAAATATTGGTCTCTGAGTTTTAGGAAATAATAATACATTAAAAACAGGGTAGGTTATTATAATATTTAAAAAATAAATGTAACAATAATGTACGATTTGTATCGTAATATGTTGTGTAAATGTCAATTATTAATAGTTTGCTGTTATCAATTTATCATATAGAGATTTATGATACGTATAATTGTAATAAATTATAATGTTCTTTAATTTAAACTGTGTAAGCGTCAATAGTCAACGTAGCAAATAAAAAAGTGTGCATATAACCTTCGTTTAGTTATGAAATGCATTAATTAAAATAATGACAGAATAAAATATTGTTAATTTTACGGCGGGAAAATCGCATAAATTATAGAAAACCGTAGTTATATATATTTATTATTATATATACGAGTACATCATAATTGCACAATTTAAAATGAAAACTGAAAGCGGTTTACCAAAAATTATGTCCGTTTTCTATGGAATATCGTAAAATACGAACCGCACGCACGTATACACATTGTTTAAGACAGTCTGGAATTTGCTTAATGGCTTGATTTTTCGGTACGAGGCTAAGCAACAATGGCATGCAAAGTCAATAAACAGGCCGTTATTATTGTTATTATGAAAAGTGTCTTCGTATTGTTACCAAAGTGTGTCGAGATGATCCTGATTGCCGTTGATTAAATACCTCCGGGCTCTGATATAGATACACGCAGAAAATAACAATATATACGCGAAAAATCACGTATGCGCCGGAGTGATTATAATAATATTATATGTATCAACCGTCGATGCTTATGCAAACCTTATACCTATACAACTGAAATAATTATAATTAATAGTTAATCAGTTCAATTTATTTATTAGATTATTAAATCGTATTAGATTAGAAATTTTAAACAATTTACTTGCCCGTCCCCGTATATTATAGTAGTATAGTAGTTATAATTATTATAATCTAACCGAGAGTATAATATCTAATACATTCTTAATGATATTCATTATCCGTAAAATTAATAAATCGATCGGCAAGAAGGCGTATAATTTTGGATTGTCGTGTTTTATGTCTAAATATTACAATTATGCGATGACTGCACCAGAACCATATATGATATACTGGTCACGGTTGAACGAGATTATACTCCAATTTCAAAACTTTAAATATATTTTTCAATTTGAATACATAATGTATACAATTATCTATAAATTAAATCGTTTAAGTAGACCGACGATCGCTTAACGCGGAAACCAAAACGACATAATAATTATTAAAGTCGAAATTTATGAACAATTGGAGGAATATGAGGATAAGCCTATATTTTACGGTCAATACTTGTCGTAATGTCATATAATATTACATATTTACGGACAAATTATGAATATTTATATTTGCACGCAACGTATAAAAGATAAGTAAAATCGATTACGAATGGTCAGTGTTAGCAGCGACTTCGAAACAACGATATGAGCTCCAAATGTATTATTATTTTATTCGCGTTGATGACTTCGATCATCTGGGTTCGCGAATCGGCATCGGCTTCAGTCTCGCAGGTCGCCATCGTCAACAAGTCGGCGACGAACGTTTTGGCGAAAAATTCGTTGGAAACAAAAGTGAACGATTCAAGCTCAGGTCGAGCACAAAAAGGTTTAGTAGCGACAAAGGAAAGCGTCACGGACATTTTCGCTTGTCTGGGTCGACGATGGTATTCCAACAAAGACGAATGTTACGAAATTTTTTTAACGTTTTGGAATAACTATTCTGGTGAAGACTCGCATGACGACGGAATTTCAGGTAATATTTACAACATAAAATATGTAAAATTTAAAACTTCAATATTTTGCTGAAAATATTATATTTTTTTTTATCAATAAAAAATATCGTTATGATATATTATTTATTATCGTATACTTATATCGAAAATTCACTCTTTTAGTCTTTTACCCACAATAATTATAAAACTACAGTGTTATAATATTATTCTATAATAATTTTATTCCTCGTGTTTCAGAGAGTAAAAAATCAAAGAAACAACTTTGGAATATAAAGAGTTTGATACTCGGAATAGGAGTGAAACTTATTTTGTATTTACCGATTTTCGCCATCCTAACTGGGAAAGCTATTTCACTGAGTTTGGCGTCCTTGTTAATCACATCATTGGCGTTCCTCTACAATTCACAATTTAACTCGCCGTTTTTCAAACGTGCAGATTTCAATTAAAGTCAAATAACTAAGTTTTTAATAAGACAAAATCTCAGTAAATGTTAAATAATGTAGTAAAATTGTAATATTTAACTTAAAATAATGGAAATATTAATAAATTATATTTATTGTGATAGTTAAATATAATATTAATCATAGAGTTAATCAAATTGTATTTGTGCTAGTCAGTATTATATTATGATTACCACTTAAACATGTTTTACTTTTTTAAATAATAAAATTTACCATTGTATAAGATTAAAAAGAAAAAAAATTATATTGAAAACTTTTAATTTAAACTAATAGCTATGAATAGCAGATGAAAATGTATGTTTGTAAAATATAAATTAGTTATAAACATTTATAATAATTATGGAATATTTAGTACCTATTTACATTTTTTTAATAATAAATCATACGTAAAGTGTATCCTATTATCCTGATTCCTATAATGATCTATTCAGTAGGCATTTACAATGGATTATAAGTAATATGAATTTTATACAAATACGTAATATTAATATATTAATAGATATATAATAAATAAATAGATTAATATTCTATACAATTTTAAATATACTTTTGTCATAATGACAACTATAGATTTTATTTGAGTTGAATACAAAATATACTCGTAATAACTTTTATGTAAATACGGATTAAAAAAAAATTATATTCATTTTATATTTATAATAATAAAAGTTCATGAAATTAAGTAGGTAATGCTTTAAAGTTTAAAAAATGTCCTTTAAATTTTTTGTAAATAATATAATTATTCTCTTATATAGGTATATATTATTATTTCTTTCCTTAAATTTTAAAGCATATTACTTTCTGTCTATCATTGAAGCATAGAATTCAAAAGATATAAATATGTTAAAACATTCTATGAAAAAGCTCGGGGCAAGAAAAAGAAGACAATACTAAAAAAATAACAATGTTATAAATTATAATCGAAATAATGATTAACATTATACATTCTGTGGTATGTATGTTATGAATATATATTATATTGTTAAGTAAATATAATTTGTATTAATTATTATTGTTACTATAGATAGGTAGGTACTTAATTTATAAAAACATGGCAACGTTTTTCATAAATTAATGAAAAGCATTGATGAACATATATATAACTTTAAAGAGGGACAGTGTTGTAAAAGTGAGTGTTAAAAAAATGAAATTTTTTTTGTCAAAAAAGATTATCTTTAACTAAAGGAGAACGTAATTAAATATAAGACAATAATTATTATTAAGTAGTTTTAGTTGACCGAAAAACAAACATTTTTATATGTATGAGTGCATGAAATACATTCATGTATGAATGACAAAAAATAAACATTCTCTATTTACTACATTATATGCAAATTATAGACGATTATATATTGTGTAATTAAAATATAAAAGTATACCAATAATTTATTATAATTTATTTAAAAATACTTTAATATAATATTATAAGTAATATTATAATAAAAACCAATTAACTTGTATATTTCAATGAAATGTATATTATTTTAAAAAGTATTATAATTCTTAACAATTTTTAATTTATTTATATTAACAATTTAACATAAATTCTAAATATATAATATTATTAAATACAAATAGAATTATTTTTAGAATGATTGTTATAATTTTTCCTAGGTATACTGTTTCTTTATTATCTATTTTATCTATAATTTTTAATAGATTTGAATTTATACAAAGTAAAATTATTATATTTATTATTTTAAGTCAAAGATTGAACTGAAAAATTAGTTATACCATACTTTTCTATGTAGTTAGGAAGAGAAGAATGCAATAGATATAAGGAAATATTGAAGCAACCATAGCATGAAACGTGGAAATTAGAAAATAATATCGAAAGGACATTTTATTTATTTATTCGTTTTAATAACGTAGCTATACAAATATTACCGTTTATTAATTAGTATTTCCCATTTTCAATATAATATATTTGACTTGTATTCTTGTTATGAAGAATAATATCAATAAACCTACGTATAATATACAAAAATGTCCCGTTGGATGTTTATAGATATTTTATTAGATACATTGTATTCTAGATACCTATATAAGTATTATAAAATATTATGTACCTGACGCGTCAGACAATTATGTTTCGTGACCCCTAGTGATGATAACCGCGTGCATAATTATTTTGACACCGTTCATTTCCTTAATCATTATATTGCACCTACTAAAAATCGCATTTGTTAGATTATATAGATATATAGTACGTAATATTATATTATCATTACCACTACAGTAGTAAAGAATTTACCGTCATCTCGGATTCTTTATTTATTCGTTTTAATTATCACATTTTCCGAAGACTTATTTTTGTTTTGTTTTATTATATTATTTTTATTATATTTTACTTAATAATAATTATAAATATGTTTTTTTTTTTTTGTTCTTGTATTTTTTTCACATCTACTTAGCTAGAATTTACGCGTTTTTATTTGTTATCGAGTTATTTTTAAGGTTAATAAAAATAATACATTACACATTTATGTAATTGCAATATTAAACATATTATATAAGTTCATATCGAATAAAATGTATCATCAAGACATTAAAAATATGTATTATACAATATTTAATAATTATACAAGTAATACCTATATTAATATAATATATTAGTAGGTACAAAAATAATATAAATAAATATGACATTTTTTTTATATTTTTGTTAATGAAAACTCTTTTTCACTGCAGTTATTAAGGCCATAAAGGCCCATCACTGTTCCAAACACAACATCCTCTTAATTCCTCTATATTATTTACGACTTTTCCGGGTTATTGATCGAAATTATTTCGAAATTATTCGGTTGTCCAAATCTTTATGAAAATTACATATTTTACTGATATAAAGTTAAGCAAGTCGAGTTCTTTAAAATTATTTAATTATAACTATAATGTACAGAATTGAGAATATTATATAATATATACATAGTATCATATAGTACATAGTATCCGAATAAATAGTGTTAGATTTCATAATTTAATTTTTATTTAAGTAAAAAACATTAAATTCTTATTTATTTATATATACCTATATTGTAATAATCCCTTTACTTTTGTTCAAAAACTTCTAAATTTATACTTAGAACTTATACGATTTTATATTACTTTCGTGTAAATATTCTTAAAAACAAAAAATAAAAACATAAATTATATTTACTTGTATAAACAAATAACGAAGTTTTTTTTTAAAAAAAAAAACAACGATTATTTTATTATATTTAACAATAATAAATCATAGGCAAAATACATTTTTACGGAAAATTTAAATCTTAAAAAAATATGATCATGAAAAAGGTTTAGTCAATTCTTTCCTATATAGTTTATCGATGAATTAACGCATAGTACCCGCTTTTTATATTCAAAATACTTCATGCTCTCATACTGCAGATGAAATGTGTGGAATCCTATTTTTTTCAACTAAATATTACACTTACAAGGATTTATATTTTATTCGTTTATCACGTAGGTACTTATACTATATAAATTATACAATATTATTGTATTTATATTATAACTGCATATTATACGCATAGGAACATCGTATATTATATTATATTTATATTAGACATATGTTTTCGATTAACAATAATTATCAACGATTAAAATAATATAATAAATTTGTAACGTACGTTAATTGCGTTAAAAAAAAATTAAAAAGTTAAAAGAAAATTAAAAACATAATATTATGCATTAATAGTATTCTTATTGTGTTTTAAACATAATTTTTTTATAGGTTATGAATGTTTTTCGACATATGTATAAGAATAAAATTATTGGTTTCTAGAAATTTTATCGTTTGATCTCATTATAATACCGCACAAGGAACACTAATACGAGTATAAAACTATAGTTTATAGTCGTTTATGTCGTACGAAAATGGCGGGGAATATAATATTATTATAGAGACCCGCGTACGTTACTGTGAGATGTGACCATGGTATAGTTTATTTTAGCCACATAGTTTAAATTTTAGTCACGGGAATATTATGATCTTTAATTGCGCATGGAGATTAATCGGATAGTCGGATATAAAATTGTGCTATTTGCTCGGTACGAATAATAATTATGATATCTGTGGACACCGCATCCGAAGTCTTATAGTTATATGAACACAAAGTCCGTACAAGATATAGGATATACATTATACAGTGTGATCATAATTTCACGTTAGAAATAAAATCGATAGTGTATAATATAATTTGTAATCCCTATATACGAGTATAATAAAGTCCTAATTTCGAAACATAAAAATTCATTCCCTCATTTTTATGTTATATATTTCACAATATAAATACTATTTATAATATTATTCTAATATATACATTATACATTTATTTTTCGCATTAATCGAGTTATATTTACGCTATTTAAACTTAATATACAATATATATATATATATATATATATATATATATATACAAAATATTAACATATAATTATTATTGTCGTTGGTAATATTTTTCAGGTATTTTGTTTTAACACGGTCGACCGATTTGGTACAACCGACACCCTACGTAGTTTTATCATGATGGCATATAAGTCGAAATGTAGTTGATCTAAGTGTTTATATATCATTATGGTGTTTATCCGTACTCGGTTTGTCGTCCGTATACAGTTATCCAAATTAAACACGACGCAAAAACAAGGCCACTATATAAATACGTTAAATCTGCGTGTTTCTACTTCAATCCTGCGCCATGCGTCCACTGTTCGCTATCGCCGTGTTGTCCTTTGGGATGATATTATCCCGAGTCGATGGATTTCTTGACGTTTTATCGTATTTGGACCGTTGCCGATCGAAGAATTTCGACGAGTGCCTTAAACACGATTTGACGCAAACGATCGACGACATAATGAACAAAACCGAAACGTACAGGATCAATCAGTACCTAACAGTTACCGTAACGGCTGGCCACCATTACCCAGTGAACGATAGTAGTTACAGGGACAACGGCCGAAGTGGCAATTTGAGCACGCGAATTTTGGATTTCTTTAACGCACTGAAAGTCCAATATCAACCAGAAGCGATCGACCAACTTACCGAGGACGTTTTTGAAGGTAAACGCAAACATTTTATTATTTACGTATACATAAAAATATGATAAAAAGGCTCAATGATCAAGCTGATATACACAAAACAACACAATATATTCTATGTCAAGTATAGACTATAGACCATTCTTTATTTATCTATAAAATATAATATAGTGTAATTAAGTACATACAATTTTTGCTTAAAATTTACGTGTATAATATAACTGTAAAAATTAATATTTGTACGTTTAGTTTTAATAAATAACAATGAGTAGGCATAAACGTAAATATTATGGTTTACAGGCCGTAAGAAGAAAAAAGGCAACAAAAAACATAAAATGGGCATGATGATGGGGATTGCATCTCTACTCATGAGTCTAATGAGTGGAATGTTCTTAAAAATGAAGTTGATAATCGTGAAGATGTTAGCGTTGAAAGCTCTGATTGTTGCTAAAATCGCGCTGGCTTTGGCGTCCGTCGTGGCCTTAAAAAAGCTGGGAGGTGGTGGTGGAACCGTCGTTCAGCCCGTTTGGTCCGGCTCGAGTGGTGGTGGTACCGATCACGGTGGATATAGTAGGAGCTACGAGTATGCGAATGAGGAACAGAAGAGGATGTCTACTGCCAATGCGTTAGCGTACAAAGCACAACTTAATTCGTACGATATGCATAACAATTCAGAAGCACAAAACCCGCTGTGATTAAGAAAAACTAAATTTTAAATTATTTTTAAGGTTAAGCAACAAAACGATGATGGTGTACACATATTTTTTTCGTAAATGTATTATAATATATAGTATATTGATAAAAATATGTGAACAAAATCGATTTATTTAAAATTTTTCTCTTAAAGGTATGACTGTCTACACCTATTTAAAATTATCTACTTTTACAAATGGGTCTTATCTATACATATAATTTATTATTAATTTATTTAGATTTGCGTCTTTTTTGGATTAATTTGATAATTTTTATTTGCATTGTAATTATTATTATTGTAGAAAACTATTTTTTTATAATTACAATAAATTTTGTAAAATTATAAAAACTTTAATTTATGACTGTAAATATGTTAACGGTTTGTAATTAAAAGATAAACATTTTGATAAACCGTCATGCACTAACTAGAGCATAATATCGCACACATTTAATGAACTTCCAGAAATAAGAAATGGTTATTAAGTATCAAATAGATTTTTTATGACAAATTAAATCAGATAAACAAGATTATATGCATTATATTTATAAAATTAAATTATTATTATATTTGTTTTCATTGTGCAATAATTGTGTTTTTTTTTTTTTATGTCTAAGAACCGTAATCTGTATAAAAATATTGACTCATAATATTAATACTGAAATTACTATTATGTATTTTTATTACTTTAATAAATACTATAATATAACAGTGTCATTTATTAATATTTTATCAAAAAATATTGATGCAAAATTTTAAAAAACAATACCAAATATCCAAATTAGTTAAGCTTTTATAGTTTCTTGAAATAATATTGCTTTCTTATTAAATATTTCTTTAAAATCCAAGTATATTACCTACACACATTTTCTATTTTTACTCTATACTATTACTGTCTATTATAATATTTCCCGTTTCATACCAGTGACAAGCAATAAAATGATTAACTTATGTGGATGACGTATCTAATCCGGAATCAAATTCACCTTTCAGCTGTCGACTACAATCCGAAAAAAAATTTTTATATATATTTAAGAAACATATATTATGTTAGATATTTAGTTTACATTTTTTCGTGTTATTTTAAATAAAGTATTGAATATTATTATATAGTAGTACTGTAGTAGTAATTTATAGAAATACGAAGAATTGGTGAATTTATTTTAGGATATTGATAAAACGTGTTCTAAAAGTAAACGATTAAAAAATAACAAGAATATCTACAAACAATTTGGTTTATATTATTTAATATACATGAGTATTTTATTAATCATAGCTAATATTAAAATCATTATATTTATTTAATTGTCATCTTTACAATAAATTTGATTTCTTAAATAACAAAATTGCAATGTCTTAAAAATTAATATAATGATAATGATATACCGACTATTTATATAATAGGTATATTATTAATTAATATAAATTAAATTAAATATTTGATTATATTCGAAATATTAATAAAACATAAAAATAAAATTATATTTTGTAGGAACTATAGAAATATATATTAGTTTTTTTGTAATTGTACATTATATTAAATATTTTATCAAGACTTAAGTAAAGGTACAATACACGCGCAAAAAATTATATATGAATATAAAAATAAAATATATTAATTTGAGTAAGTAGGTACTATAATATATTTAGGAATACAAATTTCTTTAATAAAATTCAATTTAGGTTATAGAATAATTTAATTAAATCATATAATTTGTCGTGTTTACGTAAAAATATAATTTATTATTCTATCTCCTTTTTGTTTTTGTCGATTAAATCTGTATATGTGGTAGTTTGATATTCTTGTGGGAAGTAATTAACACCTCTAAATAATGATGATGGTTTGGAAGATGAAATCTGTTGAAACCCGTCGAAATTGTTGTAAAATTTATCACCTCTAATGTCGCCAATAAATGCATTGTATGTACCACCTATTGGATGACGATGGTCATTTATGGGATGATTTCCACCTACTGGATGATGACCACTAAATTGTTGAAGACCGCTAAGTGGTTGATGGTTACCAAAAGAATGACCAAACGGTTTACTACCGTGATGTAAAAACAACGAACCATATCCCATCTGATTAAATAAAATTATTGTATTACACATAATATTATGCCGTTGCTTATATATTATATTAATTTATTAATACAAGATAAAAATATTTATTTTACTTACTATACTAGTGACGATTAATGCAAACTTGGAAAGAAGAAATGCTTTTTTAGTTAGGAAATAAAGTACTGCAAATATCAATGGAATAACGGAAGCAATACTTATTTGTGTTGCTAATACGTTTGGCAAAAATGATCTTTTGAATATCAATTGGCCTAAACAAGAATTTAATATATCAGTAATTAATAATTATTATGAATTTATAATAATCAAAATAGGTTTTAATTTATATATTTATATAATTATACTATTCAATTTAAAATTTTAGTTATTTTAAAGAATTTATAAATAGGTAATAATTATTGTGTAACGTAAATAATTAATAATCTTAAACGGTTCATAATTCAATACAAAGAAATTGACATATTGTTAATTCTTATTTCAATAGGTTCTACATAGAATCAAGCAAATTATACTTAAATAATTATATCATTTGAATGTAAAAAAATGTCTCACAAATACTTTTTTATACATTAATTTGTAAATAAAAAAAAATATTACGAAATAAAATAATATCTAGATGATTAGATAATATTTAAAATATAATGTGTTTACTGCATTACAAATAGTTTGAAGCTCAAACAGTTCAATTCAGTTTGATTTAATACCTATTGATAATTAATACAATTTTTGAATGTAGATTATTTAAATATCTCGGCTATACTTTAATTGTATTATACGACTAGAATTTAAAACGTAAAATAAAATTATTATATTTCCGTATAATGATATTATAAAAAAAAATATCACATAGGTTCATTTCATAAATCATAATAACAATAATAATTAATAATAATACAATTTCATTTAAAGTGTCATACCATAACCTAAACTACGTTCATCAAATTTTTGTCTGGGATTTATGATAAAATCAATTATTCCTTTTCCGTTGTATGTGGGACCGATTCGCATCTGTAATCCTGGATACAGCATATTTATATCCAAACAAAACATCCGCCTTGAAAGTAACGAGGAAGCCGCTTGAATAAGTGCACCGATGTTATACGGGTTATCACCTAATGAAAATATAAGGAACAACGATCAATTTGTAATTCACGTTCTATTAACATTAAAATTATCAAAATATTACACATTTATAGATAATTTTAGATTTTGAGTGAAGCAAAAAAATCTATTGGTTTTAAAATGATATGTGTCTTTTAGATTCTGAGCAATGCGAAAAATGTCTTGTTTTTAAAATGATGTGTGTCTTTTCTTTTTTGTGTCTGTAGACACTTTTATTACCCAAAATAATGCTCCGATTTTCACGAAAAGCACATGTTTTCAGTTGGAAAGTAGGTGTAGTTGGTAATTTATTTAGGTCATTTTTCCAATTTCTCAAAATTAATCCTATACCATAGAAAAACGACCAAAAAATGACGAAAAAACAGCATTTTTCACGAAATCTGAAATTTCGATGAATTTATTTTAATATTTCACGATAACTCAGGAAATTTTAAAATTAGAGACATGAAAATTATATTGGATGTTAACATAGATATTTTATGTATGTGATAAAATTTTGGACCGTTATGTTAATTTTCTACAAAATATAGGACTTAATATAATATTCTTATAAATATTAGAAAAATAATTATTTCAATTCTTCTTTATAGCTGTTTAAAGTTGATACTTTTAGTTTAAACGAAAATCTTAGAATCCATAAAAGTATTCTACTTATTATATTTCAATATTTTACAAAATTGTTAAATAAAAACGACAAATTTTTTTAAAAAAATTTAAACATTTTATTGAAATTTAAATACATTTTTACTTAACTCATTTCCAATTAATTGTGAATTCTTACATTTACGATTTTTTTTTTATATCTGTTTAAAGTACCTTTAAAGAGTATGGGAAGGGATACTGTTATGGGAGGGATACAAGTGTCAAGAGGATAGTGTTGAATTTTGATTACAATTTGAATGCAATAATAAATCATTATATTCGAAAAATGATTCTGAGCGAAGTACTATTAGATTTGAGTATTTAGGTGACTCATTTAGGGGTTTTATGGTAAATAATTTATATTAAACGTAGATACTAATAAATGTAAAAATTTTAATCGGTACCTACGAGTATATTATCTGATGAACTTCGCTCAAAATCGTTTTCAGGAATGTAATGATTTATCATTGCATTCAAATTGTAATCGAAATTCAACACTATCCTCTTTACACCTGTATTCTTTTTTTTATTTAATCTCATGAATTAAATATTAATTGAACTTAACTAATTATATATATATTATATATTAATGTATATTAGTACTTTATAATATAATATATTTATTTTATATACTACTATAAATTATTATTATAGGCGGGTATAAATGTATAATATTGCATTTTCTTCCATTCATAAATAATAAGTATCAATCAAAATATATTACTTTTTAACTTTTAAGTCTTGTGAAATTTGAAGATAACCAATTTAAAGTGTGTACTTCTATAAAAAAAATTTATTGTTAAAATTCCTAATTTCAACACTATATTATAATATTAAAGTCTGTTGTCTATCTAATAATTAAAAAAAAATTTATTAAAAATATAATTATTCTTGAATATACTATAATCCATAATAAATAAATAAATCATACAATTATATACCTAATATAATTTAAGATAAGCACTCGATAATAAAATCAATAATTGGATAATAAAATTAAATTTTAAATTTTAAATTATATTCTTCAATTTATTTACACAATATGTTATAATACATAATATGTAAATAATAAATAATATTGTATACATTTTCCATTTACTAAAAAAAACATCATGAAAGTTTCGAAGGAAACGTTTATTCAAAATATTAATATTATAGTAGAAGCACTAGAAGCTGATCTTATTTCTTATTTTATCTTAGTAATCCATCATTTTGTGGAACAACACTAATGCTTTATTAGTGTTTAAACTTAAAAATATAAATTGTTAGCTTATAGAAATTTCTCACGTAACTATAATACTGTGTCTTATAATATTGTATTATAACAAATACTGAAATACTTATAAGCGAACATCACGGAGTATTTTTCTTGGATTTCGTCATAACTTCAAACAATTCTTATGCTAATTTTTATTAACATTTTATATTTGTTATATTTCTTAAACACAACAGTATAATATTATTGTAATCTTTGTGATAAAATATATTCTATGAGATCATAAAACAAGCCGACCTAAAGTAACTGAAATGCATATAAGTTACAACTTATTATAAGCCATTCATTTTGAATTACTGTAAGTTTGGTTGCATACGATAATATTCTTAGGAGTTAATCAAAACCTCTATCAAGTGTGAAGAATTAATATCCATAAGCAATATGCATAAGTGATAATACTAATAAAAATAATAAAAATAATAATAATATTTTATATTATCTTTCAATGTAGTATATAAGTGGATTATTAGAAAAATGGAAACAAATAAATACGTGCTGATTCGCAGGTGGTTATAGTGATTACATACATGTGGTTAATCTTACCGAATGAAAAAACTTCCCTTGGAGCGAAAAACGACTCGTCGCCGTCGGGTTTTCGAGTGATCTCAAACCCCGAGTCCAATCGCACTACATCCATGGTTTCGGACTGTTCCAGGGCTGCCATGGCCCGTTCGTTTAGACACGGTACAATCGGGTCGATTCCGGCTAGACAAGACTTTACCGCAGAGCTGACCGTCAGGGTCTTGTGGTCGTCTTCGACATCCGATCCTTCTGTGAACATGACGCAGCCCACATGGCCGATAAAGAATATCAACGAAAGCGCTACCGAGGCCAGACTAACGAGGATGATCATGACGGTGACACAGTTGATATCCGCAGAAAATCAGATCAAAATCGTATACAATATCCACTTCAAATAGATGGGGTGAATGATGATTTCGGGCGTATTACCAATTGCGTTCACGTCGACAGCACATTTTTTCGGTTCGGACGGCGGAGGACGTACTGAAAGCCGCACATTCTCGAGTATTCCGCATGTTTAACGAGTACCGCCCTCCAATAAATGATAATAATACGTATTATCGTATTATCTATCGTATTACGTTTTTGTTTTTAAGAAAATTACGCGAAGAAAGTTTCCGAGATTTTCCTTTCGAGCGCATCCAACTGTTGCACGCACGTTCCCTATTACCATATTATAATATATTAAAACACGCATCACAATGATAAAATATGTGGGCGGACGGTAAATTTATGGTAGTCTATTATAATGAAAACGTCGTGAGATACATCAATACGGTATAATAATACAATATTATAAAATATTATTATTTATTAATGTCTATTAAACATATTACGGCGTGTACTTATGCGAGTAACAATTATAATGGTATTGTTTAAAAAATATTATACCGTTATCGCGTATTATTATATTATTTTATAATGTCTCGCGAAATTACGAATAATAATATTATTAATAATATATACGAGTATTCGCCGGACCGAGACTACCAGACGCGTGTCCGCGACCAGAGAAACCGTCCGTCGATCGGACTCCCGAGTTTCTTTCCGGCGTCATAGATCGATAATATCAGATAATACGCAAAACTTTTGTTCAACACTAACGGAAATTTATAAAAATATCAAACGTCATTAAATTTTACATATTTCTTACACTTCCAGAGGATTATTTATCTCGGCAGAGACGTATCATTTCCCTGTTCGTCACTATAATATATTATAGTAAAGACGACGAATTGAAAGACATAAAAATTCTCTAAAACCGAATTACTTTAAACCGATAATCATGTATTCTTACTATATACGAACAAAATTTGGGTTAATCAGAAATATTGATCCATGAGAATCAAGTAAAATTTATAACGTTGAGGACGTCGGGATATTTTGACAGCGGCCTCCGGTTAGGTTAGGTTACCTCCGGTCATTTAAACGAAATTGTAATTTAGATAAATTAATAATTTAATTTTTTGCGTACTTTCTAAACTCTTGAGTGCTGGTTTTAATTTTTTTTAAACATGACGTAATTAAAACGGTGTTTTGATGTTTAGTAATGGTAGTATTAAATATAGTGAATGACGATGTTTCTTCAAAATAGAAAAATTAATTAAGAAAAAATTAGAGACATTAATTTGAAAAATGTTCGTTTTCAAAGAAGAACTAATTTATTGTGTGTATTATGTAGTGTTATAGTTTATGTTGTATAAATAATTATAATATAATATGAATTAAGAATTAATTATTGAACTCATTAAGTACTTCAGAATAAAAACATTTTTTTTATTACAAAAAAATTAATTCTTTAATCTTTTTTTTAATTAAAAAAAAACGTTTACTATCATTAGTGATTATTTGTTGACAAAATCTAATATACCTAGTTGTTTAAATTATTTCCACTTTAGATGTACCTACCTACAAAGATTTTAAATTTTATTTTTATAAAATGTAGTAGGTATAGGTAGAAATGTAGCATTTTTTATTTTATAATATCTCTTTAACCAAAAAATACCTTTAGTATAAGCCTTATTATGGCTAATTACGTACACCAGGTAGTATACCTTATGGTATAACACTTGAATCAAATAGATATTTTGATATTATTAATTTTATATATTTTTTTATTTTTTCTTAAATATATTATTTGGATAATTAACCATTAACCATTCAATTTGTTACATCTTACTTAATAATTATTATTATTAATAAATAGGAATAGCTTTGGACTTAATTTTTTGATGGAAAATTTTTACAATGTACATATACCACATACGACAAGTTAAGGATTAAGACCATAACTACTCTTCATTTGTTTTACTTATATGTGAATTAAAAAAATAAATAAATTTTTAATTTATACGTGTAAAGTAGACTTAAAAACAGGTTTCAATTAAAAGAAGAATAAAATGAATTTAATGAAATTTCATGTTAATTGTACGAACTAAAAATAAATAAAAATAAATTAATGAACTAATGAAATTTAAAAAAACGAAAAGTGAAGGGATGCGTATTCTTATTGTTTTTATCTTTTCTTTAAATATAGAACAATTTCTAACACACAAATTTTGTCTATGTTTAATATTAAATTATAGAAAATACAATTCTGAATAAATTAACAGATGAATAGTGAAATATGTTATCAACGTATGGAGCTGTGTTTCACGTACTTTGTATAGTTATAATAATATAGTAATAAACAATCTTTGTTATACTCGATCGTAAAGTCGTAATGTGCTGTTTATTTGTATAATATAAAACGCGATTTTACCATTATCATTCATTCCGATAATGTTATCAGATTTCTTATATTACATAATAATAAAAAATATATATATTCATACAAATATTAGAATATATGAGTAGATAATTGATATTATAATTTTATATTAATAATCTAACCGTTACATAATTATTATTATTATTTTCATTTTTATTGTTATTGTTATTAGTATTAATGTATTATCATAATTATTTGATATCACTGGTTGATACCACCCATTAATAAAGAGAAAAACTTTTTGTGATTATTTCTTCATGGTCACTTTTCCTTAGGTACAGTGGCAGTCTAGTGAACCCATTTTTCAAAAACAACTTTCAAATATCATATATTACATATATAATTGTATACACATAATTAAATAATTAAATATTTGATATTTTCCTTTATTAGATTTGATTTTTTATACCTTCGTCGTATACGTCCAATATACCTACTTTCTTTTCAACATATCTAATAAATTCTATAGTACTGATAATAACTATTAGATATAGAGTTTGATGACGTTAGGTATTATGGTAATAATGCAATAAAATAATATCAAAACAATATTACAAAAAATGATCTCAATAATTTTATTTAATCAAAAGCATAATAGTGTATAAGTTAAATAATTAAATATTAAATAAATTTATAAACTTGGATTATAACTTTAAAACAATTATAATAATCTTTGTTTAAGGAGAAAATAAATACCATAATTTAATGGATAATGATATAGGTACATAATTTAATCGAGTTGAGGTTTGTTTTGAAAAAATAAATAATGTACGTACTACAAACAAATCGTATTTATTTAAGTGTTTAATAAGTCTTTAATGTACACAATAATCATTATCGAGTACAAAATATGGTAAAAACAAAAAAAAAAAAAAAAAAAACAATCATACTAAGTATATGGTATACATATTATTACATTCAATATAATAAATGAAAACATGATTGGTGAGCAATATGATTCCGGGTCAGTTAAAAAGTAGTCTTTGGTCAGTTGTATATAGTATAGTTGTTGGGAAGAAGAGCAGCCGAGTAAGTTATCGTACGAGTTTTCAGTGTTTGTATATTATATGTATATTAATGTTTGTAAGTGAAAGATGAAAATACGAGTTTGGAAAAACGAGTATATTCAAGTCGTCGTCGTCTCGTTGTGCGTAGAGAAGGTCAAGGTGGCGGTGCAATAGAAAGAATAGATTTCTAAAATAATTTCTATTCGTGCGTTATAGATAAAACCAGTTTCAGAATTTATTTATAATTTTTTTTTTTTTCGAATATAATAATATTATTATTCTTCATTGGCCGACCTATATCGATTCCACACATGGTTACGTGTGTGTCACTAGGTTAACTTCTGTGCGTTTATAAGTGACCGCCCGGGGTAAATAATAATAATAATAATAAAAAAATATCGTAATAAACGGTGTTGTTATAATGTTATGTGTATGTATGTGTGCGTGTATGTGAGAGTGTGTGTAGTATGTGCGATCATTGTCCTGAAGTAGTGATTAACCGGAACCCGTTATTGGACGTCAGTTTGTAATCACCGCCGCCAATAAGATAATAAGTAATATCATACAGTTGTCGTGTGTGTGTGTGCGTGCGTGCGTGCGTGTGTGTGTGACGAGCGAGATAAATAAACATAAATAACTACTGTTTGACATTTACGGTCAAAGGGGAGAGTACAAAATATTTGTATAGTGAGCCGATCACTGACATGAATGTATAGGTAGATAGTTTCAAGTAGTGTATAGATATTATGTAGTACGATCAGATGTAAAATAAAAAATAAAATAATAATAATAATAATAATAATAATAATAATATAATAAATTACGTCGTTCGTGGAAATGTTTGACGAACTATTTACAAATAAATATCATCTCGTCGGATGACGGAATCGGATTTTGGAATGGTGATAAGGGTTGGAGCGACGCGATGAGGGACATTCTCATGCGGGTGGGCGTTGGCCAGGATTATTGCGTGACCACGTTAGTGTTGACCGCGGTATGCCATGTCTTGGGCAGCACCTTCCAGGGATCGTCCGTATCCGTGGTGTCCATGTTCTTCGGTGTAGTGTGGGTGGGAGACCACTTCATAGGATTGATGATGACCCTTGTTAGCCAACAATTTCTGGATTCCAATGATGACGGCTAGTACGAGAGCAAGCTTGCCGACGATGAGAGCCTTGAAAGCCAATAGAGCAAGACCACCGATGGCTAATGGGATGAGGGCGATGGCCTTCATTTTCAACAACATCAGAAGAGGTAACAACATCTTTTGTTGCTTCTTCTTTTTGCCACGGCCTATTATTGGAATAATAACATAATATCGAATAAATAAATGGAAATTATTTAATAATAATTTTTTATAATATTTTGACTAGGTACTACTATACAAAACATCACGAATTAAAATATTTAATAGATATTACTATTAGGTACAATTCAAAGGTTAAGTGATATGAAAAAAATAAAAAATAAATCGACGATAGGACATTTTTTGGCTTTCTGGTGAAAGGAGGCTTTCTCCGGTGGCAACATCATCACACCCAGCCGGAAAGCCCCTCTGGCATCTTTTAATGTTTGAATTCATGGACCACCGACGACCGCGTGACCGTACGCTCGGTGGGCCCGTAACACATATTACAATATTATATATACAGTGACCCGTAATCGAACACTATTAGTAATAAATATCGTTATTGTTGACGATGACAGGTGTGTACTCGTATAATGGTACTAAAATACTTTAGTACAGTTATAACGACGCCCTAGGTTAACCTTAACCTGACGATTGTCAGAAAACGCGCCCGGTATCATAATATATGTGAACTGCGTCTACGTGTATATACCAAGTTTTTTATACCCAATGAAATTATGATTATGTGTTGAAATACCGTTATGGAAATATTATCTATATATTTTATTAATGAAAATCAGTCACCGACATTGACATTGAATCTATTGCATATTATACATATAAGAATATTTACGCGATGAGCAATGCGAGAATTTAAAGAAATTGCAAAAATCGATTATGTAAGTGAAAATGATAATAATCGTTTTCGATGAATAATATTAAAATGATTTTTGGTTCATAATAATATAAGTAGGCTAATCAAATCGACTTGTGACGGTTATCATAATATTAGCGTTAATGTACGTGTTTGTAATAATATAATGCATATTTACGTATACCGTTAATTTGTGGGTGTTAAATATTTAAATATTATTGAATTTAATAATTTAGTGAAATCATCACACATTTAAATGTACGTACACTGAGCATGCATTATTAAATTCGTGATGTCATAATAATACAATATAATATACAATGGAAATCTCTAGAAAACCAGGGTGTCAAATTTTAAATGTATGTCTCGCAGGGAACAAATAATTCTTACATAATGTAATAGTAACAATAATATTATATTATAATATAGGTAAAATAAATAATTAAAGAAATTTACCTTCTTCAAGAGACCTCCTCATTCCGGAGATGGACGATTCTGGGACTTTCAATTGGAGGGTGTGGCTTTCCAAGAATCGGGCGACACGATCTAACAGGAGGTTTTCAACTTGGGCGTCCTTCTCGTCTTCATCCTTGGCAAGGGTGTCATCGAGTTCGGAGTCGGAAAGTGACCGTCCGTTCAAGCCTCGGCTGGATTCGACGGATTCAGATTTCACTAGGGTGATGCCATCGAAAACGTCGATGTTGTCAGATTTACGAAGGGCACGGTCAACGTATTGCAAAGCTCTCATTTTCAGACAAGTGGCAATGTTCTTTTCGGAACACTCTTGCATGACTTTGAAAACCTTTTCCAGACCGACCGTCTCCTCAGCGATGGTAGGGGAGGCGGGAGCTTCTTCGGCGGCCGGATGACCGTACGCGGACTGTGCCGCCACCAAAAACAAACACGCGAACGCAAGTTTCCTCATCATTGGTGTGTTGGGCGTTTGTGATTGATTACAACAACAATTATAATATATTATATTATCGTCGAACGCGATAACTACTACACTACAGCTCGGTCTTTGTCGGTGCTGCGGCTGTATTCACCTGTTGACCACTGAACAAAAGCGACTACACTGATCTATAGTTTACCGTGGTAGTTGTCTTTTATTCGACTGCGTTTCCACCTGTTTTTCGATCGACGGGTACGGCGTCGCGTTCACCGCCACCACCGCCGGATCGCACGCGCTCGGGTCCGAGTAGTTGGTGGGGTGTCTGGTCGCCGCGAACGGTACCGAAACCACGCGGCGGGGGCACGCGCCGATGCGGCTGACCGTCTGGACGCGGCGCGGACTGTGTCAACCTTGGCCGATATAGGGTTCGGAAACGGATGTACGATTATATTTTATATTATTATCATTATTATTATAAGTATAGAAGTATAGAAGTCCCGAGTCTCGTGTCTTCGAAGTTTCTTTCTCTCGGCTTTTTTTTTTTTCATTTCCCCCAAAATATCTTTCTCTTTCTCCAGCATCCTCTCGTTTCTCTATCGATTTACGAACGTCAAGTGGTTACAAACTACAATAATATAATAATGTTATAACCTGTGACCATAATATAATATTAAATATATATATAGAAATATGAATAATCGTTCGCGCGCCCGCGTACTGTATTGACTCACAATACGCAGCATTCGTTTTCTGTACTTAGTAATTTTTCCAATCTCAGACGCGGGCGATCGCGTGCGAAAAACATAAATCCGACAAAATGTGTATGATAAAAATAATAATAATAATATAATAATATTATATACCTACTATAATATATTAAAATATTAAATGTAGTCAAGCTGCGCTGTGACTGTGCGTGATGCGTTTGTGAGCTACGGAAAGTTATAAAATAATATTTTCTTATATATTATTATAATTTAAATACGTATTAAAAAATGTACGTTTCGGTTTTCGATGATTTTAACGTTTTATGAACAGTTTTATCACACGGCTGATCGACGCGAGCAATACCGTCTATTGAATTGTACGTAACGTAACATAGGTATATTGTAGTCCTATGTTTGATAATAATATTATTGTTTCCATCTTCCACACCGACGTTATTAATACTCGGGTATTTAAGGTTTAGTATAATAATTTTTATCTAGATTTATAACTTAATCTACTAACGTACAAATAATATTAAACCTCAATATATATAGTATTGTTAATAATTTGGACGCGTTATATTTAATTACAATTTTGTTAATTTTTACTAAATCTTGTATTAAATCATAACCAAAAAAATAATAATAATATAACATTACAATAAAATTTGTTTTTTGGAATTATATTTAACTTAATTATTATATTTCATATTATAACATTTATATTCAAATAAGATTTTATTAATTTTTAAGAATATTGAGTTTTTATTTCATATAAATATAAAATACAGCATAAATAATTTTTTACAAAACTCGATATATTAAAGATTTACAACATAATGCACTTATCGTTTATGATATTAATTTTATATAACCTTATTTATACGTTTATATTTACATATAAAATTTATTAAACTGTATGAAATAAATGAAAATAAATAATAATATTAATAAATGAAATATCTTTAACTATTATTCTAATTATACATATTTTATATTTATATATTAAATATATATTTTTTTAACTGGGTTTACGTCTATTATAATTATATTAATGATAATTAATTCAAGACATAGTATTCTTTGCTTATTATAATTTTCATACTTGTTGAACCGTAAATGAAAATAAAAGTTGAAATTACGATTTTAAATTCTTTAAACAAGTAAAAGTATCTATATGAAATAATATGTATAATTTCAATTTTGCAAATGAGATTTAATTCTTATGTTTTGGATCGTTAATTTGATTTTATCTTCATCCTTAATTTTATTCAAATATCTTATATAAATACGACTTAATCATTTTTCTAATCTTGCATTGAGTAAATCTAATATTACTATAAATCTACTGTCTAGTTTCACAAATTATGAACATCGTATAATTACACATAGATAATATAATATAAAAATAATATTATTATTATTATTAATTTTCAATGATTAAATTTAGTATTTTTTAGATATATCCGTTTACACGAAAACTTCGATATAACAAACGTGATATTCTGTCATATTATATTATTTATATTATTCTTCAAATTATATCATATTTAGTAAATTTCATATTATTTTAGATTATACTGTATCAATTATAATATATATATATTTATGTATGTATGTATATTATATATTTACAGTATTATAATTTTAATTATATATTTTTGTTTTAATAGATTTTTTATATTATAATATTAACATATAATTATTGTATTGATACTTAAATTATTAATAGTTTAGCATTATTTAATAGTATTGATAGCAAAATTGTTTAGTTTTTTTTTTTATTATCAATAATATATATCTATAAATTAAGTGAATTTAAATTTTATTAATTATACAATAATATTAACACATTTATAATTAATGTAAATTTTAAAACAATAGAAATTATAACTTTAATCATTAATTAATATTCAGATAGGTAATTAAAACAGGAATATTTTATAACAATATATTTTTTTTTTTTTTTGTGCATAAAATATTTAATTTATAATATTAAAAAATAAGTGTTTTAAAAATATTGTACATAGCTTGTATTATAATAATATATATTGGATAAACTTTAAAATATTAATGTTAAAGTATAATGTTTTAGATAATAAAACAATATTTTTTTAATTAAATAATATAATACTCGTATACAAAATAATTTTATATAAAATATAATTTTTTTCTAAAATTGAAAGGTACATAATTAATTATTGAAAAATATTGTATTTATTACCATAAGAAAACATGCAGAAAATCAAATAAATATACTCGTAAAATATTTATAATATTTCAAATATGTTTTATATTTAAATAATAAACGTATACTTTCATAACTATATATTAACATTCAATTTAGGTATAGATTTAAAATTGAAAAAAAAAATATGTTATAATAACATGTTTAATATTATAATGAAATTGTATACGATATTATAACGCATAATTTATTCATATGATGATGCCTTACTTTATAGGAGGAATAATTTAAATAATATATTCTTTGAGAATGTGATACATTGTAGTATTACGATAATTATGTCTAATAATGAATATAGAATAATATCAATAATTTTAAATGAAGAAAGTGTATCAATATAATTATAATTTAATTAAAGATAAAATCCAATAGCGATTGGTATTTTTGGGCAGGAGAAAATATTGGTCATAAACTCATAAGATAAACGATAAACAACTTAATGAATTCCTTTTTTAAGTATTCTGTATAACTATTTAAAAAATATCAAATAACATTTCATAATATTATATGGTTTAATGATTTATTTTAAATTCTAATTCTTGTTTATTACAAATTAAAGTAATTTGTTTTTTCTAAACTAAGAAGCAAAATGAATTTTATAAAATAAATTATTTATTAACTTGATAATATAAAATTAAAAACAAATAATATAATTTTGTTGAAAATTAAAAATACACCAACAATTTGAATTCAATTAATTTTAATTACTTAAATAATATATAAGATCTTAATCGCATATACCTAAATTTGTATTCCTTATTTATAGTATACGTATTTATTGATTAAAATAAAATTAGGTATACATTTTTATACATAATAACTAATTTGTCAAAAATATTTGTTTATAGAATCTAGTTTTAAAATACCACATGACTATAACAATTATTATAATTTTATTTATTGATATAATAAAAATATTCTGAAAACGTGAAAAGATAACGCATATAATTTATACAAAACAATATTAAAATAAACAATTAATATGCTTTTGAAATAATTTTAATTAATTAGCATTTTTAAATCTTGTGTTATAACTTTACAAATAATACCTATATTGATATAATGATATTGTGTAGGTATTTCAGTATTTTGGATTCTGAGTGAATCTAGGCTAAAAAAAAAGGCTAATACGAGTATAATATTATAAACAAAATAAATGGGATTTCATAGATTTTTATTTATTCTTTTACAATAATTTAAGAACTTACTGGATACCTATGTAGTATATATAGGTACCTATATATTATGTTAAATTGTCTTTAAATTTCTTCTTATGATAGTAATAAAAATAAATAATTCATTCAAGCTTTACGATTTTACAACATTACATTGTAAGAAATATCATTAAATATTGATTTTTCATTGCATTCAAAGTATAAAAAAACAACACAATTCTCTCCACACCTTAATCCTACTCACATCAGTATTATAGCTCTTTGGTTAATTTCATTAATCTAACACTCTTATTTAACTATATGATGGTAACAGCGGTCTTGTCTTCTATTGTAATTTAAAGCGATGTCACGATGTAAAATAACACCGAAAATTCGTGATTAAAATATCAAAATATTATTGCACGTACGTAGGAATAATATTCAATAAGTGTATACACGGACTTGTCTGGCCTTATACCTACTATTATTATAAAATAAACATTATGAAGTGTGCTGAAATGTTGAGTTTTCGTTTGGGCATAGGTGTAATATATGTTTTTGTGTATGTGTGAGAATGCGTAGAATACTACACCATCAGAAAGAATTAAAAAAGAAAAAAAATTTATAAAAAATAATAATAATATTATAATGACGTATATAATTGGACAACCAAATACCCGATCGACGGGCTATGAATAATAATATTTAGATTAATAACACGCGCGGGACAAACCGGAGGGTATAACAAATTAATGTTCATCACGTTCTCGCCCAAGTCGTCTGGCCCAGATATGGCTTGTGTGTGAGTGTGAATAAATCGTTGGCTACAATATCTAGGTAATAATCCATGTAAAAAGCGTTTTTCAATATACAAACGACTGTTGCTTTCGCCGATGTCGAACGTTCTATTATTGACGAACGAACGCCAACGTTTCTACAGAAATATAATATTAAATATTTTAATATATAACACGTACGTTTTTTTTCTCTTCTATAGTATAAAAATATATTTTGGACTTTTAACCACGAAAACTTGGACTTTTGGGCGATTATTATAATATTTCAATTTATTCCGTTTTCTCAGCAGTTCGTTTGTAATTAATATTTTTAATTATTTCTTATTCCTCAATCTTCGTACCTCAATTTGAAATAATAATATGCGATAATAATTATCGAGTGTTACCAGTAAAACAGGATGTCTCGTCATTATATATAATAAGGTAATAAGATGTAAAAACATTCTTCAAATTTGTAAATTGCATCGAAATAATAATACAATTTATGATATTATGTTGTATATATTTCATTAAAATACATAAATAGAATTAGTATATATGCCTATATTATCATACGTTAATTAAACTAGATATTATAATATACCTAGCAAAAAATAAGACGAGAAATAATAGTTATGGAACAGAACAACACGTATAATAATATGCGTTAAGTATATTTATAATATATTATTATTATTATTATTATAGATAAAATATGTCGTCACCATCGCCGCGGTAGTTATCTTCGCGTTTGAATGAAAGGGTGTCCATATAATAATATAATATAATATGATATTATATCCGATGAGCGGGCAGTGATCCTGACCTTCGCTCGACCATAGACCGTGACCCGTAACCAGGTCAAGGTTGAGTATCAGTTCCTCGCATCACTATCATACATATCTATATAATATAAATAAACCGATGAAAGCTCTTCGTATGATAATGTTACAAGTGCCTATATATTATATTTTATATTTATGCTGTTATAATAATAATATATAGGTACTAATAAATAAAAAATCGTATTATAAGAGTGTAACAACATAATATTATAAACATACCTGTTATCGTTATTTTTATTGATACACATCTACGCGCGTATTATAATATTTAATTGGGATGTTCATTTATAAGTATATATATATATATAAACAATGATGGTTAAAACTTTCTTAGATAATTTGATATTTATAACGACGCAGCCGCTGTGTGTACCTACAGTTATTATATTTATATATTATAATTATAATTACCACGAGCGCGCGTGTATCGGGTATCTATATTTTGTTTTTTACTGCCCAATTTCGATTTATAACGTCCGGTTTGTCCGACAATATAATATAATATTAGTATAAATCGTATAGAGTTATCGGTCGGATGTGTAAGACTTAAGTACCTCTATACATATAATGTAATGCGTGTGCGTGCCAAACCCATCGGAGCTAAATCTAGGACCATCTTGCGTCCAGTTTCATTACCGTGGTATTTTATCTACATCCGTTATATACCAGAGGAGAAAGTAAAACGGACGGATCGTAGACATAGTGATGTATATAAGTATGACTATATACATATATATATATTTATATATATATATATATTTATATACGTGTACGCATATACCTATATAGTATCTACCAACTATGTAAGAGAGCTGATCGAATATCCAGTTTCTATAAACTAAGTCCAAGTTCGTCGCGATGACGGCGACGGTGTGTGTTTAAATATATATATATATATATGTATATATAGGTTGTAGGTTATAGTGAGTAGGTAGCAAGGCTGGGGTAAGCAGATTCGATAAGGCATATATGTATAGAAAACGCGCCGACTAATATAATAACGACGTGTAAGACGCGATACATAAATACGACGCACGCGTGTATATTGAAACGTTTTCTTTTTTCCTTCCCCCTGCAAGCTACACGCAGAGCCTCTCGCCAACTCGAATTGAAAGTATTTTTTAGGGATATAAAATAGAACATATAATATATAATATACATACACGTAGAATATTTTATGACAACGATAACGTATCATTATTATTAATATTCGCAATGTAATATATATATTTGATACATAATAAATTCTTTGTAAAACTATTTAATATAATTTACAAAAAAGATTGTACTTACGCCAGAAGAATAATTTTCTTCATTTTAAACTTTTAGTAAAATTAGAGTTTTATCGAATATAAATAATATTTAAAATTCTTCGTAACTTTGATTTTTACCCTATTCTTCGATATTACACGAAGACCCGACCACAACACAGTATACGAAAATACAATAAAAAATCTTATCCTATAATATTTTTAAATAAATTAAAAAATATTTTATATCATAACTGTATAGTAATATAATTTATAAATTACATTTGTTTTTATTAATATTTTCTATCATTATTTCACTATAATTTAAGAAGACATTATAATAATAAAAATTCTATACTCGCTGCAATCGTTCGACTGTTGTAAAAAAATTATTATCGAACCTGTGTCGTACTCGTACAATAATAATATAATATTATATTAAGTTCCCACGCATTAATAGACGAGTGAGTCTATTGTGCCACCAATTGCACGAGAAATTCGATTAGACCTCATGCGTATAATGTAATAATATAATATTGATGTGTATCAAAAGTGATTATGGCAAAGTGTTCTTTACAGCTTTTACAATTATTAAATCAATGAAATATATGATAGGTTATATTATTATATATGACTATACGTCTATAGTTCTATACATTATTATAAACGTACGTTTTTACCAAGACTATATTATGTCTATATAGCGAAATAACTAAAATAACTATATCAAACATATTATATACGTTTACGTAGGGGATATATGGAGTTAAATAAAAATTCTACAAGTGACTCAACACCAATATTATAATATATGGAGTTTTAACCTTTAAAACGAGATTTGTTTAAAATATGTTTTACTACATTTTCACGATCGGACGTTCAAATTATTTAATCACTGCGGTTTTGGATGGTTTATTAAATTTTAAAATAATAATTATACGTATACCAAGACTTGATCATTATAGCTCTGGATCCGTAAATAATTCGTATCTGAACCGACCAAGGTCACTATAATTATTTTATATGTATAAATCGTAAGTAGCACGTCGAAAACTACCCAACTCGTGATTTTGGAATAGAAAGAGAAAATATTTAATATAATAGTGGACGATAAAAATGTTAAAGAAAATCCATGTAGTATAACAGGACGTAGGTACATCAACAGTTCAACACACGATAAATTGTGATAACAATATATCTGGAAATTGATACTAACTACGTTTATAATATTATGTTTTTTTTTTTTTTTTTTTTTACTATTATATAAAAAGTAAAAATAAAAGTGTAATATTATTTATTTAATTATATTGAAATGAAGAATATTATTCAATGAAAAAACACGCGCGATTAACATTTCTCTTTTATGTTTTCTCCGACTTCGGTTGGTTCGTCATTCGTCGATTATAAAATGAAGGGGAAAAAATCATTCGTTATAAAAAAAATTTAGAGAAATACGTAAATAAAAGATAATTATTTAATACGTTCCAAATAATGAAGCCCGTTAGTATTGCGTAATCGTTAAGATATTGTCTGGGTATAATTTTAACGCTCAAATATTATCAATGAAAGCTTGCACGACGGGTTACTGTTACTATTCGCATTGCTTTTGTATTATCATCCGACAGTCGTACATTATAAAATATTATACATTTTACGCTATATATAAACGTATATGTTTATGTTAATTTATATTTTAATACAATATAGGTATGTAATATAGGTTTTATAATTAATAAAACGATGAAAATGTATAAATTCCTATATAAATGTCCAAATAAATAAAATCTTAAAGTTTACTATAACACTCGTATATTATTATGTACCTACTAACAATAATAATATCGTTATTTTTTGGTCAGTGGGCAACGGTGGCTTTTAATGGTTGGGGTGTGCGCATAATATATTAAATTAAAGCTTCTGTTTATAAAATACTATGTAACGATTAGAAAATTGCCAAAAGATACGCGTAAAACGAATGAAAACGAAATTTGATTAAAAAAAACAAATTCAAGTCGATACAATATATTATATAGGTATACATTGTATTCATTATTGCGTCATGATTTGGTTTATTATATGTTATATTATACGTAGCGCGCGAGATGTCCGGTGCAGTTGGAAAGTGCTGCGGGCCGAGAGAAAGGTACCACAAAATACACACACAACCGGAGGAGTGATCGTCGTCGTCGTATTATATTATTATTATTATTATTATTATTATACTTATATTGTAATGGCGTCCTCTCGACCGATTCACGTGTGCGAGCAACACACACACAAATATAACATATAATATAATATTATTATTATTATTATTATTATTATTATTATTATTATTATTATTA
>JAIUCT010000009.1:8275540-8314957 GCA_021307375.1 Tetraneura akinire
TATTATTATTATTATTATTATTATTATTATTATTATTATTATTATTATTATTATTATTATTATTATTATTATTATTACAAGAATTATATAGGATGGTCGAGTGAAAGCCAAAATGTATATTATACGCGTATACACATGCTATCGCGCACCCTTTTGTACAAATACAAATATATCGTTCTGCCTAGTTTGGCAATGATATATTTATCATTGTTCGGACGATCGTGTACGGAAGAAAGTCATATGGCGACGTCGTACGTATTATTATAATATGTATATTGTATATATATATATAGGTATATAAATCAATATTATATATAAATTATTTATCATCATATCCGTAAAAACGATCGTCCGTACGACAATAATAATAGGTAATATCATAACGATAACAGTAGTCTTCTCGTCAGCGATATTCGATTATATTATTTTTCTTTTCCCGTTTCTTTTCTTTCACGCGAGTGATGATCGTTTTTCCGCGTGAAACGCCCGCCGCCGCAAAAAATTAATAAACAAATAGAAATAAAAAAACGACAACGTCAACGGTGATCGTGAAATAAAATCGAAATCTCAACAGACGTCCGTCCGCTACCGTCACCTACAAACCGTTTGTTTTCCCTTTCGTTATGCCCACGCACGTATATATTATATTATACACAAGTGAATATAATAAGTTATAAACTTATAATAATAGTTATAATAATAATAATAATAATAATAATAATAATAATAATAATAATAATAATAATAATAATAATAATATTTATTAGTGACCGGCACAGTGTCGTGACGCTAATGACGATAAACAATTTGATTAGTATGTTATAATAGTTATAAGTTATAACGTGTTCGGTTTATATTCATTCGGGCGTAATTAACAGCACGATAATAATAATAATACCTAGTAATTAATTATTAATCCTATCCGCATCATTATAATATTAACATAATTATAAACTGATAATGTCATGTCTAAAAAAACTCGATATACGTAATTTATAGGTACGCGTGTCACAGTCACTATAATAATGTGAAAATCTACTTACAGTAATAAACTTTTCTATTCGCGCATCATTTTCAACAGTTTAAATACCTAATAATATATCGAATTTTACTTAATATTATACTATACGTTTAGTTAATACAATCGAAAAAATAATCATATTTAAAAGTTACGATCTTTAATATATTTTTCTAATCTTTAATATGCCTATCAATAATTTTAATGTTTAAAATAGATTTCAAAATTATTGAAATCATTATTTTTTTTTTTATTTGAAAATAATAAAGATATATTCGCTGTATCATAATAACGTCCAATTAATGGTACCTATATTTTTTTCGAAACATTTCTTTATCAAATCTTCGTCTTATCTCTTAGTCTTAAAATCGAAATATTTCTTCGCATTGAATATAATGAAAATATTTGGAAAAAATGAAAAAAAAATAATCTATACCTAGTCACTTTATATAACATAAAATAATTTATGACCAGATATTCGAAACTTGCAAGATTATTATTTTTATTTTAATAAAATATGATCGTTTAAAAAACATTGGAATGTATATATGTAATCATACTCGTTTGTACTCTGTAGAACCATGGTGCCTTTGGAATGTTAATAATTCTGTGTACCCAATTTTAAATAATTATAATTTTATTCGCGTGCCTTTTAATAAATTATAATAATAATAATATATATATATAGGTATAGTCGCAATCTACTCCGAGAAAATTATTGAAGTTAATGGTTACTAATTTATGGTATTAATTTCATTCCTGGCAACGTGTTTAATAAATAATAACTCGTCCTGGAAGTTGATCGTGTATTATAATATTATATTAAGTGCATTAAGTCATATATTTCTCATATATATATCGATATATATCGTATATTTGTATATATGCATGTAAATATTACAATACAAATGGTATAATGGAATTGATTTTGATAAATTTTGCCAACGGAGTAACATTTTAATCGAAACGATTGTTTTCTCTTGACCTTTCCCGCTGAAAAATAATGCGTTAAACTGCAATACGTTTCGTCGTTTACGTTTACATTCCGCGAGATTTGACACGCACCTACGTATAACCGTATAAGAGAATATAAGCCGCATGACACACAATTATTATAATTTAATATCGTATTAAGTATGTACTGTAGATTCTGAGATAGGTAATAATATTAAATATTGTTATTATTTCCAACTACACTTCGACGAATCGTACAAAACAACATTCTTAATGAACAATCATTCTTCCGGTGACCCGTAAACACATTTAAAACATTAAATGCGACAAGTATATAGTTATTTAAATATATTATATTTAATAGTTTTGTACAAAAACAGATAATATTTCGAAATCATTTATCATCGAAATTACCAAAAAGTTTGTACGCTGATACGATATACTAACAGGGATGAAATTATGGGAGATTTAGAGCCTAGGGTGACGTCTCGTTTCATACTATGTGATAGTTCTGTTTTTAAACATTATGTCTGATAAACTTAAAACGAAACGCAAATTGATCAGTTTTGATCACGTTATCTATTATCATTATTATATAAAAAGAGTTGTAGAAAACCAGACAAAAAATATTGCAATACGGAAAATTATAAACATTTAAAGAAACTAAAATAAATAAATGCATTAGTATATAATGTGAAATTATTTTTCAAACTTATGAAATGACTAATGACCTAATAGTACCTTAATATAATATACCTATAAAATTATGTATATAAGTAAAAATGTTATTCATTGTAATAAATTTAAAACAATATTAATTACATGTGTTATTAAAAATACGAGTATATTAAAAAGATAAAAATTAAATATTTTTATAAAGTTTGACATAAAAATTTTTTCACTTTTTTCTATATATATACGAGTATATATTATGATAATATTATGATCATCATATAATTATTTAGGCTTGTCAATCACTTATCACTAGAGACTAGACGGTTGAAACGTTTCTTCTTGACGAAGAAAACTAACCGATTATTCATCGGATAAATGTTATATAGATAACAACGTTTACAATATTATTATCGTCTTATCATGTTCTGTGACTGGATTTCAAGTTGAGTCATGTCCCTAAGATAATAATAATTACATCTTTATAAGCAGCTATATTCTACTACAAGCTGATCTCGTATCTTTAAGGTGGGCGCCACCGTGGCTGCACGCAGAACTTGTTTGTTACGTTTTTACGTGTGAAACGACCGCCGGAAGAAAGTATAGTTGTCGTTACAACAATGTACCTCCGGCAAGAAGATGACGTTTCCATAAACAGACAAATATGTATACCTACTAATAAAACATTTTTTGTTTACCGACGTTTTCAAAAACAAATCCGACGTATTCGCGTTCTCACAATATGACACCGTATATTATTATTATATACCTACGCGCGTGTGTCGGTAACGAAGAGTTAGAAATATAAAAAATACGAAGATAATAATAATATACGTATAACGCCAGTGTGAATCAGAACTCAAAACTAAAAAAAATAAACTAATAAAAATAAAACAACAACATTAACCGTGTTTATATCGTATCGTATTAACATAAACGTTGAAAAATTTCTTCGACAATATTAAATATTTCTTATATAATAATAATAATAATGTGTTCACATGGCCATACGCGATATAAGTATACCCATAACATAATATACGTAAACGATGAAAATCGAAATATCAACGACATCGGGATCGGTATAGGTGCGGTCAAACACGGTAAGTATACCTAGGTATATCATATTATACTATTTATATATGACCACGGGGCAGTAGATTTTTTTATTTTTTCCAAACCGGAACTACGGGGGCGGGAATTTTCGGGAATAGAGAGGTAGGGAGGAGTCGTATCATAATAATAATAATAAATAGATTAGTATATAATATAGAAAGCGCATATAGTGACCACCTTGGCCCGTTAACTTTCGCCCGGCCGTGACCCGAGTTCGACTGGATTATAGCGGCGGAAGACTCGACTTGATTCGGTGTTCTCGAACGGAGATCATTTTCACGTATCCTACATATACGTAATCGTTTCAACTAAAATGTATTAAATTAAAAAATTTTTTTTTTTTTTTTTTTTTTTTTTTTTTTTAACCGCTTTGGTCGAACCGGACCGCCTCGTGTTTTCTCCGAAACTCGCGTAGGTACGTACTTCTATTCAAGAAAATTGTTTTTATTTTCTCATTATTGTTATTATTAGAACTGCTATTATTAATTTTAGATTTTCAACTATTTCCGTGACATCACCGTGTGACAAAGCGCCCGGTCGTCGCCTCTCCGCTAGAACGAAAGAAAGTAAAAATGACACATCGTGCGACTATATGATATCGTACATTATATTAAATGTTATAATACGCAATGCCTTTTGGTATACAATATTACGAGTAGATTCTTCTCGTGCAAGTTTCACGCCGGCTAATATTGTTAAAATATTATTTCCTATCTGGGGGTGTCCGTACAATCTAGAAGATTATTTTTGAAAACGACAAAACGTCTTATACAATAATTATATTGTAATATTATTATAAACATTTACGTTCGAGTTTAAGTCTGTTCCGACGTCGATTTGTAAAAAAAAAAAAAAATGATTTCATATTGTCATGTCTCCGTTCGATTTATTTTATTTCCATAGTGCACAGTATACGTATAATATATAATAAATACCATTAAATTAAATATCACATCAGTTTGTTTGATTCAACAACGGTATTAACCACAATTATGGTATTAACTATAATTTTTAATTATTAATATTATCATGGACGCTGTTTTCGATTGACGATTACTCTACGAAATAGCCGAATGTCCAAAAACGTTTAACGTATAGTACGATAATAAAGCAATAGGGGATAGGTACACTGAACGTTAGAAAATATAATATTATTGCAATCGTTATTAAAATATTTATAGTTTAGACTTCAGAGTATTGTTTTATATTTCTCGGTGGAGTAAAATCATTTTTTTTTTTTTTTTTTTTAGACATTAACGCGATATTTAAAATAGGTATTTTCTTCATTTTACGCTCTTTTTTTTCTTTTTTTTAGTTACTTTAAAACTATAATATTAATCTATCTAGTATAGAATTAAAAATATTAATATTCTTGTTATTTATGTATTAAAATATAAATTTGAAATTACGGTACACACAATAAATTAAAATATAAATACCGCTACTCCGCTACTCGTATATACAATATACCTACGTACTATGAGCGTATTCGAATAATCGAGATTCGAGATGCTATCGATTTAAAAATATTTTTCTCTTCGTTTTCAATTAATTATTTATGTATGTATAAATTTGCTATATCACACAACCTTAATTATAGTTCTTATATATTATTCAATTTCAACGAATATTATAATATTATTGGTATCGTAGTATCGTTACATGCGATATATTTAATAAAATATGCAAAAATATACAAAATAAAAAAAAAAATGTATCATATAAGTCAGAATGATATGGATCTTGAACATTACAAACTAAATTTGGATATTTTGAATATTATACTGATGTGTAAAAAGTTTAGTTATTCTAAATTATTTCTTTAATTAAAATTACGTTAAATAAGTTTCAATTTTAATTTAACTTAATTACATTTATGTATGTAATTTAATTTTTAAATTCTGTGCAATGCGAATATAATATTATAGATATTCCGAGAGAATTTTATTATTTGGTTCATACTTTTTACGGTCATTTTTCTAATTTCTTAAAATTTATTTTTTGAAGCTAATGAAAAATTACCACAAAATGACGAAAATTCGTCAATATTGAAATTTTGACGAAATCGAACTTCGATTAGGATCCTTCTTTTTTTTTTTCAATGTGACGTATTCACATTGCATTCAAATTTTAATAATAATACAACATTATATCAATTCCACACCAGTTTCAGTTCTTTGAAATTAAAATATAAAATCGGTAAAATATGATATGAAAATACTACTCAATCAATATTTCAGTATTTTTCCCCTTTAACAATTTATATTAAATAAAACTTCATTTTTAAATATATGCATAATAAAATAAAATAATTGTTATTTATATAAAATAAATTGTATAAATGATACTAAGATAAGAAATTAAAATTGGTTAAAATTAAAGTTGTTAAATTCATGTATTTATAGTGTGCGTAATGTGAATATCTGTGGTAAGTGTAAAATATTTAAATGTAATATTTTTATTTTTATATTTTTAATTTATTCATTATTATCATGAATATATTAGTATAAATTATTGAAAAATTATGAAACTAGCATTTACGAGTATTATTCTGATAAACGATAAAAATGATTATGAAATGTATATATATATATATTATGTTTAGTTTATATGTGTGTGTATTTTATAATCAATATAAAAGTATTTGTTTTGGATTTTTAAATAATTCTAAAACTTTCTGTGTTATGTTATCTTAATTCCATAAAATTATTGTTATTAACTGAAAAATTATATTGATAAAATAATTTACGACTTGAAAAATTAAAGGTACTCGTATTTCGTCAACACATTTTGCAGTCACTTATAATTGTGTGGACAATTATGTTAATTCCCAGAGGTATTCGTCATAATAATTAACGATATAATGCATAATTTAAGTTTGAAATTTGAGACATAAAAATTGCATTATGACCATACTAATGTTTAATTTATTATCGATATTATATTATATTATATAAACATCGATCATTGTCAGATGACTAAGAGTTTATTTCTATAAAACATTAACATACAATGTACCTAACTCTTGTTGATTACGAACCCACAATATTCACTGCCATACTTATGAGAAAATTTAAAAAATAATAAATTAAACGACTTCGTGATAGTGAAAATATTAATAAAATGCTAAATTATAATCTTATAAAAACAAAAAAGTCATTTATTTTTTTCTGCATTTCTTTATATTTATCAAATAAATAAAATTTAATAAAATAATATCCAAAGTTAATTTATTTCTGTTTGTAAGAATGTAAGATATGATTATATCATGATGTCTACGGTTAATACCGGATATCGTATACAAGTTATAGTGAGTTTGTCTTTCCGGTGAAATCCATCCGAAGCTGGAATATTAGTCATTACGGATCTGAAACGGCACTGGATATTTATTTAACCTTCGGGGCACATTGACCCAGGCGTTTTCACCTCTGTCGGATATATTATTAACTCGTATACCTACCACTTGAAGTTATAATTCCAAAATAAAATTTTTTTTTTGAAAAATAACATGCACATTTCAATGTCAAGTTTTAATTTTTATAATAATCAGTTTAATTAATTTATGTTTCAATATTATTATTTTAAATAAAATAAGTAATATTCTGTTCTATTTTAATTTCATCTTAATTTTTTTCTTTAACAATAAATTTATAATTCATTTACAGGAAAAATTGATCACGATATTTTATTTTATTTTCGAATAATTGAAAACATTTATCATATAAGTATCTTTAATATATTTTAGTAAAATTTAGCGATTTTAGAAAATTATTAATCTATATATTATATATATATATTTAATATTTATTATAGGTTAATTTAATTTAATAGGGCAAACCTATAAAATTGACTTTTTCATATTTTTATTAATTTTAATATTTAGATAGTAGATGGTAGCTATTACATAGATAATTAGTTTTAGATATATTTATACTATTATAACGTAGAGATTTATTTTATATACCTTAAATTAAGGTATATTTTCAGCACCATCTAAGCAGTTTTAAATTTAAACAGCTCAAATTATTTTTAATATGTAATATATAGATTGTCTAAAATATAGTAAAATTACTTTGAATAAGATTTGACATAGACAAGTTTTATGATAACATGCTATCACACTTTCACAGATTTTATTGTCGAATTGAACATATAGTTAACATATTATATTATATGGATTAGTATAAGAATATTATTAAACGTGGTAAAATTGTTGTAATGAATTACACCTCACATTCGTGAAACGAGATCCACCTTAATATCGAAATAATATGTATAATATTTTCGTTAAACCTGATACATATAATAAACATGGTATAATTATTATATTTTGGTATTAAAATGTACAGGAAGATATTTTATTTGGTATTGAGGTTAAATTTCGTTAAAACATGTCAATATTAATAATACCGTAATTCTCCTCGTTGTACGTTGTTAAAAATAAACAAATTAACGTATATAATAAATACACATATTTATTATATTTACAAATTTAATCTTAAACAACATAATATAGCAAGATCACTTTTAGTTTATATTTGTATTAAAAAAAAAAAAAAAAAAAAAAACAAGTAAATTGTACACAAGTCACAAATAAATATGTGACACTTTAATACTTACGTTTAAATATTTAAAAAAATAATATAATGAGTATTGATTTCTAATGAAATACTAATATTAAAATATACAATAACAATAGTTATAATATATTATCATCAATTGCAATCATTCTCCTGCACTTTACTTTATTAATAAAATACGTTAAACAAATTATGGATATTATGGTCGGACCTTATAGTTTTAGATACTGAGCGGAAGCGAAAAATTTATTGGTTATTCAATGATGTGTGATAATTTTGTTTTTTGTTTTTATATTTGAAGACACTTTTACTAGGTACCCGAAATAATGCTCCGATTTTCACGAATAGTTTCCGGTTTAAAAGTGGATGTAATTTGTACTTTATTTAGATCATTTTTCGAATTTCTCAAAATACACCCCAATACCCCATGCATCAGAAAAAACGACATTTTTTACACTGAAATTTCTATGAATTCCACTCATCAGCTAAATAATAACAACCAAAATAATAATATTATTGAAAATAATAGCAACCATCTATAAACAAAAACTTCAGGCCCATTACTTTTTAACTTAACCTATCTTCTGCCTGTATGCCTAATATATCTATGTACTAAATTTCGTCCCAATTGTCCAGCCGTTTAGGAATGAATAAAAAGCAAACAGAAATTCGTTTATACGAGTATATAATATATAATATAAATATTTCATCAATAAATGCTTAACGTGTATGTACCTGTAAAATAAATTTCAATATCTCAATCTCAAGGCTCAATTTTTTGTATAGGTGTTTAAAGCTGAAATTTCAGTAAAATTAATATTTAAAGTCGGTATTTATGTGGATACTTCCTATTATATTTCAATATTTTACAATAATACTAAATAAAATTGATAAAAATTTTTATAATATGGGCATTTAGGTGACAAGGGATTTTATGAGCATTTATATTATAATTTAGACTTGAAAATTTTATAAGGTGTTCATTTATGTACTATATGTGACATGTGTACCTATTTGGTGCCTATATGTGTGATAAAATTTTGCGTTTTAAATATTTAATAAAAAAATGTCAAATTTTAATCAATACCTGAATTTCCCTCAGAATCGTTTTTTCAAATGCAATGGTTTATCATTGCATTCAAATTAATTACTATGATTTGCACACCTATATCCCTGCGGCAAGGGTATCAGCTCGTCTTTTTGTTACTTACTTACCATTTACGAGTGGTTTCTATCTTTTTAATTGAATTTAATAGAAACAAAATTTTACGTACATTACAGATTTGGCCTAAAACATTTTAATATTATTATTACATAATTAAAAACTAATATTTTAATGTTCTTTTTATTTTACTAAGTAATTTTATAATATTGTATTAATATTTTTATATATACACATATCATTTGTAAAATAATAAATATATAATATTGTATTTTATAACCCATAGTATTTACAATATTTAACTAATAAAGTAATAAATAATTAAAATTATTGTTTATAAATACGATTATTAAAAATAATACTTTTGGTTTTAAAATTAAGTAATATTTTTTTTCATTTAACTACAAATGATGTAATATTTAGAAGTATACTCTTAAATATAATAATGAACGTCTCCCTAGATATTAAGATTTATATATTATGTACCTACCTATAAAATTATTGTATAACAAATAAAATTTAAAAAAAAATTGTATTTTAATATTTAGTTTTTTATTAGTTTATTATAATATTATTACATATAGGTAGTGTAATAAAGAATATTATCACCCATTTTATTTTAAAATTAAGGAGGCAATGTTTTATTCTTAATAACTAGACAAGAATATTTAGTAGTGTACAACAATATCTTAGGCGCAACATTAAAAGAACAAAAAATAGAATAAATTTTTCCAATATAATATATAATATTCTTGACGTTTTACTTTAATATGTAAAATAACTGAAACAATTATTAAATTAGTTTATTTAATAAAATAACCTAAATAATAAAATATTTTTTCTTAATTATTCATCAAACAACAGAATGATGCATTTCATTTGCGTTTTATATTTTTTTCATATTATAGATACTTTATTTACAATATTACAATAATTTACATTAATTTATTACAATTTACTTTATTTAAAATATATAATAAATAATATTAAAATAATTTTCTAGAATAATAAAATATAAATATAAATATTAATATTAATATTAATATATTGTAATGCATATAAAATAAAAACGCCTTAGAATATAGAAAATACTTTATCTTATACATAATTGCGAATCAAATATTGCAATATACTAGTATATCAAATATATTATTTTATATTTAGCCTGATCAATTAATACAATTAGATTATAAAAAATTAAATGACTCATTTTTGAATTGTATTATTGTAAAATACACTTGTGAAACTTATCTAAATATATAATATATTTGTCAATCCATGCTAATATTTACTACATTGATATTTTCGAGTAAATAGCAATATTATAAAGAACCATCACTGGATTTCCTCTCAAATTACATAGCCAAAAATATTCTTATTATAACTTGTAGGTAGTTATTGTAAAAAAGAAAAAAACATTTAAGGATTATATAAAATATTTTTTAATATATTTGATAAAAAAACAATATTATTAAAATTTAATAAATTATATTACCTAATTATATTACTGTACAAAATTCTATTTTGTTTAAATAATTAATTAAGTGTGAAGATTCATAGTTTTATACTAGGATTTGTTTGGTTGTTTGATTTTTTTTTTGTACAATTAAAAGATAATTTCTTGTATTTAGCTATAATATAAAATATTAAAAAGCTAGGGATGGGTCACTGTTGTGGAAGGGATACAGGTATAAAGAGGATATAGTGTTGAATTTTTATTACAATTTTAATGCAATGATAAGTCATTACATTCGAAAAACGATTGTGAGCGAAGTTCATCAGATAATATATGTAGGTACCGATTAAATTTTTTACATCTATGTTTAATATAAATAATTTTACTGAAATTTCAATTTTAAACACTTATAAAAAAAAATTGAGTCTTGAAATTTTCCTAATATTTTGGAAATTCATTAAGATATATTATGTCAGTATGCTTTAATAAAATTTTCAAAATTTTTTAGCTTGTCTATTAATTTTTATTGTAAAAGTATTGAGAAATAACAAGAAGAATATTTGTATGGATTCTACGATTTTCGTTTAAACTAAAAATATTATTAGCAAAAAATAATATTAAGCGACTTAAAACCGCTATAAAAAAAAATTGAGACTTGGGATTTTCTAATATTTTAATATGATGTTAAGTAATATGTAGATATACTTCTACTATAGATAATTGTCAATTTTATCAAATATTATATACCTACATAAAAATGAAAATTTGCGAAATATTCAATGTCCTATATTTTGTAGTAAAATTAACGTAACGATCCAAAATTTTACCACATATAATATATTATAGACCTGTGTGAACACTAAATAAAATTTTCAAGTTTCTAACTAAATATATAATTCTAAATAGCTCGAGTTATCGTGAAATATTGAAATCGAATTTAACTAAATTTCAGTTTTCGTGAAAAATGCCGTTTTTCGTAATTTTTTCTGTCGCATAGGGTCAATTTTGAGAAATTCAAAAATTGACCCAAATAAAGTACTTACTACATCCACTTTTCAACCGGAAACATTTGCTATTCGTGAAAATCGGATCATTATTTCGGGTAGTAAAAGAAAAAAGAAAAGACACACATCAATGTAAAACCAATACACTTCTCGCTTCACTCAAAATCTAAAAGTGTCTTAAGATATAAAAACAAAAAAATACAATTTAAAAGACACACATCATTGTAGAACCAATTCATTTTTCGCTTCGCTCAAAACCTAAAATTGTAATTATGATAACTTATGGAATATAATTTATTCATTTAAAATATGTACCTAATACAGGTATATTATATATCCTTAAAATCCATATTTAAAATTTTGCAAATCATAATGTATAATGATACAAATATACAATATACAGTAAAACTATAAAATAATTTACACCTACTTGTATAATATATTTGGATTTATTTCATTTATTACTCATTGATAAAACTAATATAATCATATCACGTACTTTAAACTTATTCAACAAGTGTATGATGGAAATAATTATTACTTTTTTAACGTAACATAATATTAAACTAGCTAACTATACTGTAATATACCTACTCTTTTTGTAATAATAAATGATATTATATTAAATTCTGTAAAATTATATACGTTTTTGTCAGTTTATGTATATTTTACGGTACAATAATTTATGAATCAAAATCCATGTCTATTACTACATTGTAATATGCATATATTATTATTAATTTGATTTGAACGGTACACGAATAGTAATTTTAATATTTTATGCCTATAATATAATATTTTATTAACAGTGTATAGTTGATAATAAAACTGAACAAACAAATATATGATATTCGTGCGTAATGTATTTTAAAATAATAATAGGAACATTTCATATTTTTATAATGTGACTATAGAAACATTTCTCACGCCAATCTCGTGGTAACTTTGACGTGATTCCATAGAACGATAAGTGGAAAATTATTATTATATAGTTATATGTTTGTGACGTTTACATCAGTATATAATATAAGTATGTACGTTTGTATACTTGGATAATTGAGACGAAATGGTATATTGCGATTTCGTTTCTTTGTATTTTTTATGATCAAATTCGAAGCAAATGTATGTGTCTAACGATCGAGAAAAATCGACGTGTTTAAATAACGATGTAAACAACAGTATTTCTTATTTTACCATTAGATACTGGACGACGATTTGACAAATTCGCATTATTCAATCCTTTCAATACAGACAGTTCGTATAATATACGATTGGTGTATTAAATCCATTCAATTGTTGAGTACGTTTATCAAAGACACTTTTCCGTTCGTATGGCAGTTTGTAACGCGTTCTTAGCGATTAAACACGGACGTGATGCTTATTAAATAATATAACGCTTCAGACGGCATAAAAACGAGAGTTATCAAAAGCCAATTACATACATATTTTTTGTATACGGTTATAATATTATATTAATATGGTGTACAATAATATTTTGTTTTCTAATCCTCGCTCTCGCGTGTATAATTCGATATTAATTTTCCACAATGCATAATATTATCATACGAGAGTGTAAAACTATATTGTATCGAATGTTATCGAATTCAATGAATAACGTTATAATATTATATTATTATTATAGAAATCATTTTCGTAATAGATTATTGTGAAAAATAATAATAATAGATTCAAATTACACGTCCGATAAATTAATAAATTTTAAATGTTTTTTTTTTTATTTTACGTGAAGTAAATATTATATCTATTTTAAATTTTCCAGATTAAATTGATGAGAAAACAAAAGTTTCTTTGATCATTCTTAATGTATATGTTATACTTATAACTAATAATATTATTTTGTGGGAGTATAGACACCGCTGAATGTACAATCATTTACGCCACATATTTAGGAAGGTATGAGGCGTGTCCGTTTTTTTTATAACTTTGACTATGATTCACATTTACGACATATTTATATTTGGGTTACTTAAGAATTTGATTAGTTATTTCTCTATCGGTATTTCTGTACATATTTTTTGTTTTTAGTCAAATAGTGTTACAAACTAGATGATATTTTGAATACTTATCTCGATTATAATCTCGATGAATTCCACACGATACCGAAGTAATATCATAGTACATATTTCAATACACAAAGTAGTAGAAATACTGAAATTTTATAACATTAATAGTTGAATTGTTAAAAAATTAACGAAGTTTAATATTCGAATTTAAATAAATAATACAATAATAATAAGATTAATAATAATAATAAATTATACAATACGAACGCGCACAATTATTGAAGGTAACAAGAATCGGGCGAACATATTTCAATAAATATTATATTAAATATTTTTTTAAATGAATAAAAAATTATTCAATTTTATTTTTCTTAGATCTGTCTTTCTCACGATGTGGTTGGAGTGCTCCGGATGATGGATTCTTCGTAACCTGGCATATACGAGTTGTAAGCCATGTTTGATGCAGCCGATTCACCAGGCATGCTTCTACGGTAGTGACCGCCGGAATTTGAGATGTATCCATGGGTGTTGCTGTCATCGCTGAACATCTTCTTCAGTCCTAATAAAGCGGACAAGGTTAACGCTAATTTAGCAATAATCAACGCTTTGCCAGCCAACAGAGCAAGCACTCCGAATGCCAGTGGTATGGTCATACCACTCATCATGAAGGGGTACATCAGCAGAGAGTTGTATTTGTTGCTTTTTTTACGGCCTTTGGACATGAAAAAATTAAAAAAAAAAAAAAAAGAAATAGTATATTAAATTTTGTTTTATATAATGAATATATATTTTTGAATATATATATTATTTTATATAATATATTTTATTATATAAAATCGTATCAGTTAAGATTCTTGAATTTAATATAATAATAGGTATTAAAAAAAAAAAAAAGAATAGTAAAAATGTATTGTAATAAAACAATATTAAGATAAATTAATAAAATAAAATAAATATTCAATCTTATTTTTGACTTACGTATGAAATTAAATAGGTATATCGATATTTTAAATTAACGTATTTTCACGTATACATAAGTTTAAAACAAATTTTGTATTTTATTTTTCAGCCTTCATTATCATCTTTTCACAATTACATTGATTGTTCATAAAAACCACGAAGAAAGTTTTGTAAACTTCTTCGATACAATTTAATATTTAAGTTATGTACCTAATTTATAGAATTTCAGGGATAAGCGAATAAAACAAAATAAAAATATTATAAGAGAAAGGCTATTTTGGTGATATAGCGTCGCCAAAACAAATCTATTATAGATAATTGAAGATTTTTATTTATTCCAAACAGAGAAGTGAATAATGAAAATAATTATATATATATATATACGAGTGTGACAAAAGAACTTGTATATGTATTCGTCAATAGGAAATTGAGAACGTCAATAATAATATAATAGACAAATAGAATCATTGTCTTATAACGTGTAGGTGGCTTAGGGTCATATCTCCGCCTATATACGATTTCATTTAATATTATAATAGTAATAATATTACTGTCCGTCAAAACGATATCGTCTAATTACATCTTATAATAATATGTGTTAATTAATTATCTAAAATTAACAATATACTAATCACAATGTCATACAAAAATGGATTCATCGACTCCAACTGTGACCATGTTTCTCTTTGTTGTTATACCAACTGACAAGTACCTAATATTTTATTTCACATCAACAAATAATGTTGTTCACAGATTAAATTTAACATACCCATACATTCCTCATGTTAGAAGAGTGTTCCATATAATATTCTATAATACATTTTTTAAAAAAATATTTTGTCTAGGAAATAATTGTTTATATTATACTCGTACACACTCGAAATGTAAATAATAGTTGTTTATCTCAATAATTAATTTTATTAAGTATTATATAAATTTTAAATAAAAATAATAATTGAATATATTTTTGGGACATATTTTAATTTTTAAGTATAATATATTTTAATGATGTGGCACATAATCCGTGTAAGAAGGCACTGATAATACTCGTATTATGACAGAAGATTATATTATTTAATTATAATATCTAAGAGTAATTGTATTATAAATGTAGAAAAATATTATATTTTGATTTTGATTTTGATTATGGAATATTCGTGAAATTTGATTTTTTTTTTTTTCATTTTAACACTTAGGTAAATATTTTATTTTCATATATTATAAAGTAACTTATTGTTAGGTACATAATATTCTAATATAATTTAAGGAAAATTAAAATAATAATATATACTATTCAAATATTCAATAATTGAATAAAATAATTTTAAATTCAAAGAAATAAAACGAATTAATAATCTATGATCCGTTAACTGTAAAAAAATAAGCATAAATTATTTTATTATGACCTAAGAATGAAGAAATATATATAACTAAGTAAAAAAAAAAAAACGCTTTTATATAGATACAAAAATCTATAATCAATTATGTTAAATAACATTTCTGTAGTTTAAATTATAAATGTTAATATTGAAATATTTGTATATTAAATAATATAATATAGTGAAAGATGTCAGTGTTTTACATACAGTTCAATGCACTATATTACTATGTTAGACATTAAAAATCGTTTAATTTTATTAGGTATCCATCAATATTTATTGCCGAGTCTTATAAAATAAATCTATAAAATATTATTTTTGTTCCATTTGTTGTATAACATTATATTGTAAGTCTAATAAATTTTTCTAAGCAAAATCCAAAAGAAGTTTATCCCTATATATTAATTACAGAAAAATAGTTAATTCGGAAATATCGTAAAAATGTATACACTTAATATGTTACTTTAATGATGGATGTCATTGCCTCGAATAATAATTTTAAGATTTAACACTTTCCAAGATATACAGGATCATTTACCAGTATTACAAATTTTTTAAATGTTTTAACTTTATACTATAAATTTATAAATCAATAGAATTTATTTATCTATATTATTGATATAATTGGTTTGACGACAGTTACATTCGTTTAATAATATTATTATTATTATACCAACCGATATTAATACGACCGCATTTTATGAGATGTTATACCTGCATGCGTATACCAGTATGTGAAATAATTATGATGCACCTATACCTCCTATTATCCTAGGAATTTTCGACAAACAAGAAATGAAACTGGAATCGTTGTCGCATTAAAAATCAATCGTACAAATCGGGTCGTTTAGTTGCGAACATATTATTATTAAAAACGATTATAATTTTTGCCAGTCATCGAGTTTTCATAAATGATCTGTGAATACAATTATACCGCGAAATCGTTGAAACGGTTAACAATATATTATAATATAATAACATGTCGCCCACGATATCTTTTACTGTTACGTGCTCTTGGAATGTTTGCATGTAACTACCCCGATATTTTCCTTTGGTTATAGTAATGCAATTTTATATTAATCTGGTATTTCCAATTGTCACGGTAAATTTCATTCAGAAAATATTATTTGCATATACAATACTATTTACAACATTTGACCACACCAAAAAAATTATTGAGTGATTTATATATTGTTAATTATTAGACAATTATAATTTATTTATTATTTAATAATAAAAAAAATAAACGTTTTTATAATATTATTTATTTATGGAAAAATTTGAAAAATATTATCCAAAAAGTTGAAAAATAAATATATTTTAATATTATTTGATTGTCGTGTATGATAATACTTAAATAAATGTAAAAGTAAATTCAGACTAATCTAATATTTATCTATATTTTATGATTCTAGATTTTATGATTATTAATGAAAAACAAAATTCTGTTTTGATTTTGAATTATTTATATCAACCAACCCTAAAATAGTTTTTACTTTCAATTAATAATAACTATAATAATGTTACTAACACAATATTATTATTTTAGTAGTTATTTAATTATTTTGTATAGTTGTAATTTTGTAGTATTACTGTAGGGTAGAATACCTATAATTATTTAAGTTAGTTTAAAATACTAATAATATGAATTTTATTTAGAATGAAGAATATATACTTATTAACTTATTATGCCAAATTAATAAAATTAATTTTTATTGTCATTTAATATAATATTTTTTCGGCTATTAATTTTTTGATTTTGTAAATAATCTATATTAATTTGAAATTATTACATGTGATTTTAGTTTATTATTATAAAAATATATATTATTTAAAATAATATAATATTCTTAACTTAATTTACTGATTATTACTAAGAGAACTCTATATATGAATCCTACATACTTGTATATACATAGAAAGAAAAATAATTTGATATAACTAACTAAGGCTGATAAATTTAATTAATTTTTATTAAGATAATTGTTATAATAATTAACCTAATAATTAATTATTTACTTAAATTTTGTAATATGCTGAAGAGGTTAGAAAAAAAAATAAAGCATAAGCATTAAGTTACCGTCAGACATATCTCTGGCTTCTTTGTCGATGAATCTGAACTGGAGACTGCGGCTCTTGAAAAATTTGACGATCCTGTCTATAACTAGTGATTCCAAACTGTCGTTATTTTCGTCCGTGGTGGATGATCTAGATGACGAATGCTCCTGGACGACGTCGTTTTGAACTAATGCTGGATCTTTGACCAACTTAAGGCCATCGTATATTTCCATTTCTGGTTGTTCGTTGAGACGGTCGAGGGCGGTTAGTACCTTGTGTTTGATACACGGTCCGAACTGCAAGAAGAACCAGACGATATCGACTCATATATTTCATAATTGAATTTATATAAAATTCAAAGAAAACTTAAGATTTGACGTGGCTCGAGGGAAATATTAATGAAACTTTACATGCCTAAGATATATAATTATTGACGGCTTACCTGCCCCTTGGAACAATCCTGGAATATTTTAAACGCAACGCGCATGTCTCCGAATCCAGTTTCGATTTTTCGAGCTTCTGGTTGTTGGGTAGCTGCCACGGACGAGTATGCGATGGCGAAGGTGAAAAATATTACTGTAATCCGTGACATATCGTGACTGATCTATATTATTGTATAATACGACTACGCGTGTAATATCTAATATTATAATATTAATATGGCACTACGCGAAACGGATGACCGTTATGGACAAAAATCTGAATTAGCTATATAATATACAATATAGTATAATATTATAATATAATGTAGAACTATACGACGTAAATGATGGTAAGCGGCGCACTCGATGTTTTTCCACGAATTGTTCGTCCAAGACATTCTTAAGGACTTTTATACGGCGCCCCACTCTCCCCTCCAGACGACACGCGGTTTTCGCATATAGGCTCCGTTCCCGCAGACATCCCTACACGACCGCTAACACACATCCGGATACTTCCGGATATATAATTCGCGTCCCACCCGCCGTAAACGTACGGCGACAATAATACGATATATTATTTTTTCCTTTTTGCCCACCTAGCTGCTATCATAGTCGTCATCATCGTCTATTGTCATATGCCTATCGCCTTCGTCCTCGTCGAACCAATAAGTGGAGCTTGACCGATGCGTGCGTGGGGAGAGACGTCCAATTGTGTGTGTGTGTGTCTGAGAGGTCTTTTCGTGATGGGTACACTCCGCCGGCCATTTGTGCACTTAAGTATACACACATACGAGCGTGCTCGTACATAACATCGTGTGAACGGTTTTTGGGATCTCCCAATGAAATTTTTCCTTTTCACTCAGCATGTATTTCTAATTTCGTTTTTCATGTGTGTATGAACGCGCTGGCATGTGTATGTGTGTGTGTGTGTGTGTGAGAACATTGTTATTAAGATACGTCGTGTGTATATACCGTTTCGCCAATCATTGTCAAATCGATTTTGTCGCATGTGTGTGCGTGTAATGCGAAAACGACGACATTTCGACGGTGAAAATATATAATATTATACATACCTCGTCGTCGGGACTAAAGCGATTTCGTCGTTCTCTGGGTCATCCATAATATTATATTATTGTTGGAATGAGATTCTGTGAAAAGTCTATTATTTTCATATTTCCGAATGGGCGGACAATTCGCCGGTAGCAACAACTAAAAAGCTTATGATGCGCGCATTTAATAGTAGTTATTTTGGAGACTTTAATGCTGGAAAGCACTAATAACGAACGTATTTTATATATTACGAGTATAATATTATTATTAACTAGTATCTACTATTATCATTATAAAAATTTATCAATTATCATGACCTTAGCGAAACTACTTTACGGTTTACGTACACTTTTTATATCATAATTTATTGTTTCAATACTTTATATATATAGGTATATATATATATGAATCCAAAATATAAACGCGTGTTATATTAGCAATATATATTACTATAAATAACATAATACTGATATTATTTTTAATAATTTAAATTTAAATTTAATCGTCTATATTATTTTTTATTTAATCTATATTAGGTGTATAATAATATTTAATTTGAATATATTTAATTTTTATATTAACGCAAATTTACAATCAACGCATTATTATCTAAATGTACTAAAATATATGTATGTAGGACGTAGATTAAATATATTATCTACAACCAATTAGATTTAAATTTAAATATAATATATTCAAGTAAATAGAACATCGAGAAGAATATTATTAAGACCATAAGGCAAGAGAAAAATAATAATTAACACGTAGGCACTGAAAAATTGACAATTAATTTCGCTTATCATAAAATGTATCTATACAAATTCCTTAAATGAAATGTATTGTTTATTTTCTATTATAACAAAAATAAAATACGCGTCTATACCTATATATTGCTTCATACAAAAATTAATTAGATAAATTGAAAAGAAAATAATATACAATATTCTTTTTTTTACATATGTCTTATAATACCAACAATGTGTTCAGTCATTTTATTTTATTTTTATTATTATCCTACGAAATAAACAAATTATTAAAAACAGAATATTTGATAACGTATAATGTTTTTTGCGAGGTATCCAATTTGTTTATTACATGTAAATAAAATCAAATTTAATAAACGTCGCATATAACAATCATGGGAAATCTACGATGGAATAATGGAATAATATAATATACTTAAAAATATATTGTATTTTATAGCACGTTTTCACTTTTTATATACATATATGTAAAAAATAAAAAAATGATGCACCAAAGAAAATATTGACAGTGGTTAGTTTTACATATAATATATTATTAACGTCCTAAATATATTATACTCGTATATACGAGTATATTACATTTCCACGAAACATAAGCGCATCGTGTGTGCAAGTGTAATATAAACACTATATTTACTATAGGTTAATTATTTTTTTCATATTAGTAAATTGCATTCAATTACACGTACCAGAACCATGCATAGTAGGTATATAGTCTTTCATTGTATTCTACCCTGCAGTTGTGTGTGGTAACGTTAACAATGCATGCGCCAGTTAATAATTAAACAAATAGCTCCCTGTAGCGATGTTCTTTTATAATTAAACTGATGCGAAAACAAACAATATCGTTTCACAAAACACGGGAATCTTATATAGGCTGCAGTTGCTGGTAGGTATAAACCGTAGTTATAATACGGGTGTCAAAATAAGGTCATCGGAAATTAGAACGAAAGTATACATAATATAATAATAAATAATAATATATATAAGCATAAACAGCACGTAATTGAATTATTATAATATTATATTGTTGTTTGTGTTCGCGGTAGTTGTGCGTATTAAAGCAGTAGTGTTTGTATACCAATTATTATAGGTAGAAATATACATATACCTCCTATATGTAAATATTTTTAATAATTTCACTCATTGTTGTATGGTTTAATCATAATAATTATTAAAAGTAGTCGTAGATTTAAGAACTATTTCCCACAATGTAAGTGTTTTGATTTCCTTTTAGTGATATAAAACGTTATAAATTTATAATATATTCAAATATTCGAATATTATAATTATTTAATATATACCAATAATAATTAAATTAATAGTCATAATAATAATTTAGATACAACTATAACATACATTAATCAAATTTCAAAAATCAAAGTTCCTACCTATTTAAATCAAATAAAATTTACCTATACTGCGTCATAATAATAATATAAATATTTAATATTATATACTATACACCTAGGTTACAGGTATACATAAATATTAAATAGACTACTTAATATAACATAATTGATGAAATAATCTAATAGAAAATTAAACAAAAGTTCAGATAATATTGTTAGTAATTAAAGATATAGGATATTAGGTAAATGGTTAATTATAATTTAAAATTTCATAACCTTAAATTAGTCGAAACCTAAAGACGATATATTTTTAATTATAAATATTTTTAATTTCTACAAAATTTGCAATGAATTTTAAAATGGATAATTTTTACTTAGTTTTCATTAAATCTATGATAAAATAATCTAAATAGTTAGACTACACATTTAAATAAATTCGTGAGAAAATCAAAGATTCAAAAAAACTTATAATATATACGTAGTAAATTAGAACATGGGTTTCTTCCCGTCAACCTAATTAATTATGTAGGTATGTATGATAATATTTTGAATGACTTTCTATATAGATAATTTTATGGATTTGTATTAATATATTACAATAATTGTAAAATTAATTAGTCTCATTTTGTATGTATTGTGAGTAAAACAAGGAATGTACTTATTGATTTTATTATGTGTACTGTACATATTCAATGTAATTTAATTGTATTTAGTTTGTATGAAAATATATTTTGAGGTATAAGAGACTAATCTAATTATAATAATTAGGGTATATATACAGAAAAAAAATTCATCTACTTTGTAATTTATAATTAGGCCAATTTATTATCTTAAAATAGTTTACTTAAGCGATATTGAAAATTTATGAAAAACGGTAAAATTCATGAATACTCACATTTTACGATTTTGATTTAAATTATTTTATGATAAATTAATAACTATAAGAATGGAACATAATATTATGATATACAAGTTTATTAAGTGTTCACAGAAATTATACATGTGAAATAATATTTTGGATATCGTATATTACAAATATACAACTTCGATATTTATATAAATTTGTATAATAATTATTTCTAAATAACGTTTAATATGTAATTTACAATTTTGAATTTTATCGTTTATGATTTAAGAATATAAATTTTAATTGAATAAAAAGTATAATATACTACTTAATATAGTTATAAGTGAAACTAGACTATGTCATTACTTCATTAGGATTGGCCAAAATATATTAACTCGTCTCTATAAAAAAACTTATTTATATTAAGGTGTTTATATACAATAATCATTGAGACATATTCTGAATAAAATTTTTATTAAACTTGAATATTATTTCAATGTATTGAACTATTGACTCTCGCATATTTGTCTCTCATGTCTAAATAATAATACGATATTGTGACTATACTGCAGTTATAATTTATCTTATTTCTAATATAGAAATTTTTTTGACATTAGATCAGGGCATACAAAATCATTTTATTAACAATTTTTTATTTGTATACATAATTTTGTATAAAAATGTTTAATTTAGGATTTTAATTAATTAATTATATAAAATAAGCCAACAATACGTAATGTTCTCAAGCGGTCACCCATCCAAATACTAACTACGCCCGACGTTGATTATCGTCAGTGATCTGAGGAGAACTATGGTGTATTCAACGTAGTATAATTATGGTCGTTGGCTATTAAAATAATATCGAACATTATATTTAAGTGATTTTATTATTTTTTATAAACTGTTTAAACTTGAAAAATTTCTATCAGTCTTTGGATAATTGGAATCTTGAGAAAATAAAAATTTTCAATCATACCGTAAAATTTAAATAAAATATAATTTTATTAATACTACTGCATTTAACGTTAAAAAAAATATTGACTTTGTAGTTTTGTACAACTATTACGCCCTGCCAAAACAAATATTTACATTTTTAATTGAAATAATACAATATTCAATTTTCTAAGTTCAATATAAATGCCTATAAAATCCTTAAATTATTCTTTCTAAATGCATAAATCTGACAGAACTTGACTTTAAATCGTTTTATCGAATGGGATTTTAAATCAAAATCCAACGATATCCTGTATCCTTTCCATAATAATACTCATAATAATCTCTTTCTTCATCATCTCTTCTTTTTATACTTTAAACGGCTATTAAAGAAACATGATAATTGTACCAAATATTCACAAGAATTTAATACTGCGTTAAGTAATGTGTATTTGAGTTTCCATAAAATTTTAACATTTTTTTACAATTTTATTTAAAATGATTGTAAAATATTGAGAAATAATAAAAATAATTCATATAAATATGACATAAATATCGATTTTTTAATAAAATTTCAACGTGAAACGCCTATAAAAAATTGAGACTTCAGATTTTTCTGATATCTTGGTGAAGCAATATAATAATAAGCTTCAGTAAAGTTAAAAAAAAATATACCAATTAACATTTATAATTATCAAACATTATAGAACTTAAAACCAGAACAAGCACTTCGTTGTAAAACCAATACATTCTTCGTTTCGTACAGAATCTAATATAGTATATCTTTAACTTTTAATTAAAAATATTTAGTTTATCTACCTATTATAAGTATTGTCATAAGAATTTATTTTTAAATATAAAGATATTTATAATATATTAGGTATAATATTAAAAAAATATAAAATGTATAATTTATATAACTTCAAATTTATCTAAGATATATGAAAATCTGTAAGGATTAAATAAAATATTTGATATTCTTTTACATTTATCTACGTATAGGTATATAAACTATATATTAGAATTTATAAATATTTACGGATTTCTTACAGTTAAATATAGCTTATGTTATTCAATTCACATAGATAACCATCCAGTTAATTTTATATACATATTTTAGTGGATTTTCTATAACAGTTGTTTACTTTTACCTTTATTAAAAAAATTCATTCAATATTAGAACGTTTAAGAAAATGCTATAAAAATATTTTCCAGCCTGTCATCATTCATGTAATCAAATTTTCATTTAAATTCATCGTATTCCCAAGGTCCGATTTGTGTACATTTTATTTCCGCATTCGTAAACAATGACATTATTTAACAACAATCATAATATTATGTAGTGCAATAATATAATATATAATGAACTATTATTACATTATTAGAGATTTCATCGTTAAAATTGTAAAAGTGAAACGAAAATATAAATTGGTATAATTTCAATATAAATATCAATGATATGTTTATTATATTTTTCAACATTTATATAATATTTTATATTCGTAAGTATATTATAGTATTTACTAATATCATTAATGGATAAATAATATAAAATAAATAGTATAAGAATTATTATTATTTTTTATAATTTCACTATTTTGGTTCATTTTTAAAATTTAACATTAATATAATTTAAACAAGAAATTGAAAAACTAATTATATTATAATAAATTAGTATATATCTATAATAATATTCGTATGTATATGAATGATATTTTTATAAAAAAAATTTAATAGAAACTTCAAATATAAAACTGTAAAATTATAAATATATATATAATTCAATTGATTCTTTTTTTTATGCTTAAAAAAAATAAAAACAAATGGGAGTAAATACAATATTATATCCATATTAATAATTATTACAATAATAATATTCACTATAAATTATGAATTTTGTTATCATTTCGATACATTAAATGAAATTCGTTTTAAAAAAATGAAATACCCATAAAATATTAATATTGAAATATAACAATGAAAAATAAACTGCTATAATATTATTTTAAACAAACTAAAGGTAATTTCTTATTATTCTTCTTCTATAAGTTAACTGAAGGCACGCGTATCATAGTACTTTATATTAGGTACATTGAATGGATGAATAACGGATGAAAATGAAAGTTTTTGAATTAAATAAAAAAAAAAAATATAATAATTTGATTCGTATAGAGTGTGATAAATGGATACATTCCAATACGAATGAATCGATTTTGACAGTAAAATGTTTTTCATCATTTAAAAAGTGACGCTGTATTTATTATAGTTTTATCTATCACAATAAAAAAAAAAAAATATTATACGGATTAATATAGGAGTGACAAGTATGTTTTCATCCACAAAATTGTAAATATATAACTCGTGCTAAAGATGAAAACAGCAGGGTAACTACGTATACATTTCTATTTTAGCAGCGGGAATAATAATTATGTGAATAGAAAACCTCTTATATTAAAAACCTTTTATATTAAATTTAAGTTTAGTACCTGTTTCAAAAATTTATCAGGTAGGTATATAAAATACATATTTAAATACTTGTAAATAAAATGTTTTTTGCGGATATACAATTATTTTATCACTTGAGAGTAGTATCGATGTTGTAAATATTAATTATAATTTTTCAATTAATTTAAAACATCTCAAAAATGGTCATTATAATATAATGATACTAAAAAATCGACTTATGAAGATTTTCATAAAAATAATATAATCAATATAAATTGGTCTTTCTAAATTTCATATAAATAATAAATATTATTATTTTATTTGTTACGTATTTTTATGTATTTTTGTTTCAATGAATTAACAAAAATAATATAACTATACATAACTTAACAAATAATTTAAAAAAGAAAAAAGCATTTCTTAATTTTTTTGGAATAATGCAATTAGTAAATGGATCTGGAACACTATGTATATTTCTAATTCTGAAGTTGTTTAAATATAATTATATAAGTATTAACGAAATCATAAATTATTATAATATCGATAATACAATTAATTTTTATAAAATATACATTACTTTACAATAATCATTAATTAACCACTCTATAAATTAGCTTCATAAAATGTATATACGAGTACGAGAGTAGTTTACAAATGTTCAAATTTAAGTGAAAAAAGAAAAAAATAATCATGATATTCTAACCTAACTAAATGAATTTTTAGTCTATTAAATGTGGACGAAAGGAATATTACACCGTTACAATATAATAATACTGTGTTCAACTAATTACAAATCGGTTGAATATTTAAAACAATTTAATTGTACTATATTATTATATCAATTTATAATTAATAAATTTTATTAATAATATATAAACAAATTAAAATATGGTTAATAAATGTAACAAATTAAAATAATACGGTTCATATTATGGAATATAAATGCATAAAAATTATTGTTATTTTATTTTAATTTTAAAACCCGATTAATAAGTATATAAATTATGTACGTATTATAGATATTAATATAATTCAAGTGTTTAAATTTTCGAAAAATTAAAACCCATACTTTGGTATCACAAAATTATTGTAAATACAACAAACATTTTACTTTGATTTAAGGTGCTCAAAAAAATAAAATAAATTAAATAGAAATTAATAAATTACAATACTGCAAAATGTAACATGTTTATCTATATAAATTGGTTACAAAAATCAAAAGTTATTAATAGGGACAAACGTGGTGGGATACTCAGTATGACAGTATATATTTTAATATTTAATACAATATCATATTTAAATATCAAAATATTATTTATATAAAAAATAATTTAGAACGAAATTTTGGTAATAATACGATATTTATTTTAAAAATAATTTAGATTTAAAAGTTTAAAATCCTTAAATTAGTTAATATATACTTCTTAATATGCAGATAATAATTTTCACTATACGGAGAACTTACGAGTATATGGTATATGCATAATAATTTAATATACGAGTATATTAAACTTCTTTTAAATACTTAATAATGAAATATATAAAACATTATGTAATATTATCAATCATAAATTATTTTATACAAATAATCATCTTATTGTAAGCATTATGCATATAATAGAAAAAAAATTAATTATACAATATTAGAACCTATATTGAATAATGAACAATAAGAAATTATTCAATTAAAAAAGAATAATTAATGTCAGGTTTATTTTTATTTATTACAATTAGAGTAAAATGTGTTTCAGATTATGGTACCTAATAGATAAATATTTGTTACATAATAATTAAGATATGTAACTATTAAAGTTAACAAGGATTTTTTTGCTTTTCCATCGATATTGAAAAGTTTCTTCTATTACAAAGGAAAACTATGAAAAATTCAAATAATTGTATAAATAACTTAGGTTATTAACTACATGAAATTCTTTACTGAACGCATATATATTATTCACGGTATCACTTTATTTTTATTTAATTATATTCATTATGTTGTACAAATTTAAAGACATTTTTTTAAATAGATACTATAATAAATACAATTATTATTACATACCTATACATAATGTAATTAGTAATTACAAATAAAAAGTAACTTTAGTGGTGATTACATTGGCGTGTATATAAAATAATATAATTTCTTCATTTAAGGCAGATCTCGGTAGTGAATATTTAAGGAGTATTATATAGGCAATAATTGAATTATTTAACAAAATATTAACGTTTTTAAAATGTTATTTTTGTAGTGTACGATTTAAAAAAAAAAATTCTTAATAATGTAATTGTACAATCCAAAATAGAGTTCTTTAAAAATATAAAATTGTTTTCAGAATTGTTTTTTTAAGTAAAACTAAAGCCAATACGTTGGAACTCGTTTAGGTCCATTTGGCCGTAAATATTTACTACAGAGAGCCGCCTTAATGTAATAATTTATATATTTCCTGTAATTAACACTACATCATCAAAATATTTTTTTAATATCAAAATGGTTATCTGCAATTTTCCAAAATTTATATGTACCTATTATTCACCTTAAAAACTGCAGGTATAATTTAATAGAGTTTGTTTTAATATTTTATGATCTTTATTCATTTCAATAATATAAATAATGTGTACATAATTTTGTATTATGTTGTTTGGTTCAATTTTTATCAAATTATAAGAAATTTTCCCAACTTTATTTCGATTTTTTTGTAACAATATCTTTTGATTTTGAAATCTATCAAACGATATACTCGTAGGTTAACAATTAGCGATTTGGTCGGAATCAACAGGACGACTTTTCGATAATTCCTTCAATTTTATTCTTGTATTTGAAAATTATATTTAATAACAGGTTTGGGAATTTTACTTATAAATTTATGTTTTTCTTTAACAATCTGATCATAATGTACAATTTGTTTATATTCACTTGACTTAAAATTTATTTTGGAAACTATTATTGATTTCACAAAATTCTTAAATGTCATTTTTGTAATAGCATTATGGTTAATTGTTTTTTGAATTTTTATATTTTTCTGTCTTCCAAATAATAACATACATTTGTTACATGGTTTAGAAATAACAGGATTATTAGTCGGAGATTCATTAAATTCTATTGTCGTTAATGCTACTTTTTCTTTAGAAATATTTATCTTATCATCCAGATTATTTACCAATTCTTTCATTTTTATTTTCAACCCATTATTAATATTTTGACTATTATTTAGTTTACAAATTGGTATTTTAGATTTAAAACCATGATTTCTTTTCGATTCATCCAACAATATTTTGTTACGTTGGTCAATCCTTACGTCGCTATTTAAAGTTATCAATTCCGAAGTTGTTAAGAGTTTTGATTCAGTTTTTTTATTAATAATATAATTTTTAATTTCATCATTATAACTGAAAACTGTGCATAAAATTAATATTTTTTTATTTGACATCGGATTGTCTTTTACAACAGTAGACTGAATAAATTTGCGCGAAATCACTTCTTCTAAGTGCCACATTCTACCGACCGTCATTATGGTAAACCAATTGTTACGGACATGAACGGTATTGCTCCAGTCAACATTGAAGGTATATTCATGGTACTTCTTGTGTAATATAAATCGTTCAATTTCTTTTTTACCTTGCATGAAATAATCAGAATTTTGTCCATTTTGCACAAAGTAATACTTCGATTTTTCATCAAGAAAATATTTTATACCAGTTGAATTAGGTATTGATAGTAATTTAAAGTAAAATTGTTCGGTAAGATAATTTTCCATTGTATATTGAACTTCTTATTATATCATTATTATAAAATAATAAATAAATATTTTTTATATCTATCGTTACAATATATAACAGTTATAAATGTATCTAAGCTGCTTATAATAAATGGTTTATAAAATTTATGAAATTTTCACACAATAGTAATAATAAATAATCAGTAAAAATTATTTACAAAATATGTTAAATCAATACAATATATTATAATATAATATATACAGGCATACATAATTTCGTTTGGAATTTAAAAAAATAATTTAAAATTAATATTAAAAATTTTATCATTTATAAACCATGAGTTATGTCATTATTTATTGATTTTTTTTTTTAATTCAAGAAATTTAATTATATATTTTTTTCAATATTTTAATTAATATGGAATATACCTATCTAAATTTTAATTATATTTTTTCCAACTTATTATAATATATTAATTTAACGACGCCCAACATAGATTAGAAAGAAAATTGATGTTTTTATAAGTATAATATGCAGTATATAGTAACGCCTTATAATACTTTACTAATTTGTTAAATTTATATAGTTTATTCCACGAAAATATTTATGTTATGCTTCCCTAAGTAATCAAAACTGTTATTTCATATATTTTTATAAATGCCGTGTTGAAAAAATTGAAGCGTACTTTTGTAATTTAATTAAGAAGTTGATTTTGAGAAATTCATAGGAATAAAAAATTAAATTTTATACAAAGTATTTAATTAAGAATAATATTCTGTATTTGTATGTATTATACAATTACTGAAAAAAGCCTTAATTTAATATTTATTAATTTTATATAATTATATGATATTGCTTTTTCATATTATAAATATTAAATATTACGTATGTACCTATAAATCTAAAATTTGAACTAAATTTTGGATTATATTTGCTTAATTATTAATTAAATTAAATAAAAAATTAAAAAATGTAAGTTATAAAAAATTTTATTTAAATTTATTGTATTTTTATTATTGATTTATAAATCAAAAAAATATTTGTAAATATTAATAATTATAAATTCAAAATATTTAATTACAACAAAAACAAGCTTTATATTATAATGTTAAAATAAACGAGAAGGATAATGGAAAAGATAATGGTAATTCTATCAAATATTGTATTAAAATTAAAAATTAATGCAATGATTAATTTGAAAATTTATCTTATCTTCCAAATGAAGTTCAGACAAATATAGATACTGATTATAATTAGTGATTAAAATTAAAATACGAGTATATTAATAAAATGTTACAGTATTTAAATTTTAAAATCAAAGTAAAAGTAACTATTCTAAAATTGATTGATGTACCTATATACGAATAAAATATTTATGTGAATACACAATAACAATACAATTTCGATACATCACTATTAGTTGTAAAAGAAATAATAATATATTTTATTGATTTCAATATAAATTTCAAAAAGAAATTATCATTAAAAAATATTGGGACTGTCGATCTATGCAATATATTATAATTTTATATGGTTATGTTTCTATTAAATTTCAATTCGTTCTTAAGTATATTTTCTAAACGAAAAATTAACGTAATAGCTTTAAAATTTTATTTGTACCACGTCACTCGTTAGCGGAAAATATTTCGCATGACAATAATAATTATTGTTCGTAGGTACGTAATATATGTTCGCATAAAATTATTCATCTACGGCATTTTTTCGTCTATGACAATTTTTCGCCTGCATGATAATTTTTTGCATATTTGTCTTAATAATTAACAATAATTATCATACAAAATAAATACATTAAACTAGTTAACAATAGATTAGTAAAGAAATCAATATCAAATTTCAATAGGTATAGGTACATAAAAGATAAAACATGTTATATATACGTACAGAAGTAACCAGATATAGGGAAATAGTTGAAAAAATTAATATTAGAAAAAAATTATATTATTCAAATTTGTATCTGATATTCGCAATACCATGTAAATAATAAAATGCAGTTTGGTTTGAATAATCTTCACATACTTTTTTAATTTTTTAAATGCGTTTTTTGTATATTTTTTTGAATAGTGGTTCGTGACCTGAAATACGAGTACATTATTCAATATAATAATATTAAAATTAATTCTCTAAAGTTTAAATGAATAATTATGAAGTTGTATATTGCACTATATTATACTACTCGTATATAAATGTACTTGCTACGTGATACAAACCTATTGGCTAAAAGTCAAAATCGCAAAAATTACATTAAATTGCTATTAAAGTATTAACACAATTTTATTAAATATTATTTTTTGTCGCAAACACAATGTTTGCTATCAATTATTGTGGGCAAATAATTTAGACGCTTACAATTATTGTCGTACAAAAAATTGTCGTATAAAAAATTGTCGTACAAATTATTTCCCACTAACTATTGATATGCATCCAATTTATTACATATGTAAAATGTCTATTACGAGTACATATAACTGCTGTGAAATTTTCAAATAGTTTCAAAGTTCAATGTATATTTCCTGAATTATCTAAAATTATTTAAAAAATGATATCCATCAAAATTATAGTTTCGAAGAATTATTATCCTTGAAGTACTACAATTAACTACATCCGATTTCTAAAGAAAACACACCCTGGTTGTGATACAAAACAAGAAAGTGCCTATTTAGATTTAGACATAAAATAAACACACCTCATTGTAAAACGAATATATTTTTCGCTTTACTAAAAATTTAAAATACCGCAAGTTTTGAAAAATTTCAAACGTACAATTATCATATAGGATATAACAACAACAGTTTATATATTTAATAGTTATAGTGTAATAATTAAATTCGTGTAATTAAAATAATATTATAAATTTCAAACCGGAAACACAATAATATGATAACATAAATTTATAAACAAGCAAATATTGAATTTTTTTTAAATAGATTGGTTTGATTATTGAAATTTTGCTTATACGAGTCGAATTTATTGAAATATAAAATTATTATTTTAATACTCTTAATAATTATGTAAATAAATTAATATTATAATAATAATTAAAAAAAAAAAAATAAAAATAAATAAGAAACTACATAATATTATATTATTCACATATATTATTTACATCATAAAATAAATTACGAATTATACTTATTAGACATGACATTTTTTTTTTCGTACAGACACACTTTTATTAGTATACATTCGCTTATAATAATAATAATAATAATAAAAAATAGTGAAATAGTGAAAGTTTATATAAATGCACGATATTCTTCATTTGATATAATAAGAGACATAATATGATATACGTATATAATATGTATAATTTATTTATGTGAGATGTTTTTCATTTGAAATAAGTCTTCTGAATCGTAATAAAACTCTGCGCTGAGAACATTAAAATGCTGCACGGTTTTAATGTGTTGGACACGTTTTATCGTTGCGGTCACATCGTTTGCTTTGCAAATTATATTATTATTATTGTTCGTCACAATAATATAACCATAATTTAATGTAATATAAATTATATTATAATATATTGTACCAATACAATAATAATAATAATAATAATAATGAGACGGACGACACGTGAAATTAATCGGACTTCACGCATTTGATAATAATATTACGACGGCGTTTCATTATTGCGCAGTGCGTCTTCGAGTCTTCGACATTATAAAATATATTATTTATTTTCGCGTTTCTCGTGCGTTATTATTTCGACTCCTCGCGCCAGTCTTAAGTCTGTATAATTATTTCACTGACAATACGACGTCGTCTGTATAACCGCATGTACACAGGGGACGTTCTGCAAACGCGTGTGCATACTTACAGTCTCGGAACATCGATAATAATAATAAAAATAATAATAAATGATTGTTGATTGGAATAATTCAAACACCGGGTCCCGTTAAAAATGTAAATAATATTAATTTTATTACGATGACCGCCATTCGAAACACCATTAACACGTCGACCTAAATAATGTTCGCCCGTTAATTATTATTATTATTATTATTGTAAACGTATAAGTAGAATCGTATATAAACGAGTTTTCTATATAAACATAAATTACATATAGATTTTCATTCGACAATGGTCAATGATCATAATAAACGCGAGGTTACACGATAGGCGTGCGTTTCTAATTTTATGTATTCGTTTATCTCTCCCAACGAATATAATATTTTATTTTATTTTTTACATTATATTTCATCGCCAGTTTCGAAGTTGAACTTTATTTATTTTCACACTATCAAACATATATTTTATTATATTATCATTATAAAATAGCTTCTGTACCTAACTATTATTATATATTCTATTATTCGCGTTGTCATTCAACGATATACGTAGTAGGTATTCGTACAATATAAAAATGATATATGAGAAGTGTTATTTAGGTACATATTATTATAATGTTTATTTAATGACTTTCTGCATATGTTATGCACGAGACGTGATTGTATCACTGCTACTACTAGATAACAAGTTTAATTAATACACAGTGAAATTTAACATTATATACATTCATACAATTCCGTTTATTATTTTTATTTTGTATATAGTCTCGTACTTTTATTTTACAAATTGAAACAAATCTTACAGACATCGTAAACTTGTAATCGATGTTTTCTTTTTTTTTTTCAACCGATATCATGTACTATAATCATTTAGATTACATTTTATATGGTTTTAGCGTATGACAATAGGAGGAGCATATTATAATTTTTGGAAGATAAATAAACAAACGCAGGTTTTTTTTTTTGAAACATCATAATATATAGTGATAATAATAACGTTTCAAACAAGGTTGAAAGAATATAAATATTATATAAATAATAAATAAGTAATGTACAAATACGATTAAATGAGCGTTTATATAATAATAATATGAGTGCAGCTCATTTCTCGATGGCTCGTTTGAACTTTGGTCTTTGATTTTCGTCGTGATTTTGATGAGTGTATAGGTATTGGTACCATCTGATGTTATTCACTCGTGGTATACTGTATGGGTAAAATACAAAAACAAAAACATTGTAATTAAAATCTATAAAAAAAAAAAAAAAAAAAAACATCGTCCGATTTTAAATACAATTTATGGCGGCTTATACTCACGTTTGTACGCGGTTTTTTTTATATTTATTGAGAAGTTGATGGTGCTTGGGCTCCGTAGGCCATTTGGTGAGCATCTATACTGCGTCCCCATCCACCGCTGGAAGAACCACCACCGTATCCACCGGATGACGGAACGTCAGATCCGCCGCCGCTGCTGTACGAATCGTGTCCGTGGGATTCGTGGTGAGCTTGTGGGATCACCTCGTATGTGACGGTCTTACCGTGATGTTGGCTGAGTACTTTCTGGAGCACGATAATCAAGGACAGTACGAGGGCAATCTTTCCTAGCAACAGAGCTTTACCGGCGATCAGGGCGATTTTTCCAAGGATGAACGGCAAAAGAGCGGCGAACTTGAATTTCAACATCATCAACAGATGCATTAAAGCCTTGCTCTTCTTCTCTGGAAAAACAGAAACAAAAAAAGGTTAGATGTGTACAACGCGTATCTATTCATATTACAATACATATTATAACCGTGAGAATAATTTTCCATCGAGACATTGTATTATACATTTTAATATAATATATACTCGTATTAATAATCGTGTTGTTATGTTGTTGTTGTAATAATTACGTTTAAAAATACCGAAAATAATAGACGGGCGATAAAAATAACAGTTTAATAAAACGATTCTTGATTAATATAATGTGTGGTGTGCACGCGGCAATAGAGAGAGAGAGAGAGAGAGAGAGAGAGAGAGAGAGAGAGAAATCATTTTCGTGTGTTTACCGAAAACCGAGATGAAAATTATATATCGTATTACGCATTCACGGCTCGATGACCACCTGCACGATGTCGGACACGATTTATATTTTTCTATTTATCCGCCGGACCAAGCCAAAGAGCGCCGTATAGGTTACGCGCGTTCCTCGGGGGCACTTTCTAAAAACCGGTTTTTCGTGATGCACGATTTATTTATTTATTTTTTTCATCTCGACTCTATCAGGTCGCGACAAAACTTTCCGACCGCGACCTGACCTTGCACGGGGTGGTGTACCTCATACATGTGCTTTCCGACGTATTATTATTATCATAATATTTTATTTTCGTTCCCGTCTCCCGTTCGGAGAAAGAGAAAGACGCGAGAGATCGTGGGAGTGGAAAACCAGATTCCCGTGATGCGTTTGATTGACGTACCTACGTGTATTTTTCTCTCTCTAGAAAGTCGATCTATATATTATAATATATTTGTATTATGAACGCATGCTGTTAAGACGTTAGGACCGGTATTGGACTCTGTCGTTTCCGTTTAGGAAATGAGTCCAACGTGTGTTGCGAGGTTCAAAAATAAACTCGGTAATCGGGTCATCATAACATAGGGACGACGTGTTACGGCCGAACCAGAATTTCACGACCACCCGACGGGTTTGTGGTATGATTGACGGATTACGAGGTCGTCCCTCTACGAAATTTTATATTATTTATGATTACAATGGAATAATATATTTTTATTATTATTATTATTATCTATATGTCATGTACGTTATTAGTTTATTACTGTTATTATGTCCCTCCCAAATATGAATGCTGAGAAATAATTTGTGGAGATTATTAGCACGAAAATATTGTTTTTATGTACCGGTACTGTTGGGTGTGTTATAGTTATATTTATTCGGACACGTAATCGCTGATTTAAAATAAATAAATAAATTAAAAACAAGTTTGTAATAATACGTATTATTATACGATTTGAAAAAAATAACGAAAAATCCAACATTACTACTGTTATTCGAATTGCTTAATTTAAACGATTATTGATTTTTAAATATATTTATATTATATCTAATAATATATTATACTATTCGAATAAACCGAATATGCCGTTTTTTTTTAAAAAAAAAAATACGATTTTATAGTTGCTTTAATTGTATACGTGTATCTTTTATCATTTTATCATTGATTAACCAACTGATACGTACCATTTTATACTTATAATTATAATTATATACTTATGCTTAATTTGTATTGGTAAAATATATAGTCGAATTTGAGAAATGATATTAATTAATTAATTAATTAATTAATTAATTAATAATATACTAATTAAAATTAAAAAATTATAACTAGGTAATAAGTATCAAAAATAGCTTTTTTTAAAAAAAAACAAACAAAAATGATGGTAACGATGTATATATGATAAATTATTCGGTAAAAATAATGGTGCCTACCTACATGGTATTTTCTATGATATATTATATATTTAATGGTTAGAAATAATATTATTCAATTGTAAAAAAATAAACTTACTCTTCTTGCCACGGCTTTCTTCGGTGGCGCCTTCATCGTCTCCAACGAATTGGCTAACAATGTCGGTGACGGATTTGCCTGCTCTGGAAACAGCATTGACAACATCGGCTCCCTTAATATCGAACTTGATGGTGTGTTCATTCAAGAAACGTTGGACGCGTTTCACGACCAGAGATTCTACGTCCTTGGGCTGTTCGTCGACGTCCAACGATCGCGGAGCGCCATCACCTGGATTTCCGGATGTTCTGACTACGGTTACTCCCTCGGTCAGGTTAATTTCGTCCTTGTTTAATGCTTTGTCTACATACGCAAACAATTTGTACTTGATACAGGACACGGAACCTTTACTAACACAATCGTTGTAGATGCCTTCCAACAAGTCCTCTTTGCCCTGAATGGCGTTATGGACGACGGCTTGGGATTCCATGCCGCGACCGGACGGCACGGCCAAAGCCCATCCGGCAGTCAAGAACAAGCAAAAACATATCCTCAATGCGTTCATGATTGAGGTGGGTTGTTGGCGTTGTTGTATGTTTTTGACGGGAACTCTGCAATGCACACGTTGCGCCCCGAAACTCAAAAACTGTATGATAGGTAAGACGTGGTGGTCTGCGTTTATATACCTAGCCCCCACCTTCAGTGTGCCGGCCACTTCGGTCTTTTTTCGAAGACACCGGTCTGGACCCCCGGAAGATGATGGACTTTCTCTATCTACTGTTTACCGGTTCCTATACCTTTCCTATGTTCGATACACACACCGGCGGCACATTTTTCGACGTTTTCAATGAACCCCGATTCCAAATGTAATATTATTATGTTAAAGCTATATTCTATTTTTTTGTTTTTCAAACACCGTATTATGCTAATTTCCAAATAATATTATTAACTCGTATTATCGTTTATAATGACTCTATTGCATTCAAATAGGATGTTCTGCGATTCGTAATTTGTTACACACACCCATACACACACAAAATATTGGCATCGATCGCAATTTCCAAATTCTCCACGCGCCAAACAACTGCAGACACTTTTTACTTCTCTTTAACAGTAATTTTTTATTTAATTATCATTTTTTATTATTATTAGAATTTATTATATTTTCGTTAATGTTATTTATCATTGAAAATTTAACTTTTTTTTCACTCAAAGATTTTACTGATTAGGATATTTTTTTTTCTAATAATATTTGAACTTCGAACAGTTTAACAAAAAAAAAAAAAAAATTAATTTATAATTATTTATATACTCGCATTGACACTGAGTCATATCATATTTAGTTTCAACGATATGTAAATATTTTCATATTAATATTTTAAAAAATTTTAAATTAAAATTTATATTTTAAGTATCGTTTAATATAAATACAAATACGGTTTATACCAATAATTTATATGAAAAATCATATAAAGATTGCTAAATGAACTATTCATATTTTTCTTAATGATATATAAATTATAATGCATAGGATTATATTAGATTTTCCTACAGTAGGTATACGTATAATATAAAATTGCGTTATCATTTACAATCATGAGTCAACAATTATTACTGCATACCTACTATTAGTGTAGATGTTATAGGTACTCGTTAATACGAGTATAACTATAGTAAATGTTATATATGACATCTACTATTATTATCGTAATGTGTGCGAGTATAATACATATGTTTATTAAATTATTTCTATTTAGGTAAAAATTAATAAACTTAAATGAAAATGAAAATATAGATTTACCACAAATACCTATTACAAAATGTATTTTGGAATGCTCCAAATCAAATAATTATCGATATTTTTCTCTCAGATTAGTTTTATGAAAGTGCATACTTCAATAATAAATTTAAAATGCGTCGTCATTTTTTGATACCGTTTACTTTACAATATAGGTATTTCTTATCTTGTGAAATTTAGGCATTAAGATAATTCAGTGAGATATCCATATGAAAAAAGAAACCACCAAATGTCTTCCATTCATTAAATATCAGTTTTTATTTTTAGTATACTTAATATAATCTGTTTAGTCAGCACTTTCCAACTATTTTAAATCATATATTATTTTAATTAAATTAAGTTTGCAGCTATATATATTATATTATATTATATTATATTATATTATATTATATTATATTA
>JAIUCT010000009.1:8315145-8351758 GCA_021307375.1 Tetraneura akinire
TATTATATTATATTATATTATATTATATTATATTATATTATATTATAATTTATAGGTACCTATATAACTAATATAAAAAATAAAAATAAAATAAAGGATTTTATTTCTCATGTGAACTATGGAAAAACAAATAATCATATATACATTATAATATAGCCATAAAATAAAATGTAGGTATAGGTATTATAAAAATTAGTTTTTATAAATTCAATATTATTAGAAAAATGAAAATTTTAATTTATGTTGATGTTTCAAATACACCTAGATACTAACCAAAATTATTCTTGTAAAGTACCTTATTAATATACAATGAAATATTTTGTTTTGGGATCCTGAAGTAAGCTTATCCAATATTATAATCATTTTATTTTATTTTATATTAAATATATAATATATAACTTATATCACTGTGAAGATAAGTGATAATTTTTAACGAACTTTTTAAATACATTTTATTGTATTTTGTGCATCTAACTGTTCATAATATACGAGTCTTTAGTACCTAATAATACATTTATGAATAAAGATTCAAATTAAATTGATTCTAATACATAATATATTCCTAATTAGTATTTTTAGTCAAAATATGTTTTAGACGCATACAAACATGTTATATTTGAAATATTAATATTGTTTATATTTATATTACCTATAGTCGTTTAATTTTATCTATTATTGTGCATCCAACTATAATATTATTATTATAATAATTCATATGTAATTAATATATTTATTTATATAGTAATTTTTTTATTTTTTCGAGGTAAATATATAACGATTTATATTTATAATTTTCTTATCGATAAAAAAGGGTATATTATTATTTTGTTCTTATGTTTTATAATTATGAAATATGTAAAATCGTCAACGCTTGTATACTTGACGTTATAGGTTATAGATGAAAATTTTTTTGCAAATCTCTGTATATCTGTTGACCTCCGTAATTCCGTAAACGACATTCTTTACGACAAACGTTTCAACTACCACGTTTTAATGTTTTATTATCGCCGTAGTTCCGGTGAACGATGAAAGTGGTTTTATGAATGAATGTAACGATAAACGAATTTACTATATTGTATACGCAAAATATAAGTGTAATTTAGGCCTAAGTCATAAAAGTAGCATATAATTATTATTATACGACTATATTATACAGCTTATTAAAGATGGTATAAAACGATCATCGTTGCGTAAAATATATATTATAATACAAAAATTTGATACATATTAATATAATATATATGAATGAAATTCGAAAAAAAATAATAAAATTTTACAATAATTTTTCTATTTTTTATCTATTTTTATTTTATTTTTTTTTTTTTACTTGCGAAATTTTGGCAGATCAACCATTGAAAACCGCATCCATACGCTCGTACTATAATATTATTATAATCGGTACAAATCACATTGACCTTATAATAATAATAATAATAATAATAATCATAATCATAATAATAATACGGGTAAGTATGTACCGGGGAATTAAAAAATGCAAATGTGAAAGAGAACAAAATTATTGGAATCGTCAGTGAAAGTCGAACACTTTCATCCGATGTGCTGTGGCGGCTTCGGCAACCATCATCCAACAACCAGTCGCAAAGGTCAACGTCGTTATTGGAGAAACGAAGCCGTGCCCGTCCGAAGGAATGCTGCCCTTACGCGCGAAATACCGCACTCTATACAGCGGCCACGGTCACTATGCATATACCTGACACCAATTTGACTAAACATTAATCAAAAATGTCTATATATAGATACGTATAATAGCGTTTAAGTATGGGTATAATAATAATAATAATATATTTGGCGGGGCGTTGACTATTATTTTATATACTTTTTTTTTATCGTATTTTTCATTTCATCCAAAACACAAATAGAAAACCATTCGTTATTCGTGTGTACGGTTTTTTATTCGCTTTTTTTTTTTTTTTTAATTTCATTTTCGCACATTTCATTAGATATTATATCTATTTTTATAATATATTTATCATAATACGGTCGTGCTATACGCGTTAATGATGATAATAATATAATATATCGTGTAGAATTATTCGTATTATAATATTTAAATAATTATAACGTTCTAAAACGTGCGATACACATTTTACGTTCAAATTGTGATTTTTTTTTTATGACATGTATAGCAGGTATACATACGGTATTTTTTAATGTATTATATTAAAATAAAAATTGTTTACTCTTTTCTATTTTTTAAAAAAATATTCTGTGTGATAGAATAAACGTTTCAAATTTAAAATACAATTTTAACATTCAATTTTTTATAGACTATCTTATTAATAATTATTAGCATAACTACATTATTATAGTAATATAATATTTTTATATACTCGTAAAGTGATTTTAATATTCGATTTAAAAAAAAGTGCAATACAATGTATAAAATAGTATTTAAACTACACGTTATTTGACTGATTAAATGAGTATAACAGTAAACATATAAATAGAACATCTAGTTTCTATATGGCTATATTAATTAATAAAACGTTAAAATTCCCACAGTAATATTATTTTATAAATTTTGACATTAAAAATGAAACTTTTTTTCTTAATTAAAGAATAACTGTATACTTAAATTAAATTGTGATATTTATTTATATATAATATATATATATATAAGTGACACCTATTAAAGTTATAATAAATAAATCTTGAGAATATTATAAGCATTTATATTAAATTAAATATTATAATTGAATATTATACATTATAACACTATTATTATTATATTTAATCGTTATTAAAATTTAGTTATTCTTTTATAGGAAGTTATAGGTAGGTATATTTGTAAAAATATAAATAAATAATATGAAAATGAAAACAACGTTTTATTTTTTATACAAAATATTTAAATATTGCTGTACTAATATTATCTTTTAACTGTGCTAAAAAAAAAAAAAATAAAAAAATATATATTATTTATTCTATAAAATATATTATATTGGTCTTAATTAAACGAATTTATTATTATTTATGTCATTTTCTAATAATATATAAAAAAATTCGCATAAATAATTCCTAGTTAAAATTAATTACTGAAGTGTCTAAACTCTTTTAACTGACTTTATATTTTTATTAAATTATTTTAAATTGCAGCACAGTTAAAAAAATTATATTTTCTCAATATAACTAGGTATATTTAAATTAAATATGAACAGTATATTTTAGACTCATATAGTCATATAATGATAATATAATATTATGTTGTTATTTATTATTGTTTAAAATTACAGACATTATCCAATATTAATAATAATTTTAAAATAAATTGTTTTAATACAGAACTATAATAAATAAATATATATAATATTATTTAAACTAAAATGACGTTTAAAACTTGGTCCCTCATACAATACTTCATACCATTTAATAATTTTAATTCAAATACCAAAGTTAAAAATAATTAATTTTAATATAAGTAAGTACTAATTATCTAAATTGATTATTTTTTATTTTATAGATAATCAATAATATCTTATCTATAACACGTATAGAAAAAAATACAATTACAAGAACAAACTAATTGCATTGACAAGAGATATTATAACTTAACAAATAATTAATGAAAACAATGAAGTACCTTACCATTAATAATAACCATCTTACTATTTTAAAGGAAATATCTATTTCTATTTCATCAATTATTGACAAGACAATAATATGGCATAAGAAATTGTATTACTGTGATATTTTATATAATTTCACTAGATATATATTTATTGTATTTCTCTTTTAGTTTTTGGAAACAATTAAAACTATAATATTTATTATTAGAGCGTACGTTTATTATAATTTTAGAATAAGATGATTAAGCTAATTACTTGACTTATAATATTATTTAACACTAATACTTTATAAACAAAACCTATAAGATTTTATAGAATATAACTATAGATAATAGTGTTTCTTATTCTGTATTAATTAGTTTATTACTAATTAACTTGTTTAATACTGAAACGGTTAAAATAAAAATATATTAATATATTTTAATACAATTCTATTATAATATTAATGAATTTATACAAGTATGTCTGTACGTAAATAAAACTACGCAATTAAAAACATTTTTTTATTATCTTACATGATATTTTTAAATCCATAAAATTGATAATATTACTTTCATAATATTAGAAAGTAAAAGCGATAAACAAAAAGTTGATCCAATATAATATTAGAAGTACTACATAGTGAAATTATGTACCATAAAATACGAATGAATAGATAATATTATATAAAATCAAATCGTTATCATTAACGATATTTTATTAATTTACAATAAATTTATATTAAATACAAAAATAATTAAAAATTTTAAATGGATTTTTAAATAACATAATTTAAACATAAAACAAATTTTTAAATGTATTTGTGAATATCGATAGGTAGGGTAAATAATCATATTTCTTTAACAATAAAAAATGCAATTTACATATTGCAATTATTTAAATAAAACTTTCTCATTTTGACTTTTAAATAACATAGAAAATATATTGGTACTTTATTTTCAACGTATAGTAATAATAACAATTTGCCGTTAATTGATTTAAATTTCTAATATAATATGAATATGATAGGTAGTATATACTTGAAAATAAACAACTCACATCTCTTCACTCTCGATTGAGCTCACAATATCCATTCATAAAATAAACTGGAACACGAAATAGGTACTCGTAGTATTAGTTTAAAAATTCCTTTCCTTTACAGATAGAATATTCTTAATATATACTTAATATTATATATATTTTTTAAATGTAATATAGTTAAAAAACACGCATTTCACATTTATTTAATCATTTTAGGATATTATACGAATCATTTATACTTAATGGTAACAGAAAATTATTTTTACTTTCCGGAATGACCCTAAGTTTTGAAATATAGTAACACGTATACTATCACAACATATTATTTTTGTAGGCTATCCGAATGTAAACAAACATGATATTTAGTGACAAGCATTGAAGTTAAATTTTTATTTTTTTTTTAACATTTCAAAACATCTTATATATTTACATTTGACTACGATATATTTCACCTGTATATTATAAATAATATTTTATGTATAAAATATTTATCTATTACCTATATATATATATATATCGGTAAAATAAAAATCGTTTGAAAATAATATGTGTTTAATCGCGTATTTGTATAATATATAATACTTTAATCCAGACTATTAAACGTGTTTAGAATTTTAGAATAGACTGATACATAATATATAATTAACTGTCATTTTAAACGAGACGTATTGATTATTATAAATTTATAATAAATTACAGGTATGCTTTTTTTTTTTCGAGTCGGGGTTCTATAAAACCTGTGCTCCGTGGTGGAAAGATTAGCCGTTTATATAGTGATAAAATCGCTAAATCGTTGCCTAGGGTGTACCGCGTAGAAGTTCTTTCCGTACACCCCTGGTATGTTATACTGTATTATGATATATGAATAAAATAAAATAAAATGAAATAATATAACTAAAAATAATATACAATATTGTATATTATTATTATCGTATTTAAAATTGAATATATATAAATTTAAAAACTATATAATGCTGCAGTATACGATGATAATATTGTTAAATTACGCGTGTTCAACGATTTTAAACATTTATAATAACCGGAACAACATAACAGTACGATATTATAGTAATTACTATATTTAATAGTAATTAATACCTAATAATCTCATGGTTTCATTATACACGCCGTTTTTGTTCACGCGATGCTATTTTGTTTGTTATTAATTAGACAATTGCCGCAATATATATATATATAACTTTAGTTTTTAAATTAGTATATCATACTATACACCTTTAATATACCTACATATCTATATTAAACGTTATAAAATGTAAAGCTGTAGACGTGATACGTGAACTTCTTATCACGGCGTATTTGGTAGGTATTTAATATTAAATCAGTATAGCATCAAATATTTTTATAAAGATGGTCCTTGACCATCGGGATAGTGTCGCGTGCTCGAATCAGGTCAATATATATTGTAAGCGGCTCGCGGCGATTTTCATATCATATTTTGTATCGTCAATATTAATAAAATACATTTATGCGTCTACGTTATATTAATATACATCTAATATCCGTGGTAACGCCTCTATCATAATGGATATAAAAACTAAAACGACCAGGCCGAACGAAAAACGATCCAGCAATGTGTATCGTCATCGGGTCATGAACTCCTCCGCAGCTCGATATCATAATAATATACAATATTTTTCTAGGTCATAAAAATATTGTAATAAATAGGTACTCGTGTATAGAGACCGGGTCAGATGTCAATTAGCGTTTCGCGTAAAAATATTAAAATAATAATAATAATATATTATAATATTATTTTAATAATACGTATACCCATTATACGAGTACCTATGTATTTAAATTTAAAGAATATACACGTATTTAGTTTCTGTCGTGAATTTTCCGATCGTATATGGAGCGTATACCACGTTAGTTATATTTCAAGAAACAAGATATATTATAAAAAGAAGAGCTGATTATACTGTTTTGAAAGCCATGTAAAGAGGACAGTGTTGAATTTTCATTAAAATTTGAATGCAATGATAAATCATGACATTCAAGAAAACTATTATTTATTAGCGAAGTTCATCAGATAATATATTACATAAGTATCGATTAAAATTTTTACATTCATATTTCATACAGTCACTTTGCGTTCAATAAAAATGTCAATAAAAACCCTAAATGCCCCAATCTGACAGTAGGTAATTCTCTCAGAATCGTTTTTTTTTTTTAAATGTAATGATTTATCCACAACATCCTCTTTACACCTGTATTCCTTCCACAGCAGTATCAACTCATCTTTTCACACTTTAAACAGATAAATAAATAAAAAAAAAAAAATTATAAATGTAATATCCACAATTGTTTGGAACTAAGTTAAGTATATTACCGTATTTAAGCTTTAATAAAATTTTCAACATTTTTTTGTCAATATTATTCAAAATTTTTGTAAAATATTGAGAAATAATAATAAGAATCCATTATTATAAATATCTACTATAAGTATCGATTTTAATAGAATTTCAAGTAAATTAAAATTGAGACTTGAGAATATTTTCATATATTTTGGAAATAGATTAACCAATTTGTAAGTATGCTAATAGTAATAATACATTTTTTTTAAATGTTTTGTTTTTTAATAATTATTGTAATAATATTGAGAATAATAATTTATGTTTAATTTTATTACAATTTTGAAGAATAATAAGAATGGAATTTTAGATTTTTAATTACACTGAAAATATCAACTTTAAACAGCTATAAAAAAAAAAATTGATAGGTTAGGTTATCCCTATTTGGGATTTTTATAATACGATCTTATTTTGGTAACATTTTAAATAAAAAGTACTCTCACATTATGATATGAGTATTTTAATACCATGTTAATTAATAATATGTGAATATACTTCAGTAAAATTTCTGGTCGAAAAAAATGTCTACATTCATAAAAAGAAAAAAAGACACTCATCATCATTGTAAAACCAATACATTTTTCGCTTAGCTCAAAATGTAATACACGATTCATTTTGTATAAACATTTCAATAAAATAAATTATTATAATAATAATTATTCTTTTTAATATTTTATATATATATATATACTCAGATGCAATATTAATAAAATCTTAATAAAATACAAATTTAAAAACGTATCGACCGTGTTATTAATAATATTGTATAGAATATTATTATTGTAAGAAGTAGGTTTACAAAATTATTTTGTATAATATACTATTAAAGTATATATAAATAATTTTACCTTAATATTGAAATAATATAATAGAAACATATAAATATATAATAAGACGTAAAACAATACTATTTACCTACTTGCGTCTTAATTATTGCACAGTCCAACACAAATGAAAAATAATATTTATGAATATAGTAATGGATATGATTTTAAATTGGTACACTTAAAATAGTATCTTTTCTATATCGGAGATATATCAATATGATGATATTATGTCTATGTTTGTTATTCGTATTAAAATATATGATGTGTTCTAACTGCAGACATTATAGGCTTATAGATAGGTATATAATATATAAGTTACATTTTAATAATAATAAGAGTAATTTGATATGATTGTGATTTATTTGTAGGAAATAAAACAGATTTTATTGATAATACTTCATTATAAGTAATCGTATATTATAATAAGTATAAGTATATACAATATATTTTTGTATGAGTATGTGACGGTTAAATTGAAATATAATTATAATACATATATAATATAGTATAATTTAAAATTATACTATTAAGTAATAATTAATATATACAACCTTATTCAAACAAATCCACGCTTAAAAATATATTATATTTATTTTTGTTCTAATTTTCTAAGTTTACTTTTCGAAAAAATATTATTCGCTCATACTTATTTTGTCTGTATTGACTATAATATTATATTACATTATTTATGCTTATATTCGACTCGTTGCCTATCCATCTGAGTCTAATAATTATATGTGTGTCGATTATTATTTTTTAATATTGTTTTCAAACTTTCACTATTTCCGCGATTGAGTATATATACCAAAGTATACGCGATGTATATGGTTATTTATTTTATATTATTAGTTATTATATTCTTCCGAGAGTCCATTATTATGTCGAATACTATACAATATAATATATCACTGCAGTGACCATCTTTTTCGTGAAAATGCGCGTATCACTATCGGGAAAACAACAATATATATTATTTTATTATAACTATAAGTCTAATATATTTTGTCGACGATACACAACAATGATAAAAAAATGCATCTGTTATATAATTGGTATATCGACATTTAACTATTTAAGAATCGCGCTGTTGGAGTCTTGAAGATAGTAAGATACCATACGTTGCAGATTGATCACTAAATTTCTCTCGTATACTGCAACACTGAAACATATTATATATAATATTATTATATGGCCATTATATAATATATTAATTTCAAAAATATCCGTTGTAAAATAAATATTCGTCTAAAATAGGTATTTAATCAGCTACATGTGCTTATAATATCAAACATTCAAACTGCTCCAACTCAGATAATTTTAATTTATAAAATAGTTCCAAAATATTTGAAAATCTCATCAAAATCAATTATTTTTATAGCTGTAATTGACAAAAAATTATATTGAAGCTCAAATAAATTTTACTTTTCTCAGTTCTAATTAATTGTGAATATTACATATACCTTTTTTTGTATCTGTTTATATCTTCATGTGAAAGGGGTACAGGTGTAAAAAGGATAGTGTTGAATTTTAATTAAAATTTGTAATGATAAATCATGACATTCGAAAAATGATGATGTGTGAAGTACTGTCAGGTTAGATATCTAGATGACTAATTTAAGGGTTTTATGAGTATATATATTATACGTAGAGATTGATAAATGTAAAAATTTTGTAAAAAAATGTATTTGTTACCGTTACGGGCAAAGTAGGAAGTGGGGCTTTGTGCACATTGCCCAATTTTCGTGGTCAATGTTGAAATAAATATACATTGACCGGACATTGTGTACAATGACCAAATTATAATGGGCAAAGTAGATATGCAATTTTTTAATAAATAAACTAAAATAATTATTAGATGGGTATATTAAAAAAAAAAATTATTACATTAATAAAATTTATTTATTTTTACAAGTACTGCTGTTATGACATTTTGATGTACAAATAGCCTTCCTACTTGTTTACAACTACATATTTTTGTTTTGCATTGTGTCTTACACGTTACGCGTAAAACGATCGTATCATTATCGTAATCATATCATTTGCAAATTATAAATTATTAACTAAAATAAATGTATAAATAAAAGTAATCATTCGAGCATGTCATTTAGAAAGAATAATATTTCCTAATATTGACTACGAATTTAAAATGTACCTACATAAAATTATATAATATATTCCATAAAATACACATTGCCTGGAAATAGTCTGGCAATATTGTTGTTTTTATATATATTTTTTACATCGCACAAAATGTTCGGACATTGTGCACAATGCCCGAATTTCCCACTTTACCCGGAACATATATATTATCTGATGAACTTCGATCAAAATCGTATTTCCAAATATTGTAATGATTTTTCATTGCATTTAAATTTTAATCAAAATTCAATACTATAGGTATCCTCTTTAAACCTGTATCGGCTGTATCCCTTCTCTTTTTTATATTTTGTTATTTTATATTAATTAATTATATACGATAGTTTATAATATTTTCTGTTTAATCATTAAATTATTTTATTATTACACTCGCGGTTCTCTAAACAACACTGTCCGTATGAACGTATTGTTTCATATTGAAACAGTGTTCGTCGTTCGGTTATTATTATTGCTACAGCTACTAGGATAATGTACAACGAAAATACATCGAAACTACCAGAGTATAATCACAACCAAGTAATTGGTATGTAGGTAAGATGTTCACAGCGTATATCTGGAACATTAAAATTTTTTAGCAACGAATGTATTATAATCATTAAGGTTAGAATTTTGAGGTAAAAAAAAAAAAAAAAAAAAACACTATATTTATTAGTTATTTTATACCTTGAGAAACTTGGCTAATTATATACAATATAATAAAAATTGTAATGGTTAATATAAACATAATAGCATTTGTAACATAATCACACGTATTCTGTGCGTTTATGAAATAAAAATGTAATTCTATCTTATTTCTATAAGTGATACAATTTTTTAGGCCACATCACAATATAATAAATTAATAAATAATATGCATTTATAATAAATATAAAATTATTATTTTAATTAATAACAATAACACATACACACGCCTTGACAGTGGTGGATAGGTAGTTTTTTTGTTACAGGGAAAAATGTTTAAAAGGCCACTAAAATAAAAAAAATTGCTCGCGTTACTCGCATTATTCGTATATTCTTATTTTAAAACAATAACTTGTAAAATTGTTAAAAATCGAGTGGTGCCAAGGGGGGCCACTGACATTATACAAGATGAGGGCCCACACAGGGAAAATCCCTTTTTCCCTATGGGCCTATCCACCCCTGCGCCTTGATATTAATGTAGTAATGATCGAATTTATTATAAATCTGTTAAAGCGTTATAACAATGTATAAAAAGCAAACTGGTATTTAGAGCAATATAATATTTCAGATTTAAATCATATGTTGTCTAAGTTGACATACAACTACAAACTATTATGAACGTAGCATAAAATAAATTAAACAACTAAAATACATAAACTTATATGTTTAATTTTAAATGTATATTTGAAACGTAAGTTCTATTCATATTACTATTAGATTAAGTATGGTAACAGTGTAACACTATAGGCATTAGAACTATAATTAAAATAAATACATTTTGAATTGTAAAATAATTGATTGTGAATTCTTCTGTTACAATAATTATAAAGGAAAACAATTTTTAATTTTAATTTCAAAAATGGTAAATCATTGCATAATAAATTCATAAAATAAAATATCAATTATATAAAAATATTAATACGTTATTATTTTTTTATTTTTATCTAAAGTTTTCGCCTTGTCGCTACAGCCATTCTTCTCATTTTTTGTTAATCTTTCATTGCATAATAACTTGGTAGAGATGATAGCTTCTTTGCATTTCCCAGATTTGCGTTTCTCGGTTGTCGTCTTTCTTATTTTCCATTTATCTTTCCCTTCATAATATTTTAAATAAACGTGTTATGTCCAAAACACTTGATTCTCTTTGTTTCTACTATTTTGATAATTTTCCGTGTTTCCTGTACTAAGTTTATTACTTTTTTATTCGATTTCCTTTCCGTCCAACTTCATAAATTTACGCTATGTCCACATTTCGAATACTTTTATTCTTTCTTGTGTTTATGGTACTTAGAGTTCAAGTTTCACATTTGTATATTATAAAATACATGTAATATATTCTATGTATAATAATAATAATTAGGTAATATCGTATAATTTTAAAATACATATTGCATTGATAATAAAACCATAATTATATTAATAAAATATTATTTATTAAATAGAAATAATGATATTTGAAAAAAATATTTACTGGTATTATTTAGTTATTTTTAAATAGAAAATTTCAGATTTATATTAGAGAATCATCGTTTAAATAACGTAATGTCGTTTAGATGTAATTATGTAATTATGGCGTTTAGACATTAAGTAATTTTTAATTTATGGTTACAGTTAAATGTAACAATTAATTAATAAAGTCAAAATATAAAAGTTTTTTAAAAAAATATATATTTTGTAAAAAAAACTAATTAAAGTTTCACCATTTCCATTTTAATCAGTTGACACACATTTTTTTATTTTATTTACTGATGATAGTACCTACTTTTGTACGGAATAATTTTTATATAAAATACCACTTGAATAATTATAAAATATTTGTCATTAATCTATTATCAATTAATGGATATTTCCCATCAAATTCAAATAATTGCTTTAAATATAATAATGTAAATAATATGTTCATTATAATATTACGTCGAAGAATATTTACATATCACTAATCAAAAATTAAAATAGTTTAAGTATAATGGCGCACTGAATAGGCAACTAAATTATCATACGTTATATAAAATACAATACAACTATCTATTTTATACTAGGTACTGAATCACACAACAATACGAGTAGATAGAAGCACATGCATCTGTTTGAATATAATACATTGATTATTATTAAGCATAAATTAAACATTTCACCTACCTAATAATAATTATTACTATACTCGTATAAAACAAATAATAATATTATTACTATTAGTTTAGTTTAGATAATATAATAACCTAACACGTTTCTATTTCCATTTTAATAGTATAATATTTAATTATAGAATCGTATATATTAAAAGTACCTACATTAAATTTAATGCAATGAAATTTAAAAATATTAATTTACTATAAATTACGTGGGTTTACGTAAACACCATAAACAAGTCAAATCGATCGATTAACCCAAAAAAATATTTTTAAAAAACTCGTTTAAAACTAGTGAAACGAAAACACATCCTCTGGATCTTGGACGATGATAAATCCGGAGAAATTCGATTGCCTTCAATCTATAAAAACAATATTGTTTTTACATTTTTTAAAATATACAAATCAATAATATTATTATAATACACGTAAACATCAGTAAATTATTCGAAAGCCGTGTGTGGTTATATAGACATTATAAAACAAACTTTCCCTATGTTATGATAATAATTGTATAGGATATCGTGTAGTTAATATATTTTTCTTGTTCACTGTTATTTGAATTTGACCTGATTCAAATACTTGTTTCGTGGAACTATACATGGAAGCACGAATGTACGAACGGATTTCCGATACCTTTAAATAGAATTAGTGGACGCTTGATCCAAAGCAAAATAATATATTACACACGTATTTGTATACTATGCGATAAAAAATAATATGTAAGTTTATACCGGTATTTCCGTACTACAGGTGTAAGTCGGATTCTGTACATACTTAATTCGGAATTAGAAATCCGTCCTAACGATATATGTTTATGAAAAAATATGGTTAATCGTATTATGATGATTTGTGTCTGACATAAAAAAAAAAGAAGTAGATTGGTGCTTTCCAATTTCTGCAATGAATGATCTCACGTATTCACACTCCCTTCAAATAGTGAGTAAAGTATATTATCAATGCTAATGATCATCGTAGAAATGGTTTCTTCTTAAGTATTTTATGACGTTCAACTACTCAACTTGTCGAGTACACCGAATATATTTTTAGAAAATTTTTAATTTTTATATACGTATATATATATACAATATACGTCATATAAGTTATATTTTTGTCGATTTCTTTTGTCCAACAAGAGTTTCATAATGTTCTCATAAAATGATCATCAACAATATATTATATATTTATACTAGGAACATTAAATTGTCGTAAAATAATGTTCTATCAAACATTTGGGGTTTATGACGATGATGATAACAACTACCTAATGAATTGAGTATATTTACCGCAGTCTACGGCTGTAATATAAAAGACAACACGTCGTGTAAGAAACGTAACGTGTCGTAAATAAATAATGCGTTTCTCTTCAATCAACAACCACAAATAGTTGATACCGTGTCGATGTTTCTGCAAACCTCACGAATACATTGTATGTAATTCGTTAACGCGATGAATGAATTTCAAACAAAGTCGAATTTGAGAAAATTGTCGAATGTAATAAACGAGTATATAAAATATTTTATTACCTAGATTTACAATATTACACCAACGAATAAAATATGTCATGTCCGCTGTCTTTACGATATGGAAAAGTGACCATATAGTATAAATAGAAGGAATAGGTTGGAGGAATATAAATATCGTTTAAAGACGATAATTAATCGTTGCAAAATATTGGTCGACGTTTCTGTGTGTTTCGATATAATAATACAAAAACACATTTTTGTACACTTCGGAAAAGGAAGAACACCGAATTATATTAATTACTATATCAATATTATCGATTTACTATTACTGTAATTAAACAATAGAAGTAATTGAATAAAATAAAATATGTATAATGTATAATATATTGAACACACTCAAATAACTTTCGTATTGTCCTTTTCTTTGGCAATAACTTATTACGTTTATTAAATAATAAAAATAAAAAAATAATCTCTTACAAAACGGGTAAAAATAAATAAATAATACAATATTATCTTCCGATACGACTATAAGTATACATATATATATATATAATGTATATAAATATAAATTATATACATTTATATATAGATAGATAAATATAAATAAATGAAATGGCTAATCTAGTCAGTTACGTGGTAATAGTATATGTGTGTTCTGTTCGTAATAGTCGTTCGTTATTATAGTTCAGTAACGGATGGATGATACAATTATATTATTATTATACTGAAATAAAATGATAATGGTCAAAGTTCATGAAGAATTGAAGTCAGTGAAGTCGGTGAAGTCAATGAACTATGTCTGGAGTCAGTAAAGTCAGTGGCTATAGTCAGTCGTTTCCTATAGTAGTTGTTCATAATAAGTATTATAATATAATATGTCTTTGGCACAATATGCTTTTTAATAATATGCGTTAAGATTAATTTTGAAATAAATAATTGGTAAATAAAAATATAAATTATAATAAATAATTTACGTTCAGTCAACGCGTGTCAGTCGTGTGGATGCCACTATATCCGTAACGTACGCGGTTTTGTCTAGGGGGAGGGAAGTTGATGTCAAATGTCATTCTAACAATATGAGTAATTATAAAATATATAGATTAATAATAAATTATGATATCGGATGAAACGGAATAGAGTTGTGTGTAAAGTGGCGTCGGTTAGTTTCAGTCACGTGGTCCCTATAATATTATTTAATTATTATGGTAGTCGTGGTCGTAATCGTTGTCATGGTCATGGTCGTGGTCTTGGTCTTGGGTCTGGGCTTGGTCTTGGTCTTGGTCGTGGTCGTGGTCGTGGTAGTGGTTGTAGTCGTGTCCGTGATCGTGGTAGTCGTTTACGCGCACGCGAGAAGAGTCCGAGTCATCGACGATAGGTCGGATAAAACATGTCGACAGTCGTTGGCTCTTCATCCCTGGGCGTGTCACCTGGGCGTCGGAGTTGATAATAATTTTTAAAATAAATAATTTGTGGTGATTTTGTTTTCGGTTGATGCTGTTGTCGTTTATGACGGGGCAAGCCATATATGCACCAATATTATTAAATATATATATACAAAGAGCTAGGCTTGCCTTTCACATCTGTAAAACAAAAATATAATAATAAGACAAATTGCCATATAAATTATTATAAGCAGTCGACTAATGACAGCAATAGGTAAAAAAAAAATACATTCATGCGCACAGGTAGGTAACCAAAACAAATAAAAACTACAACATTATGACCAAACTAGTTTTATACACAAATATGATATATGTTGGTCAAACGGAATAATACGCTATTTCGTATACTATTTTAATAATATTAAATATATTATATTATTATTATTATCATCAAAACCAGTTCGATTAGTTTAAACCATATATGCGTTTGCCAGCGATCGTTATAGGCGGTCACCCCGCAGAGAACAATTTCTCGGCCTCAGGAAATACCGTACGAACCGAATGGCCAGGACCGAAAACCAGTTTTTACAGCTTTCACTAGGAAAAACAATCATCTATCGATTCGAAATCTCGCGGACGGTCGCGTGCGCGCCGCTCGCGTATGTGTAAACGTAATAATCACGTAGAACACGAGTCGATATACCCGGTCTCCCTTGAACTTATCCGACTTTCACCTTGTCCGTTGACCGTTTCTCTGTCAGAGGCAAGTGCCCCCGTGCCGATAAAAAAAAAAAACGGTTCGTTTACACGCGCCTATTAAGATTATTATTATTTTTATATATATTATTATTATTATTATTATTATTATTATCATCATCATCGTGGTCGTGTGTGTACGCACCCATTAGATGATGACCGTCGTATTTATCTTGGAAACGCGTGGGGGGAATAATAATTTATATTATATTTTATACGGATCCCGGGTGAATGTAAAACGCGTCCGACGGCCTCGGATTAATCGAAATATAGGCGCGTAACTCGCTGCCGCCGCCATTAACCTAGAAAACGCGTGCGGCAGATATAATAGTACGAGTTACGGTCTGCCGATTATATTGTGAGGAGAATAAGAATACATTAGGTATATTCGTTCTTAAACGGCGAAGGAACGCGTGTTTCGAAAAAAAAACGATGTTTATAACTTCAGACAACGAGAGTTTGGCCAATATTGTTTTGGTAAAAGAATAAAGTTCAATAATGAATAATATTCCCACTCACCGAATATAGTCTCTATCTAGATGCTGGCTTTTGTCCGCTGTACGCCAATGTTTGGCCTACGTTGTTTGAGTAAGATCCGTGAGCGTCGTGTCCTCCTCCGTAGCTGTCCCATCCAGAGCTAGATGCGCTGTAACCGCTTGGAGGGCTGCTACCGTAGCTGCTACTGTGTCCGTGTTGTGGTTCGATCTGTATAACCGACCCGGGAAATAACGACTATTAGTATTTGTACGATTATTATTAATCATCATTAGGATCAAAAAGGAATTTTAGATTAAGCGCTGTCGTGCGTTATAATATTATATATATATTGTCATAATAATTATATAGGAGTAATTAAATAATAATTTTAATGTCCATCGAATTTTACGATATCACGCAATATTGTACTATTATAGCCTCATGATTATCCCATCACTTAGTCAATATAATAATAATATCATGATGACGGAAAATCAAACATTGTAAAATATTTATATTTAGAAAATGGTGAATCGTGCTAATTATTAATCATATTTATAATATATTCAAAAAAATACTAATAATAATAACTGTAAAACTGGAAATTGAAATTTATAACTATTTGTTATTGTAAATATAAACAGAACTTACCGATACTTCATGGTGAGGTTGGTGGTGGCTGGCCAACAATTTCTTGATACCGATGAATCCGGAAACGAGCAGAGAGATTAAACTGGCCAACAAAGCCTTCTTAGCGATCAAAGCAATGACGACGTAGGCAATAGCGGCAAAGGCAGCTAATTTGACCTTCAAAGCGATCAAGAATGGCAAGATTTTTTTCAAATACTTCTTCTTTTTGCCACGACCTGTTTTATTTTAAATTTATATTTAATTATAACTTATAAGTAAGAAAAAAATATGTTACGTAATATGCGTATAAAATTATTACTCTATATTATGTCAATTAGCATAGTTTGTGTATTATCATAAAAATATATGTATAAAGAAAATTCAAATATATTAAAATCAATAATAAAATATTATTTAAATTTCTTTTAAATAGAATTGATAAAATATAAAAATGTTGATATTATTATTATGACTTTTCAAAAAATAAAATATTATGTCTTCAATAAATAAATTACTAGAAATATATTTTATTATAAGAACGCTATTGTTTAAAGAATATATTTTAATAATAATAATAATAAATTAACTAATTATAAACATAATGATAATACTATTAGTTATTGCTAATGAATTAAATATATTACCTTCTTCGACGAATTCGGAGATTTTGGTCTTGATTTGAGGTGGGATCTGGTCAACTACGCTGCGGGCAGTTTCGGCGACTTCAGTGACGACGGGCGATAAGTTCCAGTGAAGGGACCGTTCTTGGAAGAAACGCATTACCTTGTGCATAGTGAATTCTTCGAGGGCGTTTTCACGATCGTTTGAGTCCTTAGCATTTTCTACGTTGTTGATGTCTTCGGAAGTCTCAGCAACCAGGGACCTACCTTTCTTCTCGGTCTTGACCAACGACAAACCACCCAAAAGTTCAACCTTCTCTTGGTCGAAGAATGACCGAACGGTCCTAAATAGTTGCATTTGCGCGCACGCAATAGAATCTTGACCAGCGCATCCTCCGTCTTGTTGTTGTGGTGGTTGTTGAACCGCGGCAGGCACCGGGTCGGCCAGCGTCAGGCACAAGCACACCGAAAAAACGATTCCGAACTTTATCGCGACACCCATTTTAATTTGAAATTTGATCTTGCGTATTGATATAATATAAGAATTTGTGGATGTTGTTCAGACGAACTGTGCGAGTGTAATGAAAGAACTGCGGGGCGGCCGGCGTATTTATATTTGGAGGATGCTCGCCGGTTTTCGCTTTTAACCGTATGCCGAACGCGCGGTGGCGGCACACGGTAACTGGTTACCGCCGCGGACCGGACACAACATCCGACCTGGTCCCGCCCATTTTACCCGGACTTTCTTGTCTCGGTCGTCTCGACGCGTTGTGTCTCTATAATCGCACCTTTCTTCGGCCATGAACGTACTTGGGAGCTCTATCATCGGGTAAAATATTTATCATTATTGTCATCGTTATGGCGTATGCACGCGGGTCATCGTCATCAGCATCAACATAAATATTAGAAAAGTATATTTGTTATTTATAACAACAACGCCACACGGCACACATAATACGCGTACAAGACAAACGATTACATTCGATTCATCCGGGTTTATAGACTTTAGACGACGATCTCCAGAAACTCGCAGCTCAATGTGCAGCGGCAAATAATATTTTTATGCGTGCGGCAGTTCATTTAATTTTCACTAACAGCGTACAAGTGTCCGAGAAGAATATTATAATTCACAACTGCAGTGATTTTGAGTTTCAGTTTGTTTTTTTTTCATAATTTATATTTCTCAAACGCGATCTAAGATTATGTTTTTTTTTTTTTATCGTTTTAAATTTTAATTATACGGTGTACAATGCACCGAAACGGACATAGAAAATTTTTAAAAATAATAAAAAGACTTGGCAAAATACTATAAATTACTGAAATTAAATTTTTTTGAGTACTATTCCGTTTTTAAAATTGTTCGTATTTGTGGCTATATTTTTATTCTCTACAAGATTTTATCACAACATGGATTTATACCGGTTTTATTTTCGTGCATTCGAAAATATCCCGTACTCGGTTAAAACTAACAAACTATAATAATAAATTGAAGATTATTTTATTTTCCTCGCATAAGTATTTATAGTAATAAATAAGAAGTATAATTTTATCAATAATATAGATAAATAAATATATATATATAAATATATACAAAATAATATATTGACATATTATTATAATATTAGGTACTCGTATGAGCAAGCAGATTCAACACCCATCAAAACATATTTTTATAAAAAACAAATCAAATTAACATAATACTATTATGAAAATACGATGTTTTTCTACAAACGACTCGCCGTGAAATTACCTCTTATATTTTATACTACAAAAATAATCGTACAATTATACGTGTTATTATGAGTATACTTTAACTGCTGTTATATACTGACGAGTACAATAATTTCGAAACGCGTTAAGACGAAAACGAATCAAGTACTCAATCAACAATATAATAATAATAAATATTATACACTATTAATAGCTATAATACATACTTACAATCCGACGTGCGCGTTATACTCGTACGTACTATTATTATAAAGATAACAATAATAATATAATATTATATTTATATTCTGCGATGACAAATAAAATAATAATATATTATTATACGCCGGATCGGTAGCCCGAAGATAAATCGTCGAAAATCTAAAAAAAATCCTTTCCGATGCATTGTGCCTATAGACAACGTTTGTCGGCCAACACGAGCCGGAAGACCTAAAGACTAAATCGTTCACAGTTTCAATATACAATTATTGTTTTTGTCTCGTATATAATATTATATTATTACAATACTATACAATAAATAATAATACAATATATCATATTATTACTGAATCTTCCCGCGCGCAGTTTACACGAGTATTATAATTATAATATGTTACGTTATATATACATTACGGCGTATTATTATTATTATTATTATAATTATAATTATTATGTTATTGAATTTTTATTTAATTGTTTCGGCGCGGAATGTTAGCGCCATCGCCCGCGTGGTGAGTAAAAATAATTATATTATTAATTAAAACTTATATGCGTATCTTTTGGTTAATATACGCACTATAATAATATTATTATTATTTTATAAGTATAACGGTATGACATCGGACGAGATTTCCGATTCCGATTCCGTAGACATTATAAAATATATTAAGTATAATTTCATTGTTATGTTGCGATCGTGAAACGCTCGTGTTTGTATAGGATTAAAATAATTTTCGTTTTGTTTTTTTGTTTCACGTGTCAAAGAACGTATACATATTAATAGACTTTCGATATATAATAATAACACGCACAATATGTCTCATATTCATACTATATTTAGATGCATTTTAATCATTACATTATTTTTATTTATAGTATTCGCATATGTGTTATTCCGCTTGTGATTTCATCATCGCACCGGAAGTTTCACTTTTTCCTTATTACTATTTTTTTTTTTTTAGTATTATAACAGACGAATTTAATCCGTCACTCTCACATTTCTAACGAACCATTTAAATCTGAATTAAAATCGAATTCTTTCAATATGAAATTAACGAACGCCAAAAATTGTCAGCACTGTTAACTATAAAATTCGGTCGTTAAAGTCTCCAAACGCGTATAATATAATAAACTCGTGCTCGTGATGATAAACAATAATTGTATATAATACGCATGTACGATGTACCCTACAAGCTATAACTATTATATCTTATTATAACATACATTTAAAAAAATGTATTATTCATACAACAGTAATGTGACAACATCGTTAAATATTATTTGCAGGTTATTTATAATTTCATTTTATTATCATATAAACTGAATTTATGTGAACATCATCTATGCATATATTATATACGTATTGTTAAATAGAAAATAAATATGTGTATAACTATTTACGCATATCTATCTTATCTATCTCATATTATTATTGTATAAGTATAATTCCTATAATCTATATCAATTATATTAAACGCGAGAATATTAAAAATACACTAAATAATATTATATAATACCTATATAATATTATTTTCTCCTTAACAAATCAAAATTTAAAAATTCTTATAAATCGATATTTATAGTGCAACTCTATGGACCTGTGTTAAAAATATATCTTCTAAAACCCATATGTGATGATACAGATTATTAAAATATTTAAATATAATTTGATTTTTAAAAAGGAAATATATTTTTAAATCTATATCTTTCAAGGTAAATATCATACACGAATTATATACTAACGAGTATTATAATATGTTATAATAACTTTCGCCAATAGGTCAAGAAACCATTAATTACGAAGACGAATATTAAGTAGGTACCATTAAAAAAAAAACATCTCGGAGATGTATATTATTCACCTATACGATAGCAGTATACGATATATACCTATATTATACTATAATATTATACACGAGTACCTACATTATATTATTATTATTATTATTATTACTTTTATATTTATGTCATTATATAGTAGTATATTGTTGATTTATTTATATTTCTTCAAAATAAACAATATTATTTGAATTCCGACATTTTTCTACTCGAATAATTTAGTAAACTTAACTATTTTACCATACTCTTAAAGAATAAGAAAAAAAAAGTCCATTATTATTTCTGTTTCACGCTGTAGCACTTTACGCCTTATTGCCTTAATACCATAATAGTTGGTAACGTTTATGTTGTGTTATTTATATTTTACATAGTACATATAGTAATATAAGGTATAACACTTTTAAGTTTTAAGTGTTATCGTATTTTCCTTGTCAGTGGTCAACCATAAAAATTATTCTAAATTACATTGTAAATAAAATAATTATAGATATTATATGGCCATATAACACTTTCAAACACTAATAATAATTCTAACCTTCAATTTAAGAACATACAGTATTTAATGTTGAAGAAATCAAATTATTGACTACAACAACTTAAATTTGTTTGAATATATAGACATAGGTAAAAATACTATTATGCATAATAATTTTTATTTAATATTTAAAAAATATATGATAAAAAATCGTTTTTATTTTCTAGTTACGTAAAACGTATATAATTTTATAACATAAATAAATCGTTTAATAGGGTACATAAAACGAATATAATATAATTAAATCGATATAATTCTATACCAACGATATCTCTCTAATTAACAAGTTATATAGAACAGCTACTACCTAACAAAAATATTTTGAAAAGTAAAAGAAAACCAATTGGAAATTAAAGATTAAATAAATTGTAACTTTTATAGTTATTGCAATATTATTATATTTAGTAGGAAAGAAAGTGAAATCCATAAAAATGCTATATTACATTAAGTACATATGTAAAAATATGCTATACACATTATTTCCCTAGTTCCGGAAGACATATAAATGTATTTTTTAATTATGCGAATTATACAATTATCGATATAGGTAATTAATGACTATTATACTACTACTCGAAATACAAATTATCGAATAACATAGCTTAATAGAATATAATAAATATTTCATACATATGTGTTATAACGTATTAATATCCTAACATGAAATAAGATAAATAAAATTTGCGATTAAAATAATTAATAACTATATAATGTTTATTTATATTTTATTGCTTTAATAAATATAATACCTATAATAATTTTATCGTGGATGTACTCGTATTTATTTACATTATTATTAATCCTTTATTTTATGTAGCCAAAGATTATAATTTCCTATCACGTTTTTTTTTTTTTTTTTTCATTAAAACTGACCTGGATCGAAACGTGACCGGTGTAATCTCCGACGTGCTTGTACTATCAGACACAATCGGTGCGACTGCGTTCGACGGCAAGGGCGCCTAGACTACATGACGTGTTTTGATATTTATCTATATAATCGTGTTTTAAACACATAATTTAAATATTACATGAAATAATTTTATGACTGACCATCGATTATATAAATATTATAATATAGATAATAATGTTATAATAAATATTATTTGCGCGCGTTGATGAATGATAATAAATTATTTTCAAAATATATAACATAATATATAGTTGTTAAAAAAGGTATTTCGTATTGTATACATTACAATACTAAAGGAAACGTATCATAGAAATCCGACGGATAGATCGTTTGATTTGTCGTGTTCAATGCGTATTATAAGTATACCAACTAGGCAACTACATAAAATCATATTTTGGCCTGTTGTAGATCACGTTCTATATGCGGAGAAATTCTTTAAAACGAATAGCGGTTTTTTATCGTTTTCATACGTATAAAATATATAAATTCATAACGTATGATATATGTACTAATAACGCGTGGGCAATGAAAAATTGGCATATGAATATTATTATTATTTTATGGTATAGACGCTATGTTCGTATTATTATAATATATTAACAATAGATCATTTCGTAAAACGTCAATATGATAATAATATTATATTTAAGATGATCAACTATATTATATTATACACGTCTTTTTTTTTTTTTTTTTTTTTTTTGCCATAAGTAGTGCGTGTAGTAACCCTTTAGGCTGACTTATAATATATGGAAATCAGACTTTGATGCTAGGTACGCGAAGAAGAAATTTCAAACGGACGTTATTGTCGGTTTAGATTTAGACGTTCACGTGGTCCCGCATGATGGAATGGAAATTAGCAACGGTCACGTCTGACAGCGGCGGCGTGGTTTTCCGCGTATTCTACGCTGCGGTGAACCGCGTCCAAGTAAACAAGAATAATAATAATAATAACAATTAGCGTTTTTATTATTTTTAAGGCGTTTGAATTTTAAAAGCGCAATACACCTGATACGAATTAAAATAATTAAAAACAATTTAATTCGAAAATGCGTTACATAAAACATTTATTATAGCGGTACGCATGAAATATTGTATTTCTAAAATATAATTTCGGGGAAATAATTATTTTTATTCAAACCATAAAAAATATATATAATTTTCGAATTATTATGCATTCGACGGTCGCAGCTAATTTACAAATATAAAATATTATTTTCAGCTTCGTGATCGCGTGTATTATGCGTAAATTTACACACGTTTTGTATTGAACATTATATACGTATAATTATAGTAAAACGCGTAGTAGTGAAACGACAATACGACATGTGTTTCGTCCAACTCGTGTTTTAAAGTTTCCCCGTTTTTAATAATTTACTTAACGGTTAAGTCTTAACCTATATCTATATGTATAAATAATACGCATAAGTCACGAAAATTTATTTTGGCATTTCGAAAAAACAAAATTATATGTAAAAGTACGCCTCGTCACCGGTCGAAAAATCTTCGAGATTTACATTCCTATACACGGATTATCTGCACGTGAACGAAAATAATATTATATTATTCTTCCAATGTTTAGTGGACAATATAGAGTCGTGTTCGTACGAAATATTAATATTGTACAGCACTGTAATGCGTAATATATTATACGAGTACAAATTATTTTAATAATATTTTGTCGAATAATATTATAATAATTATATTATACTATTATTATGTTCGTTATTAAATGAAACGTTATTAATTTTCATTTGGACGTCCCGTTATTATTTAATATGTACTCTCGCATTTTATTAATATGATCTTTGATGACTGAATCGAAGGATAATATTATAATATTACGCGTCCACGCCTCGATAGCGTACACCTTTTGCTTGCTCTAGTTTCTTCGACGGTGGCACGAATCTCCTTTCGGCCCGAACCCCTCGTGGCATTTCAGCGCCCAGCCGAGAAGTTGACCCGGAGGGTATTAAATACGTATTACGGTCGATTTAAAAAAAGAAAAAAATTATAATAATCATAAACGTCCAAGTCATACACGTGCAATTATAATATTTTTTGTACATCGACGACGACGCGAGAGATCATTTGCATCCGCCACGGTTTGTGGACCATCCCGCGCCCGCGGAATTTTACCGTCGTCAAGGTCGCGTCATCGATTATCGACCCATCGACCCGACCCGGTTTATATATGAAATATAATTTAATAATTATATTAATACAATACATATTTACGTTTTACGTAAATGTATTTTTTACACGGCTGTTATATTTTAATAATTAATTATATTATTAATAATTAATAATATTATTAATAGGTAATTAAAATTATATATTCCATCGATTCGTATTTTTTTTTTTTTTTAATTAGACCACTCGATAATTTGTATTGGTATAAATAATTAATAAATAATACACTTAAAAAATAAAAATCATTGATCGTATTTGTAAAATGAAACACGTTGATTTGACAATAGACATTTAATATTGATTTTATACCTACCATTCAAGATTTATGATAAACTAAATTGATTTTTAATATTCAGTGTATTATCGTGTTAAATTAAAAACGACTCATTAGTGTTACAATCGTTATATATAAATATATAATGAAAATTGTTTAAAATTGTAACAATGAAAATTACATTATCATCATCATTATAATTATAAGAGTGGACATAGGTCTCATTGTTAAAACGACGATAATAATTTATAGATTGAAAATCAATATTATATTGTTAAGGCTTCATAAGTAGTTAATTGTTAATACGAAAGTACAAATTGTGGTTAATTTATGACCAAACTAATCGTAGAATTTACAATTATATCTGTATTCTGTATGTATAAATAAATTACTGTTTAGACTTTATAGATACGTGATACACGTTTTTTTTTTTTTACATTTCTATAACATGTGTAGTAGTAAAATTAAAATACTAAACAACAAAAATGTTAAATTAAATATTTATACACAAAATACCTACATTCTGCAACTATTTTATATTTTTATTCCACATTTACAGTATTATAACATGTTAATAATCATATGTTAACTCCCTATTATACGAGTATATAATATATTTATAAAATTGTATTTATTATATTGTCACTCATTTAGAAATAATTATATTATTATTAATATTTTTAAATTAAAATGTATGCAGATGATTAATGTAAGTACAGTGCATATTCATCCATCGCTATTTTCCAACCTCAACTTCAAAAATTACGAGAAACATAAAATGAATTTAAATTTTCATAAAAATATTAAAGAGGTTAATATTATAATAATTTATTAAGTATGTATAACATTTTTATCCGTTGCAGTTAAAATGGATGATAAAATGTGATGATATTTTCTATAATTTATAATTAATTAATGTAAAGTCAACTTCTACAAAAAAGTTTTTATTTTTCATACATTAAATGAGGTTAAACTGAGCATTAACAGAATTTCGTATGTCACTATACTAACTGTACATTATATCTTGTTTTTGAATATGTTGCAAAAAAATATAATATAGTGCATATACTTTATTATACTAACCAAATTTAGTTTATAATACAAATTACAATATCAAATTACAAAAGTAGTTTGAACTTCAGAAAATGTTAACTACATAATTATAGTTACCTACATTACGAAGAAAATTTAATTATGTTTAACTTTTATCAACAAGAATGCACATTACTGTGTGTATAAAATCACTATAATATTATAAGTTAAGTACCTACTATCAAAAATATTTTTAAATCAATCTATACTTCATTAATTAATATTCATTGCTTATTTCTTAGATAATTTTTTGTCATTTATATTTTTTTTAAATTATTTTTCCTCTTCCTCGTGAAATTTACTTTTAGTATACCTAACCTATGATTCATGAATAAAACATTACATTAATCATACACGTCGTTAAGTATTTTTACGATATTCAAATTATTATACGAAATAAATATTTAAATAATATACAAAATACATAATATTGAATGATATAATACATGTTTACAACGTATATTAAGTATTAATAGGTATAATGAAAACACTCTGAATTAAAAAAATATGATAATTTATTACAAGGTAATATTTATTACCGAGCATAACATCATAATTATGTATCATTTTTACTTCTTAATCAAATCATATAGGTACAAAATATTAAATATTATATTTAAAATAAGTGAGAAGTTTATAAATTTCATTTCTTTCAATTGTTTTCAATATTTTTCATTTTATAATTAATTAAAGTAAAATATTATTTTCATACTTTTTTTTAGGAGTCATACATATTAAGATAATCTTAATCTTAATTTTTACCACTGTAATAGTGTAATCTAATTCACAAGTCTATTTCGTATATATTTTTCTATCGTGGGAAGTAGATAATAATGAAGATGATTAAATTTATTTTATTATTTTTTGTATTTAGTACGAATGTATGATAACTTGCATATATGTGTCATTTCATTATTTACTCTGTGCGTAAGATTAACCTTTCTTTTAGTAAAATAATAAAAAAAAAAAACATTCCATAAACGTTTATGTCTTAAATGAACTCGATTGAGCTGTTACTTTGATATCATATACAGGTATAAATATATATTATAATCATATATAATTGTATATAATATACGAGAACCTATATATAATGAATACCAGAATTTCAACTTTCTTCTGTATTAGTATATTATTTGAAGGCTAATATTTATTTATTTATATATTATTGTTGTTGTACTAACCTTATGCGCCAATAAAAATATTAAGTTTATATATTACAAAAAATTTCCCGTACACATAGAAATGGACACATAGAAATTTTAAATTTATGTAATATTCTCATTATTTAATAACTGTAATTTAGAACAGAGCTGATACTGTTGTGGAGGAAAATTTTGATTAAAATTTGAATGGAATGATAAATCATCACTTCTGAGCGAAGTTCATCAGATAACATATATAATGATTAGAATGTTTACATTCATAAAGTCTCTATGTTGAATATAAATGCTCAAAAAACCACTAAATTAGTTATCTAAATATCCAAATACTACAGTACTTCACTCAGAATCGTTTTTCAATTGTAAAGATTAATCATTGCATTGAAATTTTAATCAAAATTCAATAATATCCTCTTTACATCACCTGTATCCCTTTCCTTGCTTTTTATACTTTAATTTTTTTCAATTTTATTTAACATTATTGTAAAATATTGAAATATAATAAGAAGAATCCATATCTGTAAATACTTAGAATATTGATTTTACTGAAATTTAAACTTTAAACATATTTTAAAAAAATTGAGACTTAATATTTTCTAATATTTTGGAAATACGTTAAGAATTTAAGATATATAATATATTAATATCAGTATTTTTAAATGAAATTTTCAAAAAATTTTCAAATTTTTTTGGCTTTTTTGTTAATTTTTATTGTAAAAATATTGTGAAATAATAATAAGAATACTAATTTCTAATTGTACGTATTTTTAGACCTTAAGCTCCAAAACTGTCAATTTTATCAAACATTATATACATAAAAACGAGAATTTTACGAAATATTCAAAGTCCTATATTTTGTAGAAAAATTACCGTTCCAAAATTGTACCACATATATATTGTACCTATATGAAGTTCAAAATTAATTGAGTTATTGTGAAGTATTAAAATTTATTTCGTCAAAATATCAACTACATCCACTTTTCAACTGGAAACATGTGCTATTTGTGAAAATCGGAGCATTATTTTGGGTCAAAAAAGAGTCTTCAAACATAAAAACAAAAAACTATAAAATAAAGACACACATCATTGTAAAATCAATACATTTTTCGCTTCGCTCAAAATCTAAAAATCATAGTTATATTATCATTACTTTGCGTGACACGTATGTCAGTATTAAATTGTTAGAATTAAACTATTTGTATTTTGACGTATGATTTTTTTTATGATCTCTCTGCTTGATACTAGAATGTAATGTAATGTATATCATTATATCATCAATGAAAAATGTGAAAATTCTTATTTTATTAAGGTGTGTCTGACATAAGTATACATAATATATATATATAGGTATATATATATATAGGTATATAATATGTTTTGATCCCCGATTTGAAAGTGAAATATTTTAAACGAATCATTTCAGGACAATAATAATTGTTATTTGATTTGTTTTTCAAACAAATGAAAATTATTTTATTTGATAACTAATAAAGTAATAAGTAATCTAAAACAAAATACTCATGTAGAATAATATTTTAATTTTATAATTATTTAATGACATATTACAAAATCATTACAATATTTATCTTGTACATTTTTATAAGTAATTTAAAATGGTAATTAAATTAAAATTATCACTATAATCCATAGTCCATACAATAATTGTATGCATAATTAATAATAATAGTGCCTGCTTACATTGTATTTTAAAATTTTAAATATATTTAAGATTTTTTTAATGCATTTTGAGGAGGCGATACTTAGTTGAATTAATCATAAACATACAAATGATAAAATAATATAAGTTTACGAGACAATATGTTTGGAAGTGAAATTATTGTTCTCGTCCTCATTTAAGACTAAACCGAAACGAAAGTGAAAAAAATACAATTTGTTTTATAATTGATACTTTTGATTTTCCTTTGTATATTGCTTATTAAAGTATAATATAAATGTACAATTGCTTGACAGTTTTATTAATATAATTTCTCACAGTTTAGTGATAGTAAAAAATTATTTATGAGCACAATATATTTTTTTTTGTTAAATTTTTATATTAATTATATAAGTCATTTTATATTTATTACTTTCGTTGGGCAGAGATTAGAATAATAACTGAAGTTATTCACAGACCACAGTATAGGCAACCTAAATATGTAGATAACCAGTTTATGGCGGAGTCATTTTCTAAGAATAATATTCTAGTTTTAAAATATCAAAGTATTTGTATTGATTTCCTCATTTATTTGGTTACTACTTATTTGAATCTAAAACATAATAAAAACAACTAACAAATATTTAAATAAATTGTAACTATTATTAAATTAACATTTAATTTAACGTATTTTTTTTTAAATAGGTAGGTACTAATTATTAACACACAAAAAAAACGTTAAAAATTATAATGAATATTTAGTGCACTCTTACATAAATAATGAAACTAAAATAGCGCAGAAACTATTATTAATTCCATTCATAATTATTAAACATCATTACGTAATTGAACTCTGGTTTCATTATTAAAATAACTATTTGTAGAATATTTGTATATACCTGTATAATTATGAGAAATAAAAACAAACAAATTGGTCATTTCCAAAAAATTTACACGAATATTATTAAGATAAAAAAAAGTTGGATTAACATAATCGTTTACGGTTTTTTTTTTTTTTAAGGAGTTTTAAGGTTCAACATATATAATTAATATTATAATTTAGCGGTTATATTAATAAAAACGATAATTGCTGAGTGCTAATTTACACGTTGAGAAGACTGTTTTTTTTTTTTTTTTATTAATAGTAATGTGTTTTTTCAAAATGAAAATAAATACCTAATACAAATATATTATGAACGTTATGTGCGACGCATAATCACGATAGGATTTTTAAAGGTATAATATTTTTTTATAAAATATTTCGATAAAATCTAAGTATATCGAATTTACGTTATGTATAAGTGTATCAATAATTTTTAATTGATTACACTGTAGCTGACAATATTTTGAATCTAAACGTTATTAAACTTTGTTGTATATTATTACGACTGATACAATATTTCTGATTTAAACACTGATAAATGAACGAGAGGCGAATAAGAAAAATAAAAATGTACAATTATTTTAACGCCGTAAAATTATTATTAATATTAAATATTTGATAAAATCGGAAGACATAAATATTATTAAAACAATTTTTTTTTTATTAAACTTTCGAATGAATACTGAGTTTAAGTCATCCTTCCACCTACCCGTACGACCATGTAAGTTTTGGTCACTTAGGTCATGTGTGGGTACGGTGGAATTCGACCAATTTACAGCACAGTGAATACAGGAATATACACACGTTGGGTGGCCGTACGTCGTTCGAGTGGAGGAAGACGAGCTTCGTCATCTGGTTACTGGGTCAAGGTCACTGGGACGGTAACCCGACGTTAGCGCCTACAATCGCCCCCGACCTTTAAAACCACGTAAACAAACGACAGACGGATATCGATTTGCTCGCGGAATTTTATTACCGAGCTCATTATAATCTCGTTTCATTATAATATTATGTACCTACTTATTTATTACTTATAATTTATAATAAAGTATCTACGACAGTGATATAAGTATACAACACACACACACACACATTTAAAATTATATTATAAATATAGTGAAATATTGAAACGTCTTTATACGGTGTGGTAAAATACGAATAAAGTGATAATATATACGCGGAAAGAGTCAAAGAGATAACGAAAACGATAAAATAATAATATCGGTATTATACGATATAAATACGAATATTTGGAAAATATATTTTTTCTTTTAGCGTTTATTATACATATCAAAATAATATGTTTCGTATATTATTATTATTTTTTTTTAATAATATTATTATTCGTATTTCTTTCGAGATTATTCCAAAATAGAATTCATATTCGCCGTATATCGTTCGTCGGACGTCAATATTATTCTGAAAATGAGTCTCTTACGAGCATAATATTATAACGTTATAATACGAGTAGATTGGTAAAATAATATTACGTTTCGGTTTCTCTGTGCATGACTGAACCGATAGCTGAGTGTGTAATAATAATAATAATAATAATAATAATAATAATGTGACCGCACCAACACGATATGTTTATTATAACAATATTCTAGTTATTTTTTATCGGGTATAATTTTTATAAATAAACTCTGAGTACGGACGGGGAAAGGACGTGTGTTTTTTTTATCTCGGATAGCCTTGGGGATAACAATTTAATATACTCGTATATTATAGGTACCTATACCGAAGTTATTACATATATAAGCGATCGTCTCTGAAAATTATAAATTATAGAACATAATATCAAAAGATCACCCAAAGACATATTATTATTTTACAGACATTTCGGCGGCAGACTCGCTCTTGGCCGAAAGAGAAATTATTATTACCACAGCCTTCTGGATCGCAGCGATTTTCCAATTCCCGTCCGAAAACGGCCGTGTATATATACAGCCGTGTAGTGTATAAACTATAATATTATTATTAACAAGATCGTGCTTTCACATTTTCTGATGAAATATGTCCCGACGTTACATTTTATATTAAATACAATAATTATAATTCTTATCTTGAACGAGCGACGAACCGACGTAATATGTACACGTAAATATTAACACGGTCAAGAGTACACGCGAAATATGATAATAATACCATAATATAACACGTACATTTATATTTTTTATTTTTACTTATTGTGTTTTACGCAGAATTCATAAGAATTAGTAGTAATCGTACTTTCACCCAGTTTTAAAGCATAATTTTATACGAACTTACTATTATTTTACAATTAAAACTATACTGCGCGTGTTGACTTTGCCGGGCATCGCTTGAAAATGTTCACACATCTTCAGAACGACCGGATGTCTGTATACAACAATAATATAATTATTATCAAGAATATTATTCTGTCGAAGTTATATTATATGCCTATGCCAAAATAATACCATAAATATAGTAATAATAATACGTCGGTTTATAACTTAATATAATATGTATGTTATGCGTTAGTATGGAAAATATATCCATAATTAAATATTATTATTATTATTTACCGTGAAAACGGAATCTCAGTTTCGCCGAATTAAACAATATAATACGTTATTATGCTCATATTATGCGTCTTTATATCAGTATTACTATTATTAAATATATTTTTCGTAATAATAATTTACAATATTATTTTAACAATAGTGTAAAAAAACACTTTATATACCTCTCTATACATAACAATATGATTATTACACGCACACGCCGACAATGTAATAACAGCTATTAACCATCATGTCTAACACGTATATACTTAACAAATTGAATTAAAAAAATCAAGTTCAAGGCTTAAGTAGTTGAGTCTATAAATTTATGATATTGCATAAGGTGAACAAACAATTATTTTTTTCAATAAAAAACTATTTACCAACAGTTTAAATATTATATAATCGTTTTTTTTTCTCTTAATCAGATTTGATGTTAACAGAACTATTAACAATTATCAACAAATATTTAAAACTTCTTTGACGTTAATTATTAATAAAACTCTTATGATGCAACACTATAATAAGTTGGTAATCTTGAATTTATGTACCTAATTTATACTAACCAATAATATTAACTCATTACGTATAATCAGTGGTCGAATTAGGGAGATACGCGGAGGGATGATATCCCACTATTTTATATAGTTAACACAATTCATTCCTCCACTTATTATTCTCTTAATAATACATCTCTCCTACATTTTATATTAAAATAAGTAATATATTAAAATGTATAGTATCACATAGTCGTAAGAAGGACAATGATCGAAATTACTTTTAAGATTTCATTATACAGTGTAGGTACTACAATAAAAATAGAAATTAGACGTAAGTAAGTAATTATCGGGGTGACTAATAAATTAGTCTGTAATGTATAAAAATATTAAGTTTTCGTTAAATAACTGGGCATCCCTTTCACTTATTTTGATCCATTTCGACCACTACGGTATAATTGAATAATATTTAAATATTAGGTAAATAATACATTTTGATTATGAAATAATGTGACAAATTTTTATCTCAGAGAACACAATATCAAAAATTATTATTAATGGATCAATTAAAATAAATGAATAATTCGGTTCTATATAATAGATATTAGTTGTTATTCGTATACATATTACTGTAAAATTTCTTATTAAGTTTCAACATGTTTAATTAAATATAATATATTCATAAAATATTTTAATCGTTCATTCATTATTCATTAATAATATTCATAGATAATATTATCATTTAGTTAAATATTTAAAGTCTATAGTAAATACAGAACGAACGCTTAACCATGACAGTAAACTTGACCACGTATTTGAAACACAAAGTATAAAATTCGAACTAGTAAATAAGCGAGTACCTACGAAAAACGGTTTTTATTCGCTGGACAGAATCTACACCGTTACGCTTCCAAATCTATTCCTATGACGGTGTGTCTATATAAAATCAGCCGAGTGTCGAGTCTCGTCCTGCATGGAAACTAACCTTAATTATGACCAATTGGATAGTATGAAATTTAACAATGATCGTGTCCTGTCATGTTCCCGCAAATGATTTATTTAATTATACTTACATTATTAATAGATCGTAATAATATTTATCTCACATTAACGTCACTCGATGATAGGTAATTACAAATAAACATAAATTAAAATAGGTACGCGTATTATTAAATAATAAATTTAAAAAAAATTTAATTCAACTACTGTAATTTTTATTTGTGTACCTATACGTAAGTACAAACACCTTATAACTTATATGTATTAAACTATAATAATATAGAAAGTTGGATATAAAATAAAATATATCTATATAAATATACGGAGAGTAATAACATAAAAATAATAATAAAAATCTCAATGTCAAGTAGGTAAGTAAAAAACAAGTTCGCGTCAGATGGATAAAACAAGTAAAAGTATACTTGTCCATATAAGTATAGACATCCTATAGTTAAATCACGGATTTTCATTGTCGTTAATAAAAATGATTTCTAACCTATCTAGGAAATAATATTACAAACAATAATAATATAAGGAATACTAAAATATTTTTTTATAGTATTGTAATATTTTAATGCAACTTTTTAATAATTAATATATTATTTACAATTCCAATAATTAATAAAAAATATTGTTTAACTATGAATAATTTATTCATGACTAAAATAATAGGTATGTATGAATTTGAAAGTAAAAATTATGTTATATATATACGATTTAATACTTTGCCCGATCGTTAGAAAATAATATAATAATGAAAAAACACGAATGTATTCATCAAAATTATACTTATTTTTTTCCAGATGTGACTCAAGTGAAATTAAAAAACAATAGAACGCAATAAAATTAAAAACATGAACTTAATTTACCGACATGTTATTATCAATATCGTGAATTTTTATCAGCCATATTATTATTTTATAATTTATTTACAATTGGAATTGGTTTTTGAAATTTTGGTTACTTTCAAATTTATATAATAATTATTCAACTAAATTAAAATAGTTTAGAAATTGGAAATGGCTATATTTTTGATAAAACAATACATATATCAGTATTCTGTATGTCTTACACTTTATAAACACATCATAGATATAAACATCAAACTTGAAATCATTGACCTACTTTCATTAACATTAATGTATTATATATTTTAGGAAAAACAAGATCCTCTATAATTAAGTAAAAATAACAATAAACGTATTGTAATTAAACTAGATTATATGTTGTTATTTAAAACAATAATAAAAATACAAAGGAGGAACAACAGGTAACAAAATCATATGATTAGATCGGTATTAAAATATGTTACAAATATAACTTGTTATGTTGGTTGAATAAAGTCTTAAATATTCACGTACAATGTTATAATTTATGTATATTATATGCGTAAGTATATACATTTTGTAATAAATTAAATAATTTATTAGAATTCTTACTGTTAATATAATATAATATTATATAATTTGTGTGTGATTTTTTTCAAAAATTATTTTTTATTTAATTAGGGTTTAAGACTACTATAATATAGACTACGTTAATATAAACAAGCATATTATAACCTGTAATATATAACCTATCCTAATTTAAACAAACGTAACTTAATTATACAATATTACAAATTTATATTATTTACTAATAATATTCAAAACATTAAATATTCAAATGTATTATGAAAACTAATCGTATGCATTTTTATTAAAGCAAAATTATTCAATTTTGGAATTTTCATATAATACTAATAAAATAACTATAATATTATTATTTGGAAATAAAAATATAAATAAATAGATAAACCAAATTTAATTAAAAACTAATTTTAGTATCTATCGAATTTCACAAAATTTTACTCACAATACCTATAGTATTATTAATATTACAAAAAATATCTATTGATTAATAGATGCAACTAGCTATTTATATTTAAAGTTAAACTATTTTAAAAATATTAATATTATTTTAATATTATTATTATTATTATTATTATTATTATTATTATTATTATTATTA
>JAIUCT010000009.1:8351768-8371432 GCA_021307375.1 Tetraneura akinire
TTATTATTATTATTATTATTATTATTATTATTATTATTATTATTATTTACTTCAGCTTTGATCAAAAATCATTTAAAAAAACATTATGTGAGAATTAAACATTTTAATTTATTATAATATAATATGTTGTTTGTTGTTTTTTAACAATTATATTTATGTTATTGGTCAATCTTTATACATATACAAAAAATATATTATATTTATATATTTATCAAAAGAAATATTAAAATATTGTGCTTCTCTAACACATTCGTAAATCAGGACACGTAACGGAATCAAGCGTCGCCCAGCTTAAATACTGTTTAATTTCGTATCAAACTATCAACGATATAAATAACATATATTTTACTTCCATAATTATAGTTTTAATAATAATCGAAGAATTTAAAAAAAAATTGTATATATTAAGTTATAGTGATATGTTATATTACAAAATAAATAAATTTTATCTTGGTTATAATAGGTATATATTATTAATGTTCAATTATTTAATAATTTATTGCATAGTTTATAAAAATCCGTATATTTATATATTTTTACTGTAGGTATTTATTAAAAAATAAATATAATTTTATGAATTTAAATTAAAAGTCATCATAATTAACATATTCATTGCTAAAAATCTAAAAACTAATATAAACAAATATATTTAATGAAAAACTTTTTACTTCGATAAGGGAATAAACTTCTATAAGCTGATGTAAAAATCATTAATTCAAATTAAAAAAAAAACATTTTTTTTTTACAATAACGTATAATAAATACCGATAATAACATTATTTTAATATTTACTTGGTTTTAAGTCAAGGAGAGAAATGTATCCCAACTCAATGTTTAAAAATAAAAAAACCTGTGTGAAACCAAAATATTTTGAAACTCAATTAGAAAATGTATAAATAAATTGTTCTGTAATGTAAATCGAGTCGGATAAATGATACCAATATATGAAATTAAAAAAAATTCAAGTTTCATATTATATAAAAATTCATAATTTTTTTCTTTTAATTTGGTCGATAAATAATCATTAAATTCATTAATATTTTGCTCTCTAAAATTGTTTTCACGCGTTCCTACATAAAAAAAATTGCATGAAAATGAAATCAAATATTTTTAATAATTAAAATCGAAATCTAAACGTAAATAATTATATACATAAATAAAATTATAATTATAAAATAATGCATCGACAAACTGTAAAACTAACACAGTTAATAAAAATATGAATGTATAAACTCGTTGTCTAGTTAATACTGAATGTTATTAATATTTAATTAAAATTATTTTAGTTTCATTTAGTAGTGACTTTTAATAGTTAAGACTATATACCGACCTACGTTTACACAGTTTTTAAAGTTGTTTGGTAGGTACATTCGTAATTCAAAATATCATTTATATTATAATTAGGTACCTAACTATTAAGTATAAAAATTAAAAATCGCCATTTCTTGAACGTACCTACTTATATTTTATAATATTTTCAACGGAAAAAAAAACTATAATTCTACGAGTTTATTTGCCAAGGAACGCAATATTTTTAAATATATTTTACGCAAAGAAGAATGATACAATCAAATTCGGTTATTATAATATTAAACATTATTTAAGTAAGTAGGTACTTAATTATTGTAGTTTTAAATTTTAAATAAAAAATATTTTACATATTCATATTAATACGTTAAAAATATTATTCGTAAGATGCATCACAGAGATTTATATACATATTGACCTATAAATGAAATACATAATATAATATCATTAGTGTAAAGTTTCATACCAACGAATAAGTTGTTTTTCGCCGTTTACCAAAATAGGTACCTACCTACTTAATAATAATTGTAGTGAATATAATATTGTGTAGTACGGTCATGCTGTCTTGGGTATTATACGGCGTTTACGTACAGTACCTAATATGTTTATTTTTGTCTTGCTTTACATTTTTTAGAATGTGTAAAATTTAACATATAATATTATATTTAATATTTTATTAAATAATAATACATATATTTTTATTTCTAGTCTTTCTGAATATTGACAGGATATATTTTTTTAATATGTTAATAAAGTGTTACTTTAATGTAACAGGATGATCTAAATTATATTTTTGATTAAGCAAAATGTTGTTCGTACATACAGTGGACTTATTATTATTTCATCAATCACGAATATTATTATATAGATATAGAAACTATCAATACGCGAATATAATTTTATTCAGAATAAGTTAGGTTAGGTTATGTATAATAAATTTTATTTAACTGTGCAATAGATATATATTAGACGTAAGGGAGAAAATTTTATAATATGAAGACTGTTTTTTTTTTTAGTTCAAATTTAAAAATGTAATAAACACAATATTAAAATAACCTAACCGCATTCAAAAATCTTAATTTTTCAACAAGATATTGCAATGAGTAAATAAATCTAGGACACTCTGTATGTATCTATATAATCTCGTAGATTAACTACTGTTTTTAAAATATTATGGTAGGTAGTCGAATAATTATTATATTCCAATTCATCATAATATAACCATTTTTCTGTTTTCAGAAATTAATCATTTGACATTTTCGTTTTTAAATATTATTTTATACAATAACAGATTCGATATAATCGAAATAATATACGTGTATAATGTCATTCGAGCCAGAATATTTCACTGTGAACCACAAAACTGTTACTCCCGGATCTCGGAAATCGCGAATGAGATATTATTATAATATTTTCTATATATTATGTCTGATTACGCGTCGCTTCCCGATAAAGATACGCTTTAGAGCACACCCGTTTGTTAACATGTAGTCATATTTTATTATACATACATGCTCGTATTGTATTCTCTCGTTGTTATTATACTTGGCCAACGACCGTTGCAAATATTAGAAATTTCACGAATCGCACGTTTCAGAGATATGTAAAAACTGTTTCATCTTCGACAGAGGGTGTGTAAAAAGTCCTAAAACGTGTCTGTACGTACGGATAAATATTAAATATACAACTAGACGATTGTTTTTCTTTTAATTTTATCATAATATTCATTGTCATCCTGTACAGCGTAATATAATAATTTACCTGTATTGTTATTGTTATCGTCAGTTTAACGCCGGTTAAGTTTACGTTGAAGTGCAATAAAATATAACATCACCTGTAAGTTTAATAATGGTAGTCAACACATATTTTAGACACGATATTATACCATAAATAATAGAATAATAATAATTACCTACCGCAGTGTCGCGTGTGTGTACAACTGCAGACTTGGGAGTCTCTCTTAATTATTATTATTTATTAATTATATACGAAAATTCACTATAACAATATTATTAAATGTGACTCATTTATCAAACGCCCACACGCATCAACGACAGTCGTCTATACAATGCCTAGGACGAATATTGTCGCGCTAAGGTGTTTCGTTCCCATCTCGTTCACCTAAATTGCTAAATTCTTATAATTTTAACTTGTGCCACTTTTTCCCCTTATATATTATATGGAATATAAATATATATTTTATTCAAACACGCGTATATTAAATCCCGCATAGTACTGATTTCGTATACATGAATCCATACAGAAGATGTTCTCGTTGTTTTTTTTACATTTTATACCGTTTAAATATTATAAATTATAAATTATAATATTATTTATTTATATAAATAAATAATATTAACTATATACACTATTTTTTAAAACATTTGCATCGTACCTAACTATATATAAAAATACACATTTTACGTGTAGATGCCTACTTAAATTAAATCGTATAATATTATTGTATATTTTGAATTTAATTATTTATTATACTAATTAACGACTGTTAAAAATCAATTATTTATAATCATACAGTATTAAAATGTATAGCGTTTCGCAAAAAGAAATCAGGGAAAATATAATAATACGATGCCATACGAAATTTACAGTGATGAATGATTGATGGCGATATAATTATAATATTAATATCCTACTTTTATAGTATATGTTACTACTATAATATCTATTTAGAAGAAATTTAATAAGCATTCTCTCTGGTCTAAACGGGTCTATCGTATCGACTTATCTTAATTTTCGTCGTAGTACGATAGCGGCAGCGTTACGCATCAACACGTTCAGATGGGAGACAGTCCGACCATAATTTAATAAATAATAATATATTATTATTATTATTTGACCTCTTGCGTATTTACGTGTTTTGTGTACATATTAACAACTATTAATTGCGTTTGTTTGATATTATTATTATTAATATTATAATTTTAAGTAGAAACGGTAAAAAAAAAAAAAAAAAAAATAAGAAAAAATCGCGGTGTGACCTATACGAATCTCCGGTGCTCGTACATAATAATCGTGGTAAATCGCAATCTCATAAAATAACTTGGTTATTAATTAATAATTAATTATATGTTAAATCGGTATCTGATAGGTATTTGTCCACCGTTTGATTCGACCGCAGTTAGGTTATCGTTTTCGTTGTTATAACGTGATGCAAATACATCATACAAAATCAATACCTATCAGCTATAATATCAATATAAATATTTATATAAATGTTTTGACGTGTTTTTATTTTCGTCTTCGACGGTTAGATTAAAAACATATTATTTGAAATAACAATCATTCGACGTCTAAAATATGAATTTTATCGGAAAGAAACAACACGATAAATTATTGTTTTTCCCATTAAAGTAATAAGAAATCAAATATAAATTACTATCATGTGTTTTTATTAAAAATATATTTTATTTTACGTTAATTGTTTAACTAGAATTAATAATATTATGATTTTAATATTATATTGAATTACGTCGTCATAAATTTTTCAATTATATAACATTTGTATATAACGTTTTCGTAAATATATAAAAAATTTTTTTTATCATCTTTTAATTATATTCACAATTTACATAATATAATAATAATAATGTTTTCTGCGTCCTATGAAACTAATTTTCTAAGTAATATTGCCTTTGTTTATTTAAGGTTAGTAACAATATTAATTCGTTTGTTTTATTGAAAAGCGTACAAATACTTAGGTATAAACTTTTGTATTTTAACTATGATATCAATTTTAAACATTTAATTGACGTTTATTTCAATATTAATTATATAATCATTTTATACTTTATTATTTTATTAAATCTATTTGTACATACATAACTCATTTCATATTTTTTAATAGTTTCACATCTTAATATAAACTGTACATTTTATTAATATAATATCGTAAAATATGCGATCCGTATAAGAAAAGCATAATATAGAGCCATATTTATTCAAAAGTAGGTATAAGATCGATAATGTTATAAAGAATATTTTCTTTTAAAGTATATTTTGTCTAAGAGAAATTTAATTTTGTCCTTCATCTGACCATTAATATTGTGATTATAAGTACATGCGCGCATTATCTTAAATCCCATAATAATTTACCCATAACTTTAATAGTATTTTTGTACTACAGTATAGATATAGATTAACTGTCCTGCTCGCAATAATTTAGTTTTCTCTTCTTTTCAAATGTATCAAATGAAATTTTTTATTTAAACATTTCTCTTTATATTCAGACAATTTATTTTGTTGTGTGTTAGGCCAGTGGGTGACCACCTGGGATTATTCAAACGCATTCTTAATTTAATTCTGGAACATAAATACAGCGTTCTGAAAAACAATAATTTTATCAATTATTTTGAAATAATTTTATAAACATTAAGAATGAATTTATGTATATTTATATCATAATGTAATTTGAAAATCAATTAATTGTTTTTGATAACATCATTATCGAAATAATATTTAAATACATAAATAAATCTATTATTAAAATATAAAAATATTTTTTAATGAATACATCGCATATAGAAAAAAATAAAATGACTAATATTTGTTAAATATTAGATAAATATATATATTATATATAATATCTCAATTTATACAAATAATGTAAGTATACAAAAAATTATAAACTTAGTTACGTATCACTAGAAAATCGAATAATATTAATTCTTCATCGTTTATTTATTTAATTTAAATGATTGTATAATTTTGTTATTAAAGAAACGTATACAAATTATTATTATCAGCTAGCTAGGTATAGCAATTTAAATTATAAAAATTAAAATTGCGTATATTTCTATTTCATAATCCAAACTGACCGAGTATTTTTTTCTTATTATTTTCAAAATTTACTTTTAATTTAAGTATAAAATATTTATCATTGTATTATAATTTCTTAAGAATTTTTACAAGTATTACGATTAAATACGAACAAGAATATAATATATTATAGATTTTGTTGTTTTTATTTATTCGTCTCAGGTTTGTTTGTTTGTTTTTATAATGGAAAGTTTAAATGTTTCTCTAGACACGTTTATAAATAATTTATATTTATATACATACATAATAATATGCTTAAGAAGAATATATACGTTATCCTAATCAGTAATTAGAATAAATCAATCAATGTATATGTATAGTTCCCACTGTTGTAATCACTCAACGCTGCAGTGTCCGTAGGCTAATATACAATATTACGAACGACTCATTTGCTAATAGTTAATAATTATTAAGCCACAAGCACTATTTAAATGTCTATAAAGAGTAATGACAAACAAAATCGTAAGATAGATGTTTTGTTAATCATACAGAAAAAGTAATAGAAATTTATTAGTTGTACGTTAAATTAATAAGTGCGAACTAATTGAATACGAATAATAATAATAAATTGTACTAATTTATACGCATTATAGTATACGGTTTTTTTGCAAGTAATTGCAGTCAACAGTAAAACGAACGAAACACTCAATAGTCAATACCAATAATTTTAAATTAAAATAATCACATATACTAGCTATATCTAAATGTATACTATTTATTTCTATGTAATAATACGTACTGTTATTAGTTATTACTACTCTTATATATATTTTTTTTTTAATAAAATATAACACACGAGTATGTTTATTTATGTACATGTATCTATAATGATTTTGACTTTGAAGTACTTAAAAATAAAAATAAAAAATGATTAATAAGTAATAATAATACATTTTAATTCTTCATATCAATAATATTTTATTTACGAGTATAATATTTTAATTCGCATTTGATTATAAAAAAAAAAAAAAGTAGTTTATTATTAATTTGACGGGAATGCTTACGAAAAGGTGTACCCATCTACTAATAATACAAAAAAAAAACCTAGGTTTTTTATAACCGTTTAATTGTGTAGGTATATCGCAAAACGTTGGATTCCGTTAATTACAGATTAACTTCTTATAAGAGTTCACATCGCAAATTTGGCTCGTCTACATCTGCGTAACGTCTGCGGAATAAACAAATCCTAGTCATATCATGGACCAAAGTGGGCCACAGATTCTCGACCGGATCTTCTCGATAATATTATATTGGAATTTACTTTTGCTTATTATTACTCGTTTTCTAATTTATTCCGATCCGTCCCTCTCGTTGGCCTTTACGTGTGTATATAGCTATTTATTATAGCCCTAAAAAAAAATAAAAAAAAAAAATAAATAAATAAATAAAAAAATGTTTCGTAGCCCAACCGGTTTCTGGACAGCTATACATCGAGAGAAACACGCACTTCCCGTTGTCCGTTACTGCGCATAAGCTGTCGCCGACAAAGAATAAAAATAATACGTACAAATCTATTACTCGTATATGGTAAACTGCTTGCTGACCAACCAGTTTTCGTCGGAACTTAAGTTTGTCGAACCACGAGGACAATATTATTATTATCAACTTTCAAACGTTTAAAATATCAGTGGCATGCAATTTATATAATAACAACGTCTACATAATTATTTACGGTTCACACGCCCAGGAAATATTATTATAATATTTTATTGAATTTTGACGAAAGCGAAACATCAATCTTCGTTTATTTTTTATGATAATATATTTAATCGTTGACTTAACCCTGTGCATAATTATAATTAAATGAATAGTTAATCTTAATATTATGGTTTATAAAATTTGCCTACAATTGAACTAAACTTTAACGTACATAAATCACGTAAACCACTGAGAAATTGGCCAAAAATTACATCATTATTGTCTATTAGCTGCATACCGTAATTTATCTAATATATATTTTATTATATTATAATATTATGTCATTAATTATTATTATAGGAATAATTTAAAATTGTAAAATCACGTTGATCGTACGAGTAAATCTATACTTTACGTATATGAAAAATTAGATTTTCATTTTCAGTCACTCGACTATAATAACCCAATCAAATTGTATCAAATTGTCATATTAAATATTTTTTTTTTATATATATATATATTTAATATGCCATATTTAACATTTTTCTAATATTAATAAACTTACTAATTAACCATATTTAATGTGCTAAAATTTATAATAATAAAAAACATTATATGCTATAGATATCTATATTTTATTTTAATAAACGGTTAAGTTAGAAACCAATTAGTAATTTTCTTTAAAAAAATATATATAATACAATATTATATTAACGCCTTATCGTTTTTAGTTAGACTATATATTAAATTTTTGTGTTTATTAGATTGCCACATACATTTTAAAAAGGAAGAATAATAATTGATAGAAATAATATAATATATTACAATTTCAAATACCTACTGAATTGTATTATATTTTATATAAAATATCTATAATTATTATGGACTATAGCAATTAGCAGTGATGGGCAACTGGCGGCCAGCATACAAATTTTATCTGGCTGCCTTATTTTTTCAAAATTCAATTCTTACAAGTATATTAAAAATAAAATAATAATATATTAAAATTAATATAATTTCTTTGTACAATTTATGAAATAATATACCTAGTATTTTACTACCCGAAATAATGCTCCAATTTTAACGAAAAGCATTTGTTACTAGTTTAAAAGTGGATGTAGTTGGTACTTTATTTAGGTCATTTTACGAATTTCTCAAAATGAGAATAGAAAAAGCGACCAAAAAATAACGAAAATAAGACATTTTTCACGAAAACTGAAATTTCGACGAATTCGATTTCAATATTTTATGATAACTCAGACACTTTTGAAATTAGAGACTTGAACATTTTTTTGATATTTACTATATAATATATATATGTGATAATTTTGGAACCGTTACGTAAATTTTTCTACAAATATAAGACATTGAATATATTGTAAAATTATCATTTTTATGTATATAATATTTGCTAAAATTGCCAATTTTTGGAAATTAAGGTCTGAAAATTTTACTGGTGTATAGTCACATATTACGTAAATCATATCAAAATATTACAAAAATCCGAAGTCTTATTTTTTTTTTTTATAGCTGTTTAAAATTTATATTTTAGTTCAAACGAAAATCTTAGATACCATCGTATAATTAGTATTCTTATTATTATTTCACAATAAAAATTAATAAAAAAGCCAATAGAAATTGAAAAATTTTTGAAAATTTTATTTAAACATACAGATATAGGTATATCTTAATGTATTTCCAAAATATTAGAAAATATTAAGTCTCAATTTTTTTTAAAAGATGTTTAAAGTTGAAATTTCAGTAAAATTAATATTTTAAGTATTTACAGGTAGGTATATGGATTCTTTTTATTATATTTCAATATTTTACAATAATATTAAATAAATTTCACAAAACTTTTTTAAAAAATTTTTGAAGCTTAAATACATTTTACTTAACTCAATTTCAATTAATTGTGAATTGTTACATTTACGATTTTTTTATAGCTGTTTAAATTATAAAAATCAAGGGGAGAGATATTAGTGTGGAAAGGATGCAGGTGTAAAGAGGAAAGTGTTGAATTTTGATTAAAATTTGATTGCAATGATAATAAATCATTACATTCGAATAAGTACTGCCCGATTTCGTATTTAGGTGATTCATTTAGGAATTTTATAATAAATTATTTATATTAAACGTAGAAACTGATAAATTTTAAAATTTTAATTGTTACATACATATACTCGTATTATTTGATGAATTTCCATCAAAATCGTTTTCTCAAATGTAATGATTTATCATTGCATTCAAATGTTAACTAAAATTCAACACTATCCTCTTACACCTGTATCCCTTCATTTGCTTTTTTATTTCACATGTAATACTATTAAAACTTAAAGTCACAGGAGGACGAAGCTAAAGTTACGGTCACACGATGCGTCAATACCCAGATTTCACGGGCCCAAATAGGTCCCTTTATTTACAAGTGGGTGAGATGCGTTACCCAATGGTTATTATAATATGTAGACCTACAGGGACGTTTTACGGATTTAGCGAACTTAAGTATGTCACGTATTCTCCGTGAAAGTCCTGGTGCAACGGACCTAAGTATATCGTTGTTTGTCAGTCCTGACAAAACTATTTTATGGCGTAGGTTCGGAATGTTACATCGACCCAGGAAATTTAGAAGATTCGCTGATATGTTTGTTCTGGATAGTTTTCGATGTTCGAGTTACTGTTGTTGGTTAATGGTCCTTCGTTCACAACGGCGTGGCGTTGGTCGTCAGCGTCTAATCGGCTGGTCCGTCGCGGTCGTCTTCGGGTAAGAGTCGTTCATTAGTGAGCTCATTCTTGTTTCCGCAGTCTTGAGTCCTGGAGTCCTGAAGATGTTGACTGAACTGTTGCTGTGACTGGAATGAATAATTTCGGTCGGTCGTTCGCCTTTTATACTATTTTTAAATGTGACAAGCTTCTTTGATTGGTCGTCCAATCACAGCTCGTAATCAAGTGCTTAATTGTGTTCGTGCATGCGCGTCTACTATAGGAGTATATATTTTGTCATATATATAATACCTTTTGTAAACATTCAATAAAATGTTCAAGTCTTTACGTCAAAATTGCATTAATTATTATGAAAATAAATAAATCGATTTCGTCAAAATTTTAGTTTTCGTGAAAAATTTCGTATTTCGATCATTTTTTAGTAGATTTTCTTAGCCTAATTTTAATAAATTCAAAAAATAACCTATAGTACCAAAATACCAACTAGACTATTCTCTACCGCAATCGTATGCTATTCGTGAAAATTGGAATATTATTTCAGGTAGATAAAGACGTGTTTATATACAAAATAAAAAAAGAATATAAAAGACACACACCTTTATAAAACCCATACAATTTCATTTCGCTCAAAATCTAAAAAATGTATTGTTAGACATTGGTGAAAATAATAATTAATTAATTTAAATTTATTTTATAACGCCCTAACAGTTTCAGTCGCTACCAAAATAATATTGTTGTATAATATTTCACGAATTAAATTATTACAAGGGGCTCTATTATTTACTATATATCTTTAATGTATTAAATTGAATAAGAGTGTATTAAAAATTTAAAAATTTAAATATTCATCTTTGAATAATCAACCATTTTACTTAATGTATAGGTTGTCTCAGTTCTATTCACTAACTATAATATTTCCTCTAATGTTATAATTTTGAATACCATTTTCTTTAAATTATTTATTATTTTATATATTATAATTTATATTTTATAATAATAGCTTTATTTCTATTTCAAAAAAGCCGTTTAGAAATAAATTAAATTAAATTATTTTTAGATTTTAAGCGAAGCAAAAAAAATATTTGTTTTACTAATATATGTCTTTTTTTTTTTTTTTGTATGTAAACACTTTTTCTACCCGAAGAATGCTGCGATTTTCACGAATAGCATATATGTTACCAGTTGGAAAGTTGAGGTAGTAATATTTAGGCCATTTTTCGAATCTCTCAAAATGGACCCTATGAGATAGGAAAAATGACCAAAAAATGACGAGAAAACGACATCTTTCACGAAAACTTACGACCAATACAGTTTCAATATTTTAAGATAACTCAAACAAATTTTGAACTTAGATACCTACTTGAAAATTTTATAAGTGATCACATAGGTACGTATATATTTGATAAAATTTTGTAGCCGTTACGTTAATATTTCTACAAAATTTAGAACTTTGAATATTTTGTAAAATTATTGTTTTTATGTACCTATATATAATGTTTGATAAAATTGGTAGTTTTGGGTTTAAGGTCTGAAAATTTTACTCAAGTATACTTAAATATTACTTAACACGATATCAAAATATTAGAAAAATCCCAAATCTCAATTTTTTTATAGTTGTTTAATTATGTTTATATTTATGGGTTCTATTTTATTAAATTTTAAGTGATCAAAATATTAATCACTAATTTATTATCAGTATATCTGTCTAAGCTTTGTTCAGCTTTCATGATGTATTATATTATTCTTAAACCTTAATTACAACACAATTATTCGATCATCATTATCCTTTCCACAGCTGTATCTAGCCGGTATTTTTTTTTTTTTTTATTATTATTAAGTAGTCTCATTTTTGGAAATTTAACATTATTTTACTATGACTTTAATTTAAATCATACCTGAAAATCCATGTTTAATGTTTAATAATATATAAAAATATAATAAATATTATAATTTATAATTTATTATTGTCAATAATTATTTTATTTTATTAATATTACATAATATAGGTAATTAAAACGAATAAATTCAGGTATAAAGTTTTCCTAATTAGATCAATGAAATACAATAAATCATTTTTCGTGGTTTTATTTAATGATAAAATAATAACGATGCATTGTCACCGATCAAAATATTTGTCTGTATTTATTTTGTCTAGACTTTTGAGGAAATGAATTAACGTTAAATGTTAGTAAAATAGTAAAAACATTAAGGAAAAAAGTGAAATAAATATATAAAAACACATTATTATTGTTCTAAATAGCTACATGCATGACCTCGTTAGTATCTACAATTTTATAATACTAACATAATACATTTGGGAGTTTCGTTTATCGTAACTGATCCAAATCCATTTTATAATTAGTATATAATTAAGTACTACGTATCTCGTATATAATATTTTGATGAATGTATTCATATTAAATTTATAAATAAAATAAGAACGTAAACATAATAATATACTATAAAACATTTTATAAAAATAATTTACCTATATTATAATGTACCTAACTTTACAACTTTCAACTTTCATATTATTATCTATTTTAATAAAATAATTAAATTGGTTTTATTGGTACAGATTAATGTGTTTTTAAATTTTTTTAAATAATTTTTCTAAATACACTAAAATATAAATATATTATGATAAAATTATGATTACATATAAATTATATAAATTCATTTTAAACAACTACGTTAAACTTAATTTGTATGCCTCTAATGGATAATGTATTATTGAAAATTTACCTATTATATTATATTCTTGATACGTTAACTTTTAAAAATAATTCTTAAAATAACGATTTTTTTATCGTGGGTCAATTTTTCATAAACGTAGAAATTTAAACATTTTGTAGTATATAATAGAATATATTTATACTTTAGTTTTATACATCATTATAGACTTGGCCAGAACTACAATTTAAACGATTAACTTTATAATAATTATTAATTTACGAGTATATAGAGCATATCGGCTTAAAGCTTTTAAACATTAACAACGCCAATAATATAATATATATACTAAAAAATTAAATTACAATTATTAAAGTGTTAAACATTTATATATTTTCTAAGCATTCGTCTTTCTCTTATTAGATATACAATTGTAATTATTCTCAATAGAATTGTTAAAATTTAGTTTCATCTAAAATAAAAATTATTTTAAATTATCCTTAACAAAATCAATATTTAAAAAAAAAAAAAAACCATTTTGAGCGAAGTTCATCAGATAATATATGTCATGAATAATTTTTTACATTTATCAGTCTCTATGTTCAACATAAATAATTTTACTGAAATTTCAACTTTAAACACCTGTAAATAAAAATTGAGATTTGAGATTTTCCTCATATTTTGGAAATTCGTTAAGACATATACGAGTATATTTCAGACATATATTATACAGTATATTTCAATAAAATTTTCCATATATTTTAGCCTTTCTATTAACTTTTATTGTAAAATTATTAAGAAATAATAAGAAGAATATTCGTATAAATTGAAAGATCTATCTAAATATATTCTAATCTAAAAATATCAACTTTAAACAGCTATTCAAAAAAAATTGAGACTTGGAATTTTTCTGATATTTTGATATGATGTCAACTTATATGTAAATATACATCAGTAAAATTTTCAGACCTTTGTGCCAAAAATGGCCAATTTTATCAAACATACACATAGACACAAAAATTTTTTGAAATATTCAAAGTCCTACATTGATATAAAAATTAACGTAACGGTTTCAAAATATTACCATATATATATAATTTCTATGTGAATACCCAAATTTTCAAGTCATTAACTTCAAAATTGCCCGAGTTATCGTGAAATTTTAAAATCGAATTCGTCAAAATTTCAGTTTTCATGAAAAATGCCGTATTTTCTATCGCATAGGGTCAATTTTGTGAAATTCGAAAATGACTTAATTAAAGTACCAACTACATCCACTTTCCAACCGGAATCATGTGCTATTTGTGAAAATCGGAGCATTATTTCGGGTACTAAAAGTGTTTTCAGACATAAAAAAAATAAAAAATAAATCGCACATCATTGTAAAACCAATAAAATCTTCGCTTCGCTCAGAATCTAAAATAGTATTTTATATCATGGCTATATTTATTTACATATTTTACAGCCTATGGGGAGATTAATCCCCTTGATACGCCACTGTCAGGTAGTAATATTATGTTTATAAGTTTGTTTTTGTAATTACTAATTAATGGGACTAATTAATTTTTTTTGGAAAAAATGTTGATTTGTGTTGTTGAATTTTTTTTTTTTAATTACGTTAGTGAGATTGTTTAATATACCAATATACGTTTATCAGATGGAAGATTGTATCGTTACCAGCGAGCTCGGGCCCTACGTTTCATAATATTTTATTAAAATAAAATACCTATTTAAATATAATTTAAATAATTAGTAATGACCTCGAAATTGAAAAGTTTTTGTAATAATTAATAAATACAATATTTTGTGATTATTGATAACAATTTAATTTCGTTTAAGAATTCTCGGGAAGCATATTTTATGACCATCATTACTTATAAATCACATATTAATTTTAGATTCTACGGTTTTGTCATTGTACTCCTGTTGAAAAGCATATTTTAACAATGGTAAAAAATATATCCGATACATTTCGAGATGGGACGATTTTAATCACTGGAGCAACAGGATTTGTAGGAAAATTACTCATGGAAAAATTACTTAAAACTTGTTCCGTGAAGAATATTGTTGTTCTTGTAAGGGACAAAAAAGAAGTAACCGCTAAAGAAAGAATGGTAGATGTCTGTCAACAAAATGTAAGTACCAGTATTTCAGATTCTGAGCGAATAATTATTTTTTTTTTATGCCTGAAGACACTTTTACTACCCGAAATAATGATTCGATTTTTACAAATAGCATGTGTTTCCGATTGAAAAATGGATGTTGTTGGTACTTTGTTTAGGTCAATTTCGAATTTCTCAAAATTGACACTATGCGACAGGAAAAACGACGAAAAACGGCTTTTTTTCGCGAAAACTTATAGAGATTTGAAAATGTTAAAAGGGTGTTCATTTATGTACTATATGTGTACCTTTATGGTCCCTATATGTGTGATAAAATTTTGCGTTTTAAATATTTAATAAAAAATATAAAAATTTTAATAAATACCTACATTATCTGACTGAACTTCACTCAGAATATTTTTTCGAATGCGATGGTTTATCATTGCATTCAAATTATAATTAAAATTAAACATTGTGTTTTGCACATCTGTATCCCTGCAGCATGAGCTACCAGCTCTTCTTTTTTTATATTTATTTTACGAAACTATATTATGTACATACAATTCAAAATCTTAAATGATTATAATTAAAAATAAATCAATTTGTCAAAGAAATAAATAATAAAAAAATATTCTATATACGTATTTGCTCGTATTTGATTATATAAATATATTTTACTATAAACTACACCAAAATTACGTTTATCTGGTGTTATTACTAATTTTAATGAGTACTATATAAATATTCACCTACTTATGTAGTGACAGATCTAAAAGTTATCTAAGTGAAAGGGTGATTTTGAAAATATTAATTTTCTATAAACTAGTATTATTATAATAATATGACGTGGTCTATGCTGATAAAGTAAAAGCCAAAAATTAATTTAAAAATTTTTTAAAGAAATAAAAAATGAATGAATTTGGAGACCAATGATAATTATGATATTTGCAAATAATAATTATAAATAGTTATATGGTATATATATTGTATATCATATTATATTACTCCTTAAGGGTAAAAATGATCTTCTGAAGCCCCATATTCCCCTTTATATCAACAAATGTATTTATATGCGCTTTACTTGTATGCACGTATCTAAGTTTCATTTACTTAAATATAATAATGTATTCTCAAAATAAATAAGTCTATCTCTTTTTAAATAAGTATTTTTTAATAATAAAATAAGATTATTGGTTATTTCGTAGATTTTCGATCAACTGCGGAACAACAAACCAGATTTTATGAATTACATCAAAATTATTAATTGTAATATAGATGAGTCTTCAATGGATTTATTATTGTCTGATCGCGACTGGTTGATAGAGAACGTAAATTTTATATTTCATTGTGCTGCCACAATCAAATTCAACGAACCTCTTAAGGTAGCGACTAAAATAAACGTTGAAGGAACAGATAATTTATTAAAATTAGCTTCCGAGATGAAGAATTTAAAGGTAATCGATATAATATTAAAAAATATACCATTAAAAATAAAATTGATAATAATTATATAGGACGATATTATTAATATAATTTTCGTCCTGAATTGTTATTATTTTACAATAATTTGTTATTACATTTAATAATATAATTTTACTGTATTTTATTACCTATTAATATTGCGATAGTAATATTATTAAAATACAATATAAATTGAACAGTTTATATTTATAAACAATGTTAATTAAATATGTAATGGAAAGAAAAAATATAGCAACTTTAAATTTGTATTATTTATTTATTATATTTATTATTTAATTTATATATGATTTTAAAGGGGTTTGTGCACGTGTCGACTGCTTATTCTCACTGTCCAAGATATGACATTAAAGAAGTATTCTATCCTGTACCAATTACAGCTGAAGAATTAAAACGCACAATTGAAATCGGTGGACCGACATCCAAGTAAATAATATTATGTCTTACAAAGAATTTAATAGTTGTAATTAAAAATATACACGTTTATCATTAACATCGTAGAATTTTGGAAAATTGGCCAAACACATACACTTTTACAAAAGCTATTACAGAAAATTTTATATCAACAAATGATTATAACTTACCCATTTCAATATTTCGTCCATCAATCAGTAAGTTACTATTTTAGTAGTTTATGTAACGTGAAATTCATTATTACATTATTAATTATTTTAATATTATAACATACGAGTACTTATAAATATAATACGTATATTATATTATAGTATAGTATAGTATATTAATATGAGCGTATATAATTATGTATTACCTTGAATACGTGATTACGGTAAAGAAATTAAAAATTGCAGATTATTTTTTGCATAATGCACTAATACAGGTGTACCGATGTAATTATAAAAATATATAACACATATTATTATGAATATAAATTATTGTAGGTATTATATGAATTAAATTCAGAATTTTAATTATTATAATTTAAATTTATTTATATTACTTATATGAAATGACGGTTTTTAATTTTTAACAATAACATAATTTAAATTAGAAAAATACTATTTTTCAGTTGTATGTACAAAAAAGGAACCATATCCTGGTTGGTTTGAAAGTATTTCGGGGCCAATTGGTATGTTTGCTGGAATTACAACTGGATTTATTAGAACCGCTTGGGCGGACAAAAGCTTAGTATTTGATTTAATCCCAGCTGATTACACTGTAAACGCTTTAATTAGTATTATGTGGGATACAGTTAATAGGTATCGTTGATAGTGAAGATTTAATATTATTTTAACCGTATTCTATTATAATATTACACAAAGTTATTAAATTAATTATAACATTGTGCGATATACTTGATTTTAAAGATATCAAGAATGTAGCAAAATAAAAATGGAACCAAAAATTTATAACTACGCCTCTGGTGTCCAGAGTCCAGTGACATTGAGTAAAATAGAAAAGGTAATGTATCAGTGTTATTATGAAGATCCTCCATTGCAGGCAATATGGTATCCATTTTTTATTACTTGTACTAATAAATCGATTGGAAGAATTTTGAAATTTTGGCTTCATCACATACCAGCCGTGGCAATTGATTTATTTCTATTCATTAGTGGCCAAAAGCCTAAGTAAGTGATGTAAATTTCAAAGTATTAAAAATTGTATTATCACAATAATATTTTTATTCAATCTTAAATAAGATTTTTTATATTACATTGAATATTCGATTTTTTTTTCATTTATTATAATTTAAAATTTGAAAACATACTTATGTAAATATATTATTAATTATTATATTTTTAATTCAGAGCTATGAAAATGTATTCAAAAGCTGAGAATATGTTAGATTTATATTATACATTTGTTACGAAAGAATGGAAATTTGACGTTAGAAATACTCAAGAATTATGGTTGTCTATGAACCAAGAAGATCAGTTATTATTTCCATTCAGCATGCAAGGGTTTGATTGGGAAGAGTACATAAAATGTTTATATTATGGAATTAAAAAATATTTATTGCACGAAGATCTTGATAATAAAAGCAATAAAATACAAGCAAAAGCAAAAAGTCAAAAGTAAGATTATTAATTTTAAATAATTAATTAATTTTAATTTTTTTAAAAACGTTTGTTTTAGGTTATATTGCCTACATAACTCATGCATTCTTATTTTTTTTCTCGCAATATTTCAAGTATTTCGAATTATTGTATCATATTTATATTAGTTAAAAAATATTATATTATAATATATTAAAATATATATAATTTTGACAGTTGAATGTTAAACTGTTAATATTTAATGTTTATTTTATAGTAAATAATTTTTATACTTTGTAATAGTTTAATAATTTAGTTGGAAGTTGGACATTTTAGCAATAACTAACTATACATAATATATTGTAACATTTTGTAAATTATATAATTTTAGATGGGGATAATATATATTTTATTATAAATTATATAATCTTTTCATAACCATTATTATTATCATTTCCTCGTCCAAAATTATCTGTTTTTTTATCCAGATAATATAATTTGAATTTTTATCTTTATTTAGATAATCTTTAATTTGGTTATCTATTAAATGTAAATCTAGATATAATGGTATGAATTTATCTTTATCTTTATTTAGATAGAAAAATATTTATTTTATCTCAACATTGGATATCACATACTTTTCATTTTTCAATATTATTTGACTAAATATAAATTCTGTTAACATTTTATGAATTATGGTAATTACACGTTTACAATAAATTCAATTGAAACTAATTATAATAAATTATAATGTCAGTATAAATAATATAATATTATGAGCAAACTCTGGCGTAATAAATATTATGAAAATCTGTCATTCTCTTAATATAATATTTAACATTTTATATTATAAATCTCCAGTTTTGATCGATTGCTGTATTCATTCATAACCTGTTTAGAATTTATACATTGC
>JAIUCT010000009.1:8377914-8399585 GCA_021307375.1 Tetraneura akinire
TATTATTATTATTATTATTATTATTATTATTATTATTATTATTATTAAAGAAATACTTGCAATAAGTAATTTTCTAGTTTACTCGATTATTTAAGTAATAGTATTAATAGTAATTTAATTTTTATCCATTCTTTTTATTATTATTATTATTATTATTATTATTATTATTAACAATTAAATCTTTAAGCAATTTTCATTAAGGTAAATTATACAAGTAAATACGTAGTATAAACGTTAACTAAATTATGCATTGTAAATAATAATAATTATGTGATACACTGATATATACATGCTATTTTACAGATTTATTGAATTTTTAGTGTGGTCAATATTAATTTTTTATTAGTTCGTGAAGTAATAATATTTATTATAATATTAAAAACGTAAATTTATACATTTAAACTTCTAAAAATAATCTGTATATTAATCAAACTTTTAACAATTAAACATTTAACATATTATATACGAGTATAATGTACGTACTACGAACTACGTATTTACTACGTACTAGGTATTTGGATAACAATTTTATCACATTTAATACTAAATGTATTTTAATACGATTGGTATCTCAATTTTCTCAATTTTCCAAACAGTCGTAAATGTATTATAAATCTTAAAACTTTATTATTAATATCGAGATATTTTAATTTTAATATTATAATATAATATATGGACCAAATATGTGTGATTTAAAGAATAGTAATTTTTTAAAAAAAAAAAATTAACCTTAAATAAAATAATATCATTTTAATAGAATTCGTTTATACTAATTCTATTATATACATTTTATAAAACTATTACAAGTGTGAATTGAAATACATTTTTATTTATAAAGTCTACGTTGACAATTTATTAACCAAAATTACTACCTACTAATAATATTAATAAGCAATAGTAAAATAATATTAGAAAAATAAATTAAATAACATGTAAAATTTACATCGAATTTAGTTAATTTCATACATGGTAGATTATTCAACAACGGAACTCTAATACTATGACCGACATATTTTGCATAATAAATATGCATGCGTAGACAAATCTAGTAGTTTCTTGCTACAAACAAACTGATTGATCTATATTATAGATTGCGATAAGAAAACATACACATTTTAATTTATTTTGAAACTATTTAAGATTCACTATCCCACGCTTTCAATTTCATTCTGAATAAAATATATAAAATTAATCCCGTTTCATTACATTTTAAAATCAGATTATTATAATTTTTATCACATTCCATGTAATAAAATAGAAGCCTACTCACATTAATATTTACATTATGCACGTACTATTACTATGAAATGGCCAAAAAAATTATCAGTTTTGACATAATTTTTTTCTTTTCTAAAAGTTATTTTAATAGCTGAGATCAAAAAAATATATCATAGGATATTTATTCGCATTCCCAATAAATTATGAATATAATTCCTAGTTCTCGTATGTTAATTTACACAGTACGAATACTCATCTGACCTCGTATTAGGTTTATATAGGTATAGAACTTAAAAAAATTATTTTTCACGAAAATAAACGTGTACCAAATATACAATTTTAATTTTTTACGACTTACCATGCGTGTTTAATATTAAATTTGGCCGGAATATGCCATATTATGGGCAGTTTCTGAAGAAGAACGACCCCATCCGCCTGAAGAACTATAAGAATCACTGCTGTGTGACTCGTGATGTGGATGTGCAATCACCTCATACGTGACGTGTTTCTGTTGGCTGAATAGTTTTTTAAGTCCAAGGATGGTGACCAAAAGGAACGCAAGCTTGCTAAGGAACAAGGCTTTGCCAACGAGTAACGCTAAAGCTTTGAATGCCAACAATTTAAGCATGCCCATCTTCATCATCATCGCGGCCATCATTGGTCCCATGTTTTTGTTCTTACCACGTGCTAAAATTATTGAATTTAAATTAAAATATTATATATTATTATTGTCGTATATTTTAATAGTTGATAAATAAAAAGAAATAGGGATTCTATAATTAATTTATTACTATATAAAGAGCAGTGTTAGGAAATATCTACATAAGTTATCTATATATAAATTATTTATCTGTTATCTTATCAAGATAAATTTAAGTTTCATTATATTTATCTGTATTAAAATCAATTTTTAATTATATGATGCCAATACTGCAGTTATAAGTAATAGCAGGTATCTTTCAATAGACCATAAAAAAATTATTGATAAAATGAATTTAGGAATAATTTAAATTTAAATATAATATTAATTAATAAATTAACAAAGAATTATAAATAAATGGCATTTCCGTTTTAGATCGATTCACTATAATATTATATATTATAAGTAAGTTGATTACGTATATACGGTATACATATAAGTCATACGGTTATATAGAAGTAATTAATACTTATTGTACAAAATCATTTTACATTTATCAGGACATTAATACGAAAAATTTAAGTAATTATTAAAAAAAATAAAAAAATATATTAAAATTATTATTTTAATTATATCCCCAATAATTATTGTATATCGTATACTTAGTATCTCGTTTATTTTATTGTTATTAATATAGTTGTATTTGTGTGACCAATATTGTACAAAAAACGTTTTATAACTGCATCATTATTTTACCAATAATCTACGTCAATATAATTTTTTTTTTCTATAAATTTCTAAATACTTTTCCTGAAAATAGTCGCGTTGGTATTTGTTAGAATCTTCTTCTCGTCCATCCACGAGTAATCGTTTCTATTGTTGTCAACGCGGTCGAAAATTAAATGTTCATAATTCGAAAAGAAAAGTGTATTGTGTATAACCTAGTTTTATTATTCTGTATGTGTGTGTGTGTGTGTGTATCTACATGAGGTATTTACCACGGTTGCCTGTGCATGTGTGTAAGTGTGATGATAATTGACGAGAAAGAATCGATGTGTCAAATCGTTGGTTCCCGTCACGTAGGTACAATCCATCAGAGAATTTCAAATGATATTATAGTTGACGATGATATGATGGTATGGGAACATTTAATCAACTCACATACATAGTTAGAAAATCGAATGTATATCGAATTTGGTCATCGACATAATACAAAAATAACTTCTTCAATGGGTGCAAAATCAATTTCTCAAATAAACAGTTTTCTTGATATTTTCATTATGCATCGTACTGGTTAAAATGATTATTAAAAACATTTCATTGGAAATATTGTGTTGAAATAATTATACACTTTAACAGAATAATATTTTTTTTTGTTAATAAAACGATGTCTATAAAATTTAAAATTTAAAATTTAAATTATTTATAATTACGCAACAACAATGTTCTTTGAATAGTATTAATGTATTAATAATTTATTATATTTATTACATTTTATAACTTATTATGTAAATTAAAATTAACAATTTATACCTAATGTTGAAAAATATTCATTATTTTTAACGATTCAATAAAATATAGTAAATGAAAATACTGAGATGTACAATTATTATGAGTAATTGTTGTTGTCATTTAGTTTTATTATCATAGTAGGTATATAAAATAAATATAGTGTGAATTTAAACTTATTTGTTTGACTAAAAATTTTATATAGTAACTAATAATTATTAAAACCAAATTAAATTCTTATATTATAATAGTCGTATTAAAATATTAGCATTACTAAAAATGTAACATAATATAATAATTAATATTAATCCGTACATCAGTTATACGAGAATTTTAAATGAAAAAGTTTTTTAATTTCATACCACATGTTATATTAAGGATGTTTATAAAAATAATAACCGACAGCATAATTTATTTTAAAATTCAGAAATAATAAATAAATAACATCTTACTCAGTTTACTGGAGATTTTTCACATTACGTGTATTTATATGATTTAAGTTGTATTAGTCGTGATAATACATTAAACAATTGAATTACGATATCATATGTATGTTATATAAATAGAGAAAAAACTATATTTATTACAACTCAAATAGAAATTAAAAATATTTTAAGCTAATCGACAATCTTTTAAAACTTTTAATATTAATAATTTATTTCATGGGGTAGGTATATCATACACATATTACATATAATATTATTAATATTGTGCAAACACAATTATTAATAATATATAAATCAATATTAAATATTAGAAGTAATAATGCTCACCAGATTCCAAATCTTTTCCGGATCTGTAAGACATGCCAAAGTTCAAAGACCCGTCTTGTTCGGGCGAAGCGGACACTACGAAATCAGCCTCGGGCAACACCTTTATTTTCAGGGACCTAGACTGGACATATTTCCATAATTTGTCGGCCATGATTTCGCCGAAAGCGGACTCGTCGGAATATCCGCGAGCCGAGTCCATGCGGACAACCTCGGCGGTGGCCGATACCTCAGGTTTGTCGCTGTCCCTTTTGGAGATTTCCATCATCTCGCTAATTTCGAAGCTGTTTTTCTTCATTAACTTGTTCATATAGGTGACCAACTTCAGCATCACACAGCTGGACACGTCCTTTGCGCTGCATTTCGTGTTTAGTTTCTGCACGAGCTCCTCCTCGTGGATTACGTATTGTTGCTGATGCGGTCTGGTCACATCGTTTCCGCCGTCCAAATTCTGCGAGACCGGCGAACCTCTGGATAACTTGGCTACTACCAGCAAAACGATAGCAAACGTCGCGAACTTGTTGTTACACATCGTTTTTATTAAAAATAAAATATAAAAACTAAAAAAAAATTGTAAAAAAAATTGTAAAAAAATAAAAGAAATAAAAAATAAAAAATATATGAATTTATAAAACGATTATTATTTGGCACAAACGAATAATGTATTAGTTTTTATTTTATTATATTACACACTCGAAATTTAACAGTCGAATCAAGCGATTGTTCGTATGACGTCTTGGTAGTCGTCGAGTTTCCACTTGGTTACCGATAAAATGAACCTATTGGGTAGCCCGGACCCCCTTATATGCCATTTCGCTCGGAACCGGTCTTTCACTCCGTCCGCGATTCCCTTTCTTCCGGCCCATCTTTTTTTTGTTCTCACCGAAAGTAAAGTAAGCTATACGACCAAACGTAATAACAATAATCCGAATTTCACAGCTGGACAACAGAAATGTCAAACGTATAACCTTGTTATTAAGTTTGATAACGTATCCGGTAATATAATCGCACTCGTGAAAATCGCATTCCTATAATGTACCTATATATAATAATATACGCGCGTACGCCTACTAAAATAACGCGACGTACTCCGTTTGAAATTCTTTCATAGATGGTATTTTTTATTTTTTTAATTAGGTATATTATTCTACTCGATGTTTAAATTTAACTTCATGTCCATCTATATATATTGTGGAATGAATATAATATGTAATATAAATTTATTTATAATTTTATCTTAAAATTATAATAAAAATAATATTATAATAAATATATATACCTATATACAGTGGTGTATTTTGAACAAAATTCTAGGGGGATCCAAAATTTTTCGTCTATATAATATTAATCAATAAATTGTAAATTTACTAAATAAGAATAACATAATTAATGTAAAAATATAATATAAAAAATAAGGATCTCTACAGTGGTTATGGGTGGGTCCAGTATCCTTGGACTCCCGTAAATACGCCACTCTCTATCTCTCTATATATATAATATATTTATATATTGGAATTTAGAGGTTACTGGTTATTCTAGGTATATACTATGAATAAAACATTCAAAATAACCAGAAAAAAAACTTACAGTTTTCATGAACAAAACCAAAAACAATAGCAAATAAATTATTATTACAATTAACAATACAACGTCTTAATTTTGAAAATACCCCGATTCCAACATTATAATATGTAGGTTAAAACGCATTAAATACCAGATTTATGACCGCAATTGCTTTTCATCATCAAACCAACATATTATTATTATTGTGTTAGCAAAAATACACACGTTTACTTCATTTTTATGTATTTTATTTCGTTTTCACAATATTAAAATGCGTTTCACGTAAAGTATATAATTTATATATACCTATATATTTTACAATTGGTCTACTTAAACGACATTTTACAAGACATAACGACGAATACTAATTTTTATTAAGTATTATACACTCATAAAAATCAATATATTGATTATTAAAAAATTAACCTGCTATATTATACGATATAATAACACGATCATATCAGAATGTCTTATGCAAGTTTAATATACTGATTTTTAATTATTTAAATTTTATATTTTAATTAATTATGTGAATATCGATTTTTAATGTTTTTACTCGCATAATATAATCTTATTTTATGATGCTGTAGTAGAATATAATATTATGAATAAAAATATTGTCTAAATTCAAAACATCTAGGTACTGTATATAATATTATAATATACGTATTAGTATAATATTACAATAGTCAAAATCATTCCGTTATTACACGCATTATATCTAAATTGTTATTTTGATTTCTAAAAATACTGATTGAAATATATATCTTAATGTTTGAAATCCTTGACAGTATAAATGCAGTAAATTCTGAATCTCGAATGTATCATTATTATATATTTATTATAAGTATGAATAGGATTTATATTTTGATTTCACTGTTGTAATTCAGTCTATACAGTTTGCATTTGGATAACAAGAAAACTGCGCGTATATACGATTAAAAATTGATATTAAAACACTCCAAACATTTTGTTAGTCGAACGACATAGTTCTTTGTTATTCATAATATTATTACGCACATATACACGAATAATATAACAGTCTTATCAAAACGAAATCATCAGATTTTCGTCCTTAGTATTTCGAGTTATATGCAAATAAAGTGAGCATATATTTTGGTGGCCACAAAATGTTTTTAGTGACTTGGCATTCCGCATTCGTTTGTACATATTATACAAATAAATTATATTTTATACAAATACAACAAACCGTTGCAAAGTGCAAACATGACTTCTATATTTATATGAATTTCTTTAAAAATATTATATTATATTTATATATTATTATCGTAAATACACAACAAACGGAAATATCCATAAAAAAAAAAAAAAAAAAATATTATATTATATTAATAATATTATATGCCAGTTCACTAACGCATTAACCAGTTACATTTTTTTACGATAAAATTACTCGAATGCAAATTTTCTTCCTGTGATATAACGGTTTTTTGTTATTGCGTTAAAAATACTATTACTAATATAAATTTCAATCGATAACCTGCAGGCGATAAATTTTTCGTTTAACATTACTATATATAATAAGGTATATGCAAATTATTTATTGATTTTCTTCAATTAATTTTAAATAAAATACCAAACATAGTCGTCTTAAATTACCATTTTTTAAATAAAAATACTTTTGATACATTAATATACATTATAATATAATAATATTGTTTATAATATATAATTCATGATGTATTTTTATTCAATAATCGATGTACATTCGCGACGCACATTAAATTGATAAAAATGATCAATGATACCGAGTTGATAAGACGTCGGTAATAATTTGTACGTTTTAAAATAATATAATGAAAATTTAACTTAAATCTTAAGAGTGTATTGTGACAATTTATCGTCACATCATCAAAAAAACGAAAGGACTGTCGAAATTTGTTTCGCCGCGCATATTATTATGTTTATTATATACCATGTAGGACTACGAGCAAAGACGCGGCAATGTCATATGACAATAATAATAAAGAAGTCGTAACACTCGAGAATACCAAATGGGAAATGTCACCGTGCGTTTAATGCGACGTTAAGAACGACATAACTTGCGGCGTGAGTCCACCCCGCTCTATACGAAAGCGAGATGGTAGCCTTGAGATATAAGAAAACAAAACGGTCGGAACACGTCTTCGCGACGGCTTAGGGCTTGTTACAGCTGCAGAGTGAAACAAGCAAATAACAAGGAGGAAAAAACTAATTGGTCGAAAACCTTTTGTGGAATAGCACACGAAGGCCTACATCCGCCACGTCCGAGTGAAAGTTTGTGAAAACTTCATATTTTTCTCGTATATTTATATTATATAGTTCCCGTGTTGCCACACAAACGTCATATTTATTCGGGTAGTTATATCCACCTACATATTATTATTATTATTTAATATTTATTATTATATTGTGTGTTATTAAAATAATATATATAGTAACACGCACGTGCGAATTCGTTATTCTTCGCCGTCGACTTGGCTATGGCCCATGGTTATAACCTGGTTATGACTTGGAGCGGACATTTATATATTATACACACAATCCATTCGTCGGACATTCGATGACGGACGGCTGTCAAATAATAAAATATGAATAAAACACTATTAGATTAATACACGATAGAATCGATCCCGAGAGATCGTTTTGATTTTTTTTTTTTTAAACGCCGCACCGGTCGACGTTTTGGACACCGAGGTAGTATGATTAAAATAACATTCCACGTGATTATACCTATATGTTATACGGACACGGAATCTTGGCGATCGCGAGGGATTTTAATTCAACAATAAATAGGTACATATACTATTAATATTATAGTAGTTGTTATAGAGAAAATACCCGATCGTGAGCCTACCTATACGCGTAATGAATTCATTTCCATGAACATCACGATCCCAGAGTCCGCGTGCGCCGAACCCAAATCAATCGTGATAGACGTGCGTGTGTATTTTCTAACAAATTTTCCATTTGCATATACCATACACGCTCTTTTTTTTTTAAAATATATAATTTATTACATTATTATGTACGTGTTATTGTCGTATTTTGATACACCCACGTGCTCACTCATCATATTATTCTATATCATTATAGGTACCTACGTCATTATTATTTAACCCCTGTCGTGAATAAAACGAATCGCGCTGGTCCGCGTAAACAAAACGATAATAATATAATATGTAAACAAACTTGCGCATCGTGATTTTATTCTTCGACTGTTGTGCGATCCAAAGATAATAACATATATACGATTTTCGACACTGAAACCGATGAGCTTAATGCATTATATTATATAGGAATATTATTTGCGTTCCCGGCTGCAGTTCTCGCGGTACGGAATTTCGCTTTCTCGGACGAAAAAATACACCTACGAGTACGTTCTTTTATGAAAAATCTAAACATTTCGCTTTTTATCACTTATTTTTACAATATTATAATATATAATAGTTGTGAAATGATAACGTTTATCATACTCGTATAAAATGTATTTAACGTGATCTCAATATATTCGTATAAGACGAACATTGGAAACACTACGTGGAAACATCGCTGAGAGTAATAATTATCATCACGTGGCAAACGCGAAACATTACAACAATATTATATTATGTGCTGCGAGAATCGGCGTAAATGAATTTTTCAAATCTTCAAAACGCCAAAAGCTATTAAGATACGCGTGTGAAATATTATCGCTCGTCAAGTCGCTATGCACACACGTATATAATGATCGACGTCGTAATAATATATAAGTGCCCGACACGTGTATTATTATATTAGATTATAAGATCGGCTCTGCAGTCCGCCCTTCGTAAATGTATTAATTTTATCGACAGGAACGCATTACCGTCTACATTATACGTATTATAACAATAATATATGATAGTACGTTGATACGTACACTTAATATAATGTTATACATTTGGTACGATGATAATTCGATTTTTAGCCTAATTAAATATTATTATAAGCGAGAAAGTTGTTAGCGACTAATTTAAATTAATAAACTAATATTATATGGGTAATACAATGATACTCTCATGGTACATTGGTTCGTACCGCGTAGTTGTAAAAGTCGCGCTGAACATCGCTTTCAAAATTATAATAATAATAATAAATATCGTACAATAACTCGCGAAAACATTATAATATTATAATAATTTTATCGTATTGTTTCCATGATGTAAAACGATACGCGCGTAATTGAATTATAAATAATAAATCATGTGAATGTATTATACATATTATTATACGAAATCGTGTACATAAAAATATGCTGAAAATACTATCAAATTGTACAGGACATGGTGGTGTAGGTATATTATATTATTATTATTAAGGCGTTTCCGTCGACGAGGACGGTCTTCTGGTCCGGTTCACACGTGAATTTCTGCGCGAAATTCGTCGTTTGACGAAACCACCGGAAACGCAGTCACTTTGTCCGTTTTAACACACACTATAATGCACGGACTATTGTTCGACGCGGGTATAATCAGTATATAATCAGTATACTTAAGACTTAACATATTTTTTTAAGACGAGAAACGAAATAATGAAAACTTGAAAATCGCCTTAAACAAAATATAATACGTTGAAAATCCCATGGCACATTTCACGTGGCTTTCTAGGTGCCACGTGTGAGCCAACACGTGGTCTATCGCCAAAACAGGGATCTCTTTTTTTGTACTCGTATAAATATTTTTCTTTTTTTTTTTTTTAAATCGATTTAATTTTATAAACTTAACACTTAACCGACACGTTTTGTTTTTCAAATAAAACTATATTAACTCGATGGATAATATTTTTTTTAAATGTATTGTAATATACGAGTATAATATTTTGTAATTTCAATAAAAGGGTTGACTTTGTGTTTATTTTTTATACTCGCGTATATACAGTTCCTTATTTAATTATGCTTATAAAAAATCGAAAAAAAAATATAATATAATACCTATTACTGTCCTATTTCCTATATTTAAGTCGAATATACTATAATAATGCGTGTTCAGTTATACGCGAATTCAAAGAATATTATAAAGATATTTTCTCGCAATTTTGACAGGTGTATTATTATAAAGCATTTATTCATTTTGGTCAATCCTATCATTAAAGAATATAAATTCTTTATTTAATTCAAATATTAATTTCACTTTAATTGTTAACGACGGCACACGTATTTATATACTTTTATTTGTACCTTCTGTGTATATGATGTATTATGCTTCTACGTGTATCATATATTATTATACTCTTTTACTTACCTATATGTATATATGCATTATTTTCTATTCAAAATTCTATACCAATTTTTAAATCATTTCAATTCCAATTTATCTAGTCCTATAGTTAAAAAATAATAGTTAGGTACGTGTGAACCGATCTGTTGGTACGATTTATATGTATATGTACATTTTTTTATATTAACAATAATTATGATCCCCAACACTGTCACATAAATACAAAAACGAAATATTTTTTTATCTTGCGTAATTAAACTTAAATTTATTTTCAAAGAATTTCTTCGAAACATTTAGTTATGGATCTGCATATTATATTTATAATTTAAAGTGCAGTGTACAAATCGATTGCAGTAAACAATGTATTTATATTCATTAATTAATCGTCGTTCATAAGTGTAAAATCATCAATTAGTCAATGCATAATATTTGTTTTTATATAGACATTATTTCATGCTTAGATTTAATATCATAATATTACGAGTGCGTCGTCAAGAAGATAAAACACGTGAATCTGCGAAGAATATATTCCAATGTGTACGCTAACTAATATAATTCGTCGGAACGAATATTGATATTTTCCGAGGAAAATATTTCGTAATTTACATAACACCTCGTCGAACTGTTATCGAAATTTAATTGAATATCATTTTATTGGATAAATAGCGTAAATTTTCTACTATGCGTAAATAATAATAATGTATAAACGCATTTTGTTTGGAAAGCAGTATAATATATTTTAGTATATGATTTTACTTTCAACCGGCTACCGATTACCAATTGTCTCGTAGTCTTCGGTGTAACTGGATTTTTTTTTTTTTTCATTTCATTTCAGTCACGTAAGTCGTGTACCAACAGAATCCGATGAAAGTAGCTTTTCTTCGATTGTCCCGAGGCCGCGGTCAATTGTGTATGTCCGTTTTTATTTTTTCAGTCATAAAATATATAAATATAATATATATAGAGGTACTTACGACTGCATATCTCCGGAGGACGATCCAAAGTGTTCGTGTGCCACTTTTTACTCTTCTTTTCTGTTCCTTAACGGCTGTTTCGTGTGTTTTTCTCGTTTCCTTCTTATCCCATAATAATAATAATAATATTACGTTCTCGGCGCGCACAAACTATTTCATATTAAATATCATCATTATTATGTAGGTATAAGTAAGTACGTTTACACGTTTACTTGTACATATACACGGAATCAAAACATATAAATTACATTTCACCTTAACGACCTTTTTTAGCCGTCCACACAGAAATCTTCCAGTAATTATCTGTTATAAATTTTACGTTCGCGTTTAATACACGCCAGTACGCCACGATGTATTATTTCATCGCATCCATATACCCACGCGTATTTTTCCTTGCCTCTTCGAACATAGCAGAATCCTATTATTCTGATGCTTATCGAAACTATCGAAACTACGCATCTGGTATATGTTTTTAACTTTAAATTTAGAAATTTAATAGATAAAAAAGAAAAAAAAACATAAAACGACTTTAACGACTATATAATATTATATTACATATTTTTACGAGTTTATCTTAAAATGTTAAAACGATGTTTGCCTATGCGACGCATAATCTTGTTTACATATTTTATATACCTATGTCGAACCGTATAGGACAGAAAGTTCGTAAATATAAGCTCGAATTTCCAGTAAGATCGTCGATCGAGATTAAACGTTTAGAGTTTAAGCCGTTCAATAAATTATTGTCTTTCAAGATATATTATCTATGATACGTATATTATGTTATATATTGAACTGGTATATTATTACTATTATTAAATACCTTTATTTATACCGCTATTACCTACTTTTGTAACCGCACGCTTATCTAAGAGACCAATACATTAATATATTAAATGAAATACGAGTATATTAAGTTTTAGTATGTACGCTATACATATCAATTTTTGAAAGTTGTGCTAAAAACTCGTGGCAAGGAAGCAAAGGATCATGAGTTCACAAAAAGTGTCATAGGGCAATCAAGTTGTATTTTCGTTTTGTATACCTATAACATCGTTTAACTGAGTATATATAACGCCTATAGGTACTTGTAAATTTTAAAACAGGTATGCATCTAAAAAATCGTAAAAATATATTTAAAATATCTTAACGATTTGTATAGAAATAGATAAACCAGTCTTTCGGAAAAAAGATCTGAAATCGTTTGTCTATTATATTATAGACGTCTTCTGTTACGCATAGTATATTCAATCGAACGCCCTCGCGTGACCACAAAATAACTCTTAAATTACTATAATATCAGTAAATAGTATACATATAGTATATAATATATAATCAGATTTAATTTTATATATCATAAAGGGAGTGTTCTTTAAATTATTAAGTCATAATATTTTGATGATATTTTAATATTATAATATTATATTATACCTATAATAATCAATTAAAAATTTATTATCAAAGTCGTTATTGTTTTTAATTAACTAGAATAATTAATATAATACAGATTACAAGTAATAAATAATCGTGAACGTGTAAAAAGACATTAGTTATAAATTTTTTCGTTCGCATTGACGTAGCCATTTGGGACCACACATGATATATTATCATTGCAACCCTAAACGCCCAAGAAAAATAAAAGAATACAAAATATCATCAAAAACTTAACTTAATTATATTAACTTAATGATTAATTTGTAATTTATAAAACTCGGCCATAACCTGTATTGTATATAACTATACATATTATTTATTTAATTCATTCAAATTTATCATAGTTAATCAGTATCTAAGACCTAATAGTTATAGTAATATATTTAAAGCAGTTTATTAATTTACTAAATTTAAACTTGTATTCCCTCCTAAAAAAAAATAATCTCGCATACCCCATACAAGAAGTATGGCTACGCCCTACGCCTATGTATACGTTCGCCAGTCCTAAACCACGAAGAAAATTAATTTTATATTAATATTGCACGTTTATTTATTATAAATTACTGTAATAAATTATTATTATTATTGTAATATAATATTTTCATCGTTTGATTCGACGTAAAAACGTACGTAATAAAAAATGTGTATCGATTTTATAGTAGCAAACGACTTGTTATAAAACAGAACCGGTTTAGGATTATTATAACAACGATTATAAGATTATAATAATATTATATTGATATCTGTATCACGGGATAAATAATTAATAATGTCATAGCTAAATCACAAAATCAGTGCACCCGTGCAAAATTAAATAAAATGAGACATAAGTTCCTACGTGTTTTGTAAATTGTATTAAATTTAAATTTAAATTTAAATTATTATTATTTTAATTTAAGTTTTTTAAATTTTGTAAATATTATTAACACACTGGCCGCAATGTGTGAGGAGGATGTTTTTTAATCGGTCAAGTTATTCCGTTTGAAATAAAAATATCGTCGTCTCGCCGCGACTGTTTACAAAACACGAAAATCACTTGTTTTTTTCTTCTTTTTGGTCAATAGTCGTTTTATAGCATTATACCCGTATAATAATCGTACAGTCGTCCGGACGTTTTCGATGGTAATCTAAAGACAAACGTGATAAATACGATAAAAAAATAAGTAAAACGTCGACAATATAAAAAACCGTCGCGGAAATATTATAATAATAATAATATGTATAAAATAACGTGAGGACGTGCGTTTGCTCATCTGTTCTAAATATATTTTATCCTTACCGGAATCATATTTTAATTTCTTCGCGTGTCGGCTCGCCCACACGAATCATTATTAACAGATAATCTTATTATTATTATTATTATTATTATTATTATTATTATTATTATTATTATTATTATTATTATTATTAAATAGTTGTGATGACGATATTAAACACCGTGATGCGATCTCATACTGGATTGGCACACAGCGTGCAAACTTATATTAGAAACATTACTTTGGAATTTTTCAAGCACGTATTATATTATAATATATTTTAAAAAAACGATAACTTTATGTATACATCATAATATATTATACTTTCGAATTTACAATAGTTTATTAATTTATAAATTTCACGTGGGAGTGTGAATTATATTTCATTTTCACTTAGCAATATAAAATATTTATGTTATAAAAATTTATAATCTATAAGTACCTACTGTTATCATCAATGTTTACATATAAAAAATATACGCGATATAAGTATATTTTTTTGATATTTACCGTAGGTGTACACTATACCGTTACCTACATATTTTTGGACCATCGTAGATTTATCCTTATTTAATATTTATATAGGTATATTATTAAATCAGAGGTACTCAAGTTATCGTATGTTTTTGATGCTGGTAATAAAAAAAAATTCCTAAATTTTTTTTTTAAGTTATTAATAGTGTATAGTTTTGTATTGTATTTGTAAAATGAGGAAAAAATCGATTTTATAAAAGTATACAATTTTTTTTTAAAGAAACCTATATATTAAAAATTTAAGAATCTTTGCCAATAAGTTATTATAACCCTATATAACATACGATAAATCTTACCGTATTACAACGCCTTATAAAATTAATATTATAAACGCATTATATTTAATTTCGATAAATATTTCTGAATGATAATTCGAATGACGTATTGCTATAATTATAATATATTATATAGGTATGAAATTCGTGTAAAACCTTCGGATGAAATATTTAATGTGTTATTAAATGATTTAAATTCATTTTTGTAAATTTAATTTTTTTTTCTCCCGCGTTTAATATTGAAAAGGATAAAAGCTTGATTTTCTTTTTTTTTTTAATGGGAATAAATATATAGGTACGTTTAATTAACTCTGTTATCATTTTTGAAGTGTAAACTCGATGGGCTATGGTACATAGCTATTTAAGTTTTGCTCACCGATCACCGTTAATTTTTAATTGACGGTATACTTTAGTCATTTCGACTAAAGTATCCCGATAGTTAATTTATTTTCGTCGACATGAACATCTATACGTATATAATATATTATTATAATGAACAGAACGAAACGCAATATTATATTATTAAACATTACAACGCCCTGGGGAAGCGAAAAAGACGACGTTGTTGTTGTTGTTGTGACCAAACCCATGTTAGGTGGCGTTAAAAATATGTAGGTCGAGACGCTATTTTATACCGCGGGGTCAAGTGCGCCTCGCATTTATCGCCCATGACATTCGTGCGGTGGCGGTGGCTCACTAAAAGACCTACATATAATATTATTATAAGGATAATAATGTACGCGGATAATAAAAGTATTATAAACACGCGTTAGTAGTTTTTATAAAAAAAACGTATAACTTTAACATCGTCATAGCATAACTATAATATAATAATATACGAAGTGATGGGATTACTCCATGCGAAAATAATGGAAATAACATTGAATTTCTGTTCACTCTGTATAGGTACCTCCTATATTACCAGTGTTGGGACGAAAACGATGCTGGTTTGAAAATCTTCGAGATTTGAGTCTAATTAAATATTTTGTTCGGCCCGAACACGAGTGGGTGTACATTTACGACGATAACGATAATAATCAAAAAAATTTGATTATCCACATCGTTTGATCGTAGAAGCAGTGTACTTACATAATATCGTCTCTCCGCGTATTCGTATTTTTTCTATTGGGCAAGCTAGAATACTAATCAAATTTCGATGAACAAAATTTAATATATGCCATTTTACGATAACATTTTATACTTCGATATTATCCATGAAGCATAAGGTTTTCAAAAAGTCTAGTTTATTGTATAATGTACTTATAATATTTGTAAGTATACAAAATATTATACAACAAATTTTCTTTTATTCAAGTCCATTTGAATCACGAAATTTGTACCGTGTTATTTTATTTATTAAAACGTAAAAGTAAATCGTTACACATATTATATTGCTAAAATGTTACGTATATGACTACTCGTATTTTCAACATTTAATGTGTTATTGACGTTATTGTCATGGTAAAAATATATAAACAATAAGAAAGTTGAAATTCCTATATTTTTCTAGAATAATAATAAGAAAATTAATAGGTTATAATATTATAGTATTAATTTAACACGTTTCGAAAGTAATAATGCTCTCATCGTATAGGCGAAAATTGGGAGTTGGGGCTAAACCCCCTGAAAATATATGATCCTTTAAAAATTTAATCATTCGTTTTTTCTTATATTTTTCTTAAAAATATTAGCACCCCTTGAAATTTTAATGGATTTCCGCGTGGTAAATTTTTATAAAATTATAGATTATTTTTTATATTGTTTAGGTTTTAATTTACAATACACTTAATTTTCAAATTTTAAATTAATTTCTACACGCAACCATAATAAATTATATTAATTTATTGGTAAACTCGTTAACATTTAAATTATAATTATAATTATTATTATTTTTTTTTTTTATGTTGAACACTATTTAATGTTAGTAAACATATCTTTTCTTTTTGCATTTTATATTAAATTTATTATTGGTTTTATTTTTATTCCAAAACTATTTATATTGCGTTTAAGTAGCGACATGTGTATGAATAATTTAAAATTTTACATTAAATTATTCGTTAAAACAATAGAAACGAGAGCATAAATAATTATAATTTACAATTTAGTTTAATCACAGAAATACCTACTAAGTAATTTAATGAAAGTGTAAATTTTAAACATTTTTAAAATAAAATATAGCATGATGTGAACTAGTCCATCAAATTTACATTTCGTATGTAGAAAAACTACAAAATAAACATCCTATAATGCAGGAGTTCCCAAACCGTGGTGCGCGGAAGGTTCGTAGAAGGTTTACGAAGAAATGTTTGCATTATTATTTAGTTTATTTGATATTAGCCAATTTTATAAATATGTATTGATGACATGGAATTTGTAATCGTAGCAATTTAGATTTTAGACACTGATAATTTCTATAAAATATTATTGATAAAGTGTAATTTTATTGGTTTAACGTTGAAGTTACGTATATTTTATAAATTATTATTATATATTTTATAGTTTAAATATTAAAATTTAACTAAAAATTAAGATTGTTTTACTTCATAAATATTAAATAATAAAAAAATGTCGATAAATGAATAAATAATAAAAATATAATATGTTAAAAAAAATGTGACTCAACATTTAGTTTTAGAATTAAGGTGGTACGTGCATGATCATAAAAGTGTCTGATGATACTTGACGAAAAAAAAATTGGAAACCCCTGATGCATAATATATTGTAAATACCATATTCAAAAATATACGAATATACTCGTAGTTTTATATTTATTTATTATCTACTTTCTTGAGCTCTTTACCTATATTTAATGTTATCTTGATGCATATATTATTACATTATTTAAATCACGAAATAAAATAATGTATAGGTATAAAATTTTATAATAAATTATCTGGAAAAAAAAATGTTTAAATTATTGACTTGGTCGACTATTATAAACAGTTTTTTTTTTTATCGGTTAGTTTATGTATAAGTATATTATATTACAAAAAAAAACAAAAAACAAAAAAAATGAAATCGTTTTACTTGAACTTATTTTAAACATACTAAATAATTTAGAAATTCTGTGAGAAAACACGTGGTTATTATACGAGTAAATATTTATTTTTAATTAATTAAAAATATATTTTATAACGAATTAATGACAAATTGACAATAAATTGATAATAATTTTAAAATATATTATATAAATATAAATTATTCATTATAAATTCGAAAATATTGTTACCATATTATTATGTAAATAATAATTTTTATGCATTATTTTAACCTTAAAATTGAATACATTTATAACTTTCTCTCATAAAATATATTTTATATGTCCAAGTATACATATTATATTTTTATCATCTTGTGTTTAATTAATTATTTATTTTATTTATTTTATTGTTTTATAATTACTACCTACAGATATAAAATAAACATTAAACAATTTTAAACAAACATTAATCCTTAGTAATAATATAACACATTTTCATTATGTGTTTTAATGTGTAATATTATGAACTTCTAATTTCTAAGAGCTCAACAGTATGACCCTATAAATAATTCGAGTATAATTTCTGGACGAGCCAGCAGAAAATGTGATGCGAACTAAATCTCTAAAAATTGGTGGCCGGACGTTTATGATTTCAGTCAACGTTGTATTCCACATTGTTGATATTGATATATACGACGTTAACTCTTATAAATACTTAATTTAATAATATACATGCTGATCAAATGTCAATTTTCAGCTCTAAAAGTCTAAACTATAACTATTTAAACTTCGTAAATAATTCGTACCTATAAGTTAGGTTATAACCTAATACTATTTAAATCACATTTTTTTTTTCATTTAAATACAATTTTTTAATATTAACTCTCGGTACTTAGGTAAATCTAATATTACATTCAATATTTATAATAAATAGTTAACAAATTAAATATTAAACAAAAAAAAAAAAACCACACAACAGTCTTAATACGTTCTAAGGGGAGAGGGGACGATTGACACTATATTCTCTCCCCTCTTGAATAAACGTCCGGTATGCGCATTTATTTTATTAAGACCCGTGACCTATCTAATCTAGTTACCACATTCCTTGCAAGTATATTATGCACATAATATTAATATTATAATATAATCGATACAAAATACAATTATCATTAACATATATTATAATAAATAATATATATAATATGCAAATAAAAAAGTTTTATTTTCCGTATAAAATACCGCGAATATTAAAATTTAAAATTTTTATCGTGTTCATATATTTTCTAAATTACAAATCAATCGTACACGTGTTATCAAAATTTAAAATAATAAAACATGTTACTCGTTTTGTTGTGAGTTATAACACTACGTATCTGTTATGAAAAAAAAAATAATAATAAATGTATTTTAAATAAATATTATTTTTTATATTGATATTGATATAACGTGTAATTTTTACCAGAGCTCGACGATGATTGTAATATTATAATGTCTCGATTCATTTGAAATATTTGAATAGAGTATAAATAGACTCATATTGGCAACATTATAAATTTGATAGTTAATATCTTTTAGTATACTTTATGCATATTATCATTATATTGTGCATTTTTTTATGAATAGACTCCTTAAATTATATTATTGTTATTTACAGTTCAATACAATGGCATTATAAAATTATATTATGATTATACGCGATTTTCATACTTAATTTGGCTTATACATTTATAGAGATTTTTGTGTATTGTCAACAAAATAAATTACAAATAAACACCTTGACCTGGGAGTTCTATAAATTATAAGTGACACTTTTGAAAAGTATAATTCCCGAAATAGTGCTAAAACCGACGTATTTATATTATGATCAATATTAAATTTTTATAATACGATTATTATATACAACATCGGGTGGTTTCGGGTCATTATTTCTTAAATCCTTATAATGTCCTATAGTAAATAACGTTATACAATGTATATATATAATACATGCATTATATTATTGTGCGTTTATAAGGTAACCTACAGCCTACAAGGCGTGACATGTCGCAATGACAAAATGATTGTTTTTGGCCTACAGTTATAATTATAAACAGTAATATTGTCAGTTAAGTTTTAAATCTGCTCAAGTATGCAATACGCGAGTATTTATTATATACATTTTTAAATAATAAACAATGGATAAATTAATTTTTAGTAACAATAATATTTTAAGCTTAATTTTCCAATTTTTGAGGATATATCATCTTTTATGATACTTAATATTATTATAATTTGGTGCTGCCATAATATCGTATAATACTTGATTATTTTGTACTTCATAAACCAAAATTTCGTCTTCAGATTACGCAAACACTAATTACAACATGGTGTCCCCGTGATGTCGTTAATGTCGTCGGTGGTAATAATTTATTATATTCGAAAAACTAATCTGAGCGAAGTAGGTACTGTCAAATTTGAGTATTTAGGGGACTCATTTAGGTGGTTTTGGGGTATTTATATTGAACGTATAGAGGCTGTATGAATGTAAAAATTTTAATCAATACATATAGATATAAGATATATTATAATCTGATGAACTAAAAAATCATTAATAATTTTAGAAAATTTATTTCATTTTATTTAGTTCGTTCGGTGCTGGAAAAAAAGTAGTAAGTACCTATATTATATAGACTATAATAGAATATACAAAACTATAAATTAAACGTTTTTTAAACAATAATTGTACTTTCTAGAAATGTTTAGTAATTGTAGGTATATATTAAAAATATTGTTTTTTTTCCGTGAATTATATAGTATTTAAACATTAATTTAAAAATATCATTATTACAATTCGTGTTTCGTCGTCATAGTGGAATGGTTGCTCATACGATCACGTATTATAATATCATCAGTTGTGAATTTTGTTATCGTATTATATATTATGTTTTTAAGTTTACCGAATTTTTGGAAAGTTTACGTACTATTGGAATGTCAACGATAATTATTTTCGCTAGTACTCGCCTTAGCATAGAACTACTCAACTGCAGTACCGTGTTGTTCGAGATTCGTCGAAAACAAGCTTTACGTTTACGCGAATCATAAATCACAATATTTAAAGAGAAATATTTTTATAAAATAATTATCTTCGCGTGTTATCTACAATGGTCGAAACGAAAGTGTCAATAATATACGTTTAATAATATAATATATATAGGTACCTATACGACGAGATCTCAGCGTGGGATCGTTCGAAAAATGTCCATGACGACACACTTTTTATGAACGAATATAATATTATTAAT
>JAIUCT010000009.1:8399985-8416564 GCA_021307375.1 Tetraneura akinire
TTGGTTACTTGTATGCACGCGTATACACACCAAAGTATATTATCGATATAAGGTATCACACTGTGTTCGTCGTAGTCTTTTCTAACAATTATATATATTTTTACACGATCTCTATAATATATAATCTATAACATCAACGTGCATGTCCGACGGGATAAATTTAAAAAAAAATTTAATAATTATTATATTATATTATTATTTATTAATTTAAAGTACGAAAACAAAGTAATAATATAAAAACTATTCAGTTTGGCGTGTAAATATCTAGAAAATCGAAAAAATTTTATCTTAATAAATCGAAAATATATCAATTTTTTTTCAAATATGATCCAGACGTCCATATTATAGTTCTATATAAATACGAAAGTGTTTAAATATGCGAATTGGTAAAAAACAATTAATATATGAAACAAATTTTAATTTATATTAAAACAGGTATACATGTATTACAAATTACAATGTAACGTATACGAGTACAGTTTTAATTTTTTTTTTTATTAATTAACTATATATTATAAATTAAATATCGCGGGCATCGACGAGATAAAGTTTATTTAATAATTTAAAAAAATAATATGAAGGATTCCGAAAAATTGAAGATTTATACGTGTGTACAATATTATTATTATATCCGTTATCTCCGGTCGATTAGAAAGTATATATTATTATTATTATTATTATTATTATTATTAAATTATTTATGGTCATTTTCCTGTTATATTCACTCAAAAACATATTTACTTATTTATACGAAATTTATTTAAAAATATAATATTTTCAAACTATCGATTATTGTAATAGATATTTTTAATAATACAAAATTTATATTTTCTCAAATTAATGGCGTATATAAATACGAATAAATAAATTGATACAACACATTACACAGCTAAGTATCTAATGCATAATATAAAATGATTTAAGTAGGTACTCGTGTCTACCTTATTAGAAATTTTTCATACTTTTTAAGTATAATATGTATTCTGAAATTTTTAAACTTATTTCAAAAATAATAATTAATACAATAATTAAATAATATATATTCGTACATAAAGTAACTATTATATTATATATTGAAATATGTTCAAGTTTAAATATTTATAGTTACGAATCCAATTAATTTAAATGTTATATACGTATAGTGTTAAAACATATTTGAAATACTCTTGTGAAGTACCTATAATAATTTTAATACTTAAAAACTTGATGCGTTAGTATAAAAAAATATGTACACTTATAAATTATATAAAAATTATTAAAAACTTACAAACGTCTTATTCGATATATCTAGATTTCTTTTTTGGAAATAATCAAACGGGCACCAACACCAAGTATACATTTTCATTGCAAATATACTGTTTGAAAAATCAATTCAATCGTATATGAATATAATAATAATGAACAAAATTTGTTGTGTTTAACATTCATACATAGTTTGTTTAAAATCATGCGTAATTAATTATAATTATTTATAATTATATTTTTGATTTTATCGACTAGAATGAGTAGATGATTATTTAACACGAATTTGACATTTCATTTGGACGACAGTTTAACAATATCATAACGTTTTATAAAACGATCATTTATAATAATAATATACAAAATACAATGAATAAATGTGCATATAGATATAGATGATAATAGAGACACGTGCAGCAATTATTGCGACCCATGTCGTTTCATGTACGAGAATAATACCTACTCGTGCGGTCCACATAATTCAGACGGCACGTTTTTACAATGTCTCGTCTTAATCTATATAAAGATGTTATATTCTTCATTTATTTCGTGCATTCATTCATATTTTCTCCGTCTTTATCTGTCAAAAATAATTCGTTTGTCAACGTTTACCAATGTCCAATACCCATCGTCAGAAATACTTATACATACAAAATTGACCATCACTATACTTAATCTCGTTTTTGACATTTTCATCAGACTTTTGTGACAAGTTATTATTTTAACCACCACGACAAATATAGAAATAACAGTATAATGGATATTTTTAAATTAAACATGAAAATGAAATTTGCTATTTTCTAAATGAAAATTAATTTTAAGTATGACATTTATTTAGAACAAAAATGACTGCAGTACGATAAGTACCCATTGAACATATTTTTGTAGATTGTAGTCATGTTCTCAATCTCAACTGACGACTCAACCTTTACTCCGTCTATATCTGCTATTCTCAAGGTACGCGGTAAGAGCAAACTCATAAGTGGTAGTGTGGTACGCAAAGAAAATCTCCCTTTATAAAAAAAAAAATATTTTCTTCCGCTTTCAAAACCAAAAAATCACTCATTTGTAGATGGAAGTGAAACTTAACCGCGTTGTCCACTCAAGCACTTTGGTTTTTTATCCCTTTTGTGTCAACGTATATGTGCGAAAATACATTTTACCACTTATTGTACAGAAAAAAATAACTATAGAAAGTGATTTAAGACTTAAAAGTACCAATACTCAGCCCGATATTGACATCATTATCCGTTCAAAACAACACCAATCGTCTCATTGAAGTATGAAGTACACCATAATTATATTATAATAAGAATAATGATATACACATTAAATGGCCTACACATTTAAAATTAACGTAAATATAAGCAAAAAAAAAAAGAAAGAAAAGAAAAGAAAAAAAAAATTCACGTTTGTACGTAAATTTTGTACATACAAAAATTATTAACTGTGTAGGTATGTTAAATAATGTAATGTTAAATTTCCTAAAACTCGGATAAAATATGTGGACGATATTTTTGGAATAGTAGATAAAGATTTCAACATAGAAAATTTTATCGAAAATCTAAATGGTTAATATTCTACAATAAAATTAACTTTCGAAGAAGAAGTAGATGGAAGATTACACCTTTACATAAAATGATCTAACGAAAATTTAGTATTAAAAATATATAGAAAGAAAACTCATACTTATGGATTATAGATACATATATCCATAATAATTCAAACCATTGTTGGCAACATAAAATGGCTACTTGGAACAGTATGGTTCATAGATTATTAAATATTCCAATGAACAAGAAAGATTTTGAAAAAACAATAAAATATAATAATAAACATAGCCAAATTCAATAGATATTACAAAATAGGATAATATAATAATTTTATATTATAAGAATATTATAAAATTGTAAAAAAAAGAAATTATTAAAAGATAAAATATTTGTTTAATTTCATCTTTTCGTAAAATTATTATAAAAATTATTACAATCATATTATATATATATATATTATATATAGTTTTAAGTAAATTATTTTTTCCTAATGAAATGAAACATCTCATGCACTGCATATTAGGCATAACTTACTACATCCATGAAAAGTAATTGCAAAATTTAATCGTTTGAGGTAAATTGACATAAAACATTTAAAAAATTAATTAGATAGGTACTACATCTTTGTATAATAATATAAACATCATTAAATCTTTAAATAACACGTTATATATTAAATTAAAATATCAAGAAAGAAATATAATTTAAAAATTAAATGTTTTAATTTTTATACAATTTTAATGAGGCATTCATAAATTATAAACTGAAGTTATTCAAAAAAATAAGTACAGTTTTTTTAAACATATTATTATTATTATATTCTAACTATATATATATATATATATATATATATTATAACATAACTTCAATAAAACTAGACAAACAAGTACTTAACTAAGAAACAAGAACTGAATATTAGGGAAGCAATTGAAATAGTAAAAAACAAAAATAATTTATTAAATTGGGATTTAAGTCCTTTACAAAAAGGATAAATGATAGATGTTTAAGTATAAGTCCTTTACAAAATTGTTTATTAAAACTTTTATAATAATATTTGACACGTACGAATGAGTCATATGAATGACTTACAAGTGCAAGATCACTAGTATTTAAGGACATGTAGCTATGAACTATGATCGATCAATCTACGTTTAGTACTGAAGATGGCAACGTTGTTGCTGAAATACGTATTAACTAAAATAATAAAGTAAATTTTTTTGTGGACTTTGGTTTTTATTTATTAATATTTAATTATTATTTTTGAAATGTATATCCTGCCATAACTGTATATTACCTACCTATTGGCTATTATGATACAACGAATAAGCTTTCTTTATAATATAGATAGGTACTTTGTATAAAATTTAAGTTCCATGCCGATATGTAAATAAAAAATATTATTATATCCTAATAGAAAAAGTATTTCATAAACAGTTATTAAAAGTGTATTTAATGTTGCCTTTAAAGTTTTACAATAAAATATTTATATTATATATATATTATATAATCGACAATAACAAATATTTGTTTTTTCTGTTTAGATTATATTAAGAGATATATTTTACTTTTGTATTATCTAGTGTATGTGTTTTTATTATTAAGTTTATTTTATTTACATGTAGTGCAAATTATAATTTTAATTGAAGGTAGGTAATAATTTAATTAAATGTAATGAATGATTTATATGGATAAAGATAAAATTAATACAATAAAAAATATGTTTAATTTTATAAAAGCAAATGTTTATTTCAATTGTATTGTTATACCAGGACGGCAGGACAAGTATTTTTCATTTTTATAAAAAAAAAAAAATACATTTTTCATGAAAATAATTATGGTATACTACATACGTCTAATGCATAGGAGGTAGGTATTATGTATGTCAGGACGACACACCATCCTTTGGTCTTATATTATAAAGCATCCACTTGCTTTCTCTTTAAAAGGATTTTATTGTGTTTTTTTATTCAGTAGAATATATATAAAAAAAAAAAAAAAAAACATTAAGACCTATTAATTAATAATTCGTAATGTTTAAAATAATCTGATTCAATTTGAAAAAAATTTAGCATTTAATATTTTATGTACAGACTCCTTTTTACAAAATATTATCTTAAAATTATGTGATATATTTTTAATTTCTAATATTAAAGATCTATAACTTCTTTTTACATTAGAATTGTTTCTGTCTTTAATCCAAACGCAATAAATTCATTTATATTTGACTATTAGGTATTTTACTAAATTCCTATTCTAATAGATGATACTTAAAGATAACTAATGAAACTAAGCATAGGCAGAATCAGAGTTCAACATTAGAGTGTGTAATGTGTATATAGGTATGTTAATGAAAGCCAAAGGAAGATAAAAATATAAAGTAACTAGACTTAGAAATATATAAACCATAATTTCAAATTTTACTTAAAAAATTCTATAAAAATTAATTAGTTAAAATAATTCCAGGTATAATACTATATACAGAAACTATATACATGTAAATGGTAAACATTAATATTACATTTTATATATTATATTAGTTTATAAAAATATTTAATTATAATATAGTTATAAACTCTAAATTATAATTTGTAATATTTTATTAATGTGTAAATATATTTTAATATAAATGTATTTGAAAAATTATAATTTTAAAATACATAATATATATATATAAAGTAGTGGGGAATTTGACACATATATATTATTGTTTAAACAATTTTTAAAAAAAATTAAATTAAATGAGACATTAAAATATTTTATAAACTATTAACTGTAAACTTTTTTGTATTTATGTTAATTAACTTAACTCAGTTAAACAATTTCACTAACTTGCCTTGGTAAAAAATATATTTGTAATATAAATTTAGAATTTAAAATTTAAAATTTGAATATATATATATATATATAATATATATGTCTTTTAATTTTATAATAAAATACAAGATATTATCTAATATTTGGAAAAAAATAAAGGACATTTGAGCCATTATTTGTGTACATAAGTTTAATGTTTTTTTTTTTTTTAAAATATCAAATATTTAGGAGTCTTATAAAATACTTGAGATAATTTTTATTTAATTATAAGGGTGTGCCAAAGCATACCTGGTAGTTCTTCATATGAAACTGAAGCATTTAATATTAATATTTTCTGGCTTTAAAACAATTTTTAATTATTCTACATTTTTTATCTGATACATTTATATCATTCTTACATATTCACTAGTTTAGTCCTAACATATTATTAAAAATAATTACTAATATATTGAAAAATTTACTTTTATAACGTTTGAAATGGAAAATAACTAAAATATTACAGAGTATAATTTAATTTAATATCAACAACAAATTAACAAGTTAGCATAAAAAATGGATAATTTTAACATTATATATTTATAGTGAGCATACATAAATAAATTATGTTATTATTATTATTACGATAAAATTATCTGTTATTTAATAAAGATATACTTATTATTTTGTAGTTTTAAAATATATGTAACAATAACATATTTAAAATAAAATTACTAGATTATAAACATTATTATCACAGTGGTATTATAGTCAAAATAACCTATATTAATTAACATTAGCTAAATCAGTATGTTTTAAAGGACACACATCAAGAATGCAAAACACTTGACGACAAAGAGGACAAGTACATTTTGATGATAACCATAGTGTCGTATCATTTTGTGGTTGTCTGGATTCATACCTAAAATCAATATTAAATTTTATTTTAATAATAATAACATTAAAAAATAATTATCTTACCATCGAGCCATGCAATCAACACACCACATAGGTCTGCAGTGACATGAAGTACAATTAACATCATTTTCAATGCTATCTTCACAACATTTAAAAAGTTTAATATCAGGAGGGTTTACCAAGCAACCAGCACACGTATCGTCTTCTAACTAAAAATAAAATTATATTCTTAAAATTATCATTGATGTTTCTTTTGCTCAGTAATTATCAAACATATTAAAAACTGTTAGAACTACTTATATAAATTTACACTATAAATTATATGATATAATTTACTAGTATTTAATTATTTTATAATAACTAGATTAAAAATGTAATTATTACTACGACGGGCAATCAAAAAGTAAGTTGCGTTGTGCCATATTTTTTGTCCTGGTAAATATTTTTTGTTGAAACTTTGGGGTAACACTCTACACATTATACTTTAAACGTATTAATTCCTAAATTGATAGTTAGTTGTTAAGCTTATCAGTAACAAGTTGACAATCATGGCTACTGCTTTATTACATCGTCCAAAATTGAAAAATTTGAATTCGTGCAGTTATTAGATTTTTATGGTTAAAAATTATAAACCAGTACAAATACATGGGGAGGTCGGGAGTGTGTGAAGTTTATGGTGATAAAACAATTTCGCAATTGAAAAGTGGTGTAATATGTTTAAAAATGGCGAACGGATATCAATGATGATTACCGTGCTGTGGATGATCTCCCAGCACGGTATTCATCGTTGATATCCGTTCGGCCATTTTTAAACATATTGCATCACTTTTCAACTGCATATCTCGAAAATTGATTTATCACCATAGACTTCACACACCTCCCCATGTATTTGTACTGGTTTATAATTTTTTAACCATAAAAATCTAATAACTGCACGAATTTCAATTATATTAATATTAATATTAATTCTTTTTTTATATTAATTACTTTTTGAAATAAACAAAATATAGAAAATAAAAACATTATAATTTAAAATGTATTAATGTACTAAGTCAACATGGCAATAAAATAAATAAATAAAAACTTACTTCTGCTACAGTGTATCCATCATATGCTGGATTCTGAGAAACTTGTTCACGAAATACCTCAACGAAACGTTCAGTTCTTGAACGATGTAACTTGACATTATCTGCAATCTGTATTGGTTGACCAACTTTATCTTCAAGTGTCTTAAAATCTTCAGACTTTATTCTATTTAATACATAATCAAAAATGAAATGATTATTTTAAACAGATCAATAATAAAAATTCTGTAAATATTTACATTACCTTATAAAAAACGATTTAATTCTAGATCGAATTGGTATCACCTGAATATTAATAAATTGAATACTCTCTGGAGAATTTCCTGGTGTAGTGTCATGAATATCCGAACTGTATACTAAGAAGGAACTTTCTGATTTCTTTGCAATATCAACCGTGTATGGTTTAATAAATATTACCCAGTTTTCAGTAACAACAGTTCTAGTCAGTGTACCATAAGCTAACGTCAGTTTTTCAATACTACAGCATAAATTAAATCCCATTTCATTATTTTAAATTATAATATAATCAAATTGAATGTGTTATTATACATAGTATTTACACATAATTAAACATACCTTTTATATTCTGTTGAAATGTTATTAGCTACAAGAGTCCAATCAACGGGATTATAACGGCTCAAAATAATTGATAATGGATGATTGGTCCAATTGTTAGACTTCCATCTGTATACAACTGATGCACTACAGATAATCGGTATCAAAGCTAAGCAAAACAGCCCATAAAAGTATGTATTTATAAATGCCATATCATCACTATCTTCGATAAATAACGTACCGATTAAATAAACTAGAAAAAGTTAAAATGAAATAAATTTAAATATTTTAAACCAATACAGATAAGAGATTAATGTTATTATAATGTAAATAATGCAAACCAACACAATGGTAAACAGGAATGTATGACGATACTGTATGATGTTCTCTTGATGTGATGTATTATGAAATTGTTGTATTCTTTGTCGATTACGTTTTCGAACAAATTCTCAACGGTAAGTCCATTAGACACAAATTCTGTCGTCCTCAACACAAAACAAGCCGACACGATAATGTAAAAAAGAGTATAAACCACTATGGACATCGAGTCGTACATATTGGCGTTTAAGAAACTTTACGATATCTACCCTAATAAACTTTACTTAAAATTATTAGCTACATATTTGGCAAACGGCATTGACTAATGACGAATACTAGTAATTCGGCGAGAAAAATTATTATTTTATCACTAGATTTACGAAAGGTGTTTGAAAAGTTAAAACTAAATATATACGTAATCTACGATTTATAAACCAGATAACCAGTTGTACAAATATAACATGATTGTGGTTGTGGCTTGACGTGCTGCAGCTGCTATCGTTTGTAACCACGTTAGATATAACCGCATTAAACCACACGGTATAAACAAGAATTAGCGGAAATTTTAAATTCCTAAACGAATAATTATTATAACAATTATAATAAAATTATAATAATTCAAATCTATAAATCAATTGTCAATACTTAATATCTGTATTAGAGTCCGCAATAAGTTTTTACATGCATCCATAACATTTTTATTATTATTATTATCATTATTTGTATTATTATTTTGTTCTTTTTTTCATTAATTACCCATTCGACACATAATATTCATTTACTGGTAGGTAATTATCAAGTCGCATATATTTTATATCCATACACTATAAAAAAAAAATACACTTACTTATTTTTTCAATAGTCAACAACCGGGTCATTGGCATAAATATTTTATACAATTAAACATCTATTGTAAACATTTTGTATTACAATAATAAAAAAAATTAAAATAATTGTTACCATGCTGCCTTTATGTAAAATAATATAATATTCTGCCATAACCTATTTGACATATTACGTGTTATGGGTTATGGATGCTACGGGTTTTATGATTTTTTAATTATACTTTATTAAAAATGTATTGTTTTAGACACTATTGTTAAAAAAAAAATCAATTTTATTTTTCTTCTACATAGTATTTAAGTACATACATATTTCATATAATGCGTAATTCTGACAAGGAACCAATATAATATAACTAAATATATATACAGGTACATATTTTATTATTTCAATTTCATATTTCATATATATATTATGATTACAGTTAGTGAAAAGACAAAACACGATACCAAAGTAAAGATTTCTATATAAAAAGTTAGGTATTGTTTTTTCGCAAAATAAAGTATGAATATGCGAATAATAATAATAATAATAATAATAATAATATTATTATTATTATTATATTATACATAAAGGTATAAGGTAAGATGGAAGGAAGAAAAAATAAATATAAATGTATCGAATTTTCGTCAACGATATAAATAATAATTATAATTTTAATGGTAGTAGATTAAAAAAAAAATCAATCATAATATGAACTTGAATAAATGTATATACAACAACATATTGACCATAAATAGTATCACCAAATTTAATTATACCTACATAAACAATAAACATTGACATTGACACAACTATAGGCACTTTCGCTTATGAATCGTTATAGCATCTATATACTATACTAAGTCAACAAAAGTACCCCTAAAAAATCTAAAGTTTTCTTTAAACGGCTTTATAAGATTTGTTTTCAGTTTTTGTGTGTACACTACTATATATACACTCGATAATATTATCGTAAAAGTTTATTTCTTCGGTATACGATTTATAAACACTACGTATAAATAATATTATTTTGAAATTACCAAATGCATAACTGTATACAAGAACATAATAAAATATTATTTCAATAATCGTTCAATTCGTTTTCAAATTACAATCGAATCTATAATGAAATTCGTTAGAGTATAAGTAAGGTACTTTATTGTAAAATGAGTATATTTTTAAAATATACATAGGAACGTTCAATTTATATTCTGTAGGAAATTATACGTTTTTACAGGTAATTATGCATTGTAGGTACCTATATAGCAAATTAGAGAATATTCAACTAATGATTGGTAATATTATCACTCGTTTATTTTAGTAATTAAATTTATTAAAAAAAACGAATAACTATGCATATTATATGAATGGCATTACAATAGGTATATATAGGTAGAATATGTATTACGTATAATTATACATTATGATTTAATCGTGTTTTTCGTTACAGCGGATAATATTATTTAATCGCGTTTAGAAATTAAAGAGTCAAGCCTGCAGTTAACCTATTGACACAATCAAAACGATATATTAAATGAAATTGACGCAGAATTCGATATATACCAATATAAAATAACGTGTATAAGTAGTTTTAATTGATTATAATATACTTATAAATTATAAAATTAAAAAAAAAAAAAAAAACAAACTGTTCAAAATATTGCGTATGTAATCGGATTCGATTCCTCGTAAACATTATTATCTAATATTGTGATATTATTCGTCGTATAGAAAATTATTAAAAAATAAAAAATAAAATCTAATATCATATATTATACGTTCTAAGTATTAATATAATATTAGTTAGTTATGTAATAATAATATATTATTTAAAAAAATAAAAATATTTTCGTACGTATAATACACTTCCTGCCCATGCGTATACGCGTATTTAAAAATATTTGTAAAATATGTTTGTAAATAATATATTGAAATATTCAAATATCACCGTGTACGTAATACCTATATAATACACACTAGTATATTATGTAAAATATTATTGAACGGCCCGATTAAAAAAATATTATTAAGTCTTATATCGTCATAATACCATGACGTTTTTATTACGTTTCCTCATCGTTGTAAAACGAATAGGTACACGCATTATATACGTAGATAATATTATTATTATTATTATTATTATTATTATTATTATTATTATTATTATTATTATTCTTGTTATTAAAACTATAAATGCTAAAAAAAAAATACTCGCGACTCGTCCGTATAATGATAACAGACACGTGACTGGTTTTTATTTTCATGTATATAAACCGACCGAAATCGAATCCTAAAAAAGATGACAAAATATGTTATACCTAATTATAATATTTATTATTTATTATATTCGTCAACATAATAATAATAATAATTATTATAATATATTAATTCTAGGATAGAATGTGTGTGTGTGTTACATAACTTCAGAATCGTCCATTCGGTGCGTCGTCGCCGTCGGTGAAGCTGGTCGCGTGACGACGCGGTCGCGAAAACTGAAAAAAAGGCGGACCAACCGTCGTCGCCGTCGACGCAGCGCGGAGTCGGTGCCCGAAGACGACGACGGTCCCCGTATAGGATTCCGGCTGCGGCGCTTTATTGTCAGTACGACGCACGTGGCGTGCGATCAAACAGTGGTGTGTCCGTCGGAACGGCAATAAAATATCCGTAAAAATATACGAAAAACAAATAACAATCGTTCGTACACTAAAATATTATCAATAATAATAATAACATATTAATATTATTGTTGTTGTGATTTAAATCGTCGAAGTATATTATATTATAATATAATATAACAAAAAATAAAAAAATATTAAAAAAAAAAAAAAAAAATAGACATTTATATAGACGAAGTGTTTTTTTCTTTCTCCTATTTTTCAACTCGTCGAATCGAACGACGTTATCGTATTAATTATATTATAATATTAATATTACGTATTGTACTATACAATAATAATAATAATAATAATGCACGCTTTACACTGTCATATTTCGTATTTATTTATTTTTTTTTAAATATTATATTTTTAATTAATCGTCGGCGCGTATATCGACGAACTGTTTTTTCGTTTTTTGATTTTCGTCGTACAGAGTTCGTTTGGTTTTTTTTTTTATTTTCGCGGGCATTTTTCAAATCCAATATTACACCTTGGCCGATTAAACACGTACAAATACGCATAAATACACCGGTCAATATAATGAGGTAAACTACATTATAATACTATAATTATAATTTATAATATTAAACTTTTAACAATTGAATACCTATTTAATATTAGATTTAGAGTAAAATATATTTATTTTTTTTGATTTAACACGCGAATAAGTCGAGACGAATTTTATTTCTAAGCACTTTTTATATTAAGCATATCGTTATATAGTTTTGGGATTTCGAAATGTTCGTGATGACAATGATAATATTATATTATTATCATTATAGAGTCCGCGAAATTCGAAGTGTTTGTATCGTATGATTGTCTATAATATTGCGATAATGCATCGTATAACCCATGATAATAATAATTTGATTACGTTTTGCTCATATATTAAATAGGCATACTAATAATATCTGTTATAATAATAATAATTATATTTTAAACCAAGTATTCACGTTAATACAATATTATATTAAGTTATAGTTGTTGTCGCCACCATAACTCATTTACCCACGTAATAATATTTATAAGTATCACGAATATAATGCAAATATTTCACGTAAAATAAATTAAATGTTACTATTTTCTCGGTTTGAACGTAATCATAAATTATTTATTCACAATATTCAATTTTTAACAAAAAGAATAACATAATATTATTGTGATGTGCGGTAGTATAATGTTGTGGAAAAAAATATTTTCTATATAAATCGTTGTTCGGTTTACAACAAAATACATAATATTATATTAATATACTCGTATAATACATTATAATATGCAGGTTAGGTATATGTTTTTAGTTATAATAGTGTTTGTAACCGTATTATTTTAATTTTTAAGTAGGTATACGAGTACATTATAAATATAATATATTCAATATTGAAAATGCCTAAAGCGTATTTTTTACAAACTTTTTTCAAAGAGTTAACACATCATAACGATTATGTTAATTTTCATTATTTGGACATAATTCAAAAATCATTTTTTTTTTTTCAAAAACGAACATCTGCTTCATTTAATTTTACACAGTTGTTAACGCATCGATATAATATAGCAATGGATGGATCGCACCTACCTATATATATTTAAATGTAATATTATTCGTTTAAATCTATATAAGCATGCGTATATTATAAAATATATAGTCTACACCGCAAGTACAGAATTTACGATGTTCATATTATATTTATTTTTATGATAAAAATAATATAATGTGCGTTCTCGATTCGAAAAAAATTGTAATTTTATATTTAAGAGAAAAATAGACGTGCGAATGCTAATTCAATTTGGTTATTGTACAGTGTATATAAGTGTAAAATCATAAATAACTCATAACTAAGTACCTATACAGAATATTATGTATTGTTACGTCTTTTTAACACTATAGCCGTCGCGTAATTTGTTAAGAAGAAACTTTTTAATTTCATCTCCAGGCACGATATAAAAAACGTAAAATCTAAAAAGTTGTCCGATTTTTATACAAATATCATTAATCGAATTATGCGCTGCTCAGTTTTCTTTGTTATACCTTATACGTATATTTTTGCGAAATAATTGTAATTTATATGAATTTCGAGTGTTAATGAAAAGTATTATTATCTTTAATGAAAACGACTGGGACCATGATGTTAGGAATTGATTAAAAAATAAGTACATAATAAATAGCAAATTTAAAACTGAGCTGAATAATGATTATTAATTTCGTACTGATAAAGCCTTTCTGCATAGCATCTAATAATTTAGTAATAATATTGTGACACTCTTATAAACTTCCGAAAGCCTTAGGGATATATTCATAAACATAAATCTTTTAACTCGATAAAACGCGTTATAATAATAATATTGTTGCGAATTTGTATGGTCCAAAAAATCGTGTTGCCAAAACTTATGACACTCAAAATCGATACGGATTTACATATAGGATCTAATATAATATATTATATATTATAATCTATGTAAGAACCGCCAAAATTAGTAAGTACGTTTCGTTTTTGAATTATACAAATCGACTTTTGGTTTTTACTTTTTAGTAACTATATACTGCAAGTAATAATATCGTTTTTATTTTAAACTGTGAAAGTTGTTGTAAATTATTGATTACGATAAAATATAGGTAATTATTAATTTTAAAAAACGAGGGGAATAATAATTCGCACTAAAATCTTACATAATATTTATCAAAAAGTCTTTACAAACTTTATTGTATTAAAAAAAAAAATAATAATATATACAATTATGTTTATATTGAACGGTAATTTTTTAAACGATTAAATTTAAATTCCAAAAATTTACGGTAAATTTAATTCTTAATTATTTATATATATATATATATATATATAATATAAATAGCTTAATGAATTTATGAAATCCGTATAGGTATGTTGCCAAACAGTTTTTCTTTCATTTTTTTTTGTTTTCTGGTAAATACAACTCATCTAAATAAAGATCGTTAAATTATTTGTTGATACTATAAGAATATGATAATATTTAAAATATAATAATTTAAATATTGATTTCAACAATAACTACAGATGTAACATTTTCCTCATTCGTCTTCAGCTTACACGACATTATTAACGATATAATCTCAAAAATATTGTGTTTGGTTTAATGTGCACTAAATGTATATAATATCATTTCATTTAAAACTGGCATAGAATGTGACTAAAAATGGTTTTTGTAAGATGCTATAATCTATAAAATAATAATGCACATTTATTATATTTAAGTAGTATCTCAACATCTAGTCAGTAACTATTACGTATTTCATTAAAACAACCAGTGTTATTTTTGTTTTTATTTTTTTCTTTTTTTCTTTTTTTGTAGTAGGTTACATTAAATTTAATTATATGGGCGTATAGGAGGAGATTTTTATTAATATAGGTTTCTAATTCAGTTTTACGATTTTATCCCTTCACTTGTTGTTGATGATGGTGTGTGTAAAAGAATAACCCTTTTTCGTCATGATAAGCTATATTATTTCAATAAATCTCCAATAATGGCAGATAATAGAAACTATAGGATTAAATCTATATCCATATTACAAAGAAGAAAGAAGATAATAATATTGTACTTGATCTAAACATTTTAAAGTAATGTATCAATTTAATTGTATTGTTTATGTTGTATACGGTCACAAATCATTACGTTATACACTGATCTTTATTGATGGACAATAACCAGTTTCTGTTGTTTTAATAATTATTTACCGTTGTTGGTGCAAAATAATATATATTATATTTTAAACTTTTAATCGTGTTTTGTTTAAATCAATATAACGTTGTTATTAAAAAATCGGTATTGTTACTAAGGTACCCAATTTTTTTATAATACAGATTATAATATAATATTTGCGTACAAATATTATATTTATATGAAAGTACCTATTTGACTTTTATTTTATTTTAATCCAAAATTTTGTCAAACATTGTCGATTAACAATATGTTCTCATATATCTTTGCACGGAATATTGATCTACTTCAAAAATATGTTATTATAACATCACTTAAATGTTCATTAGTTCATTACTATTCATTAGCCATGTTTATAATAATTTAATTATAGGTATTTAGGAATTATATACGATAGGTGGTTATAATTTAGAACTTTAATTTTAGTCTCGACTATATATGGAATGAAATATGATGATATTGTTCTGAAAATATGCTTATAATTATTGTTTATATGAAATTCGAAAACCAATCGGCGTAGGATTTATTTTTTCAATTATTGTAATCTACCCATTTATCCTAATACGTACTGGCTACTCGCCTATATATATACACGGTAATCACTAATATGCTATAATAACACTGATTATTGTCGGGTATTCATAATATTTCATTTGGACACCTCGAGTTTCTCTAATATTTCAATTTTTATGGTTTGCCGCGTTTCAGTCCTCGAATTTATTTGGTAATAGTTTCAAGACGAATGACTATAATATCAGTCCTATAAAAGCCTAAAGGACCCACGTACAGGGTACAGCTCACCAACATGCTCCGTCGAACGTTATCGTTTAATCATTGCGGTCGTCCGATTTTTCATTTACGTCGTTCTAACTAATATTATTATGTTATTTCGATTTTTATATTATTATTATTATTATTATTATTATTATTATTATTATTATTATTA
>JAIUCT010000009.1:8416574-8525970 GCA_021307375.1 Tetraneura akinire
TATTATTATTATTATTATTATTATTATTATTATTATTATTATTATTATTATTATTATTATTATTATGATACGTGAACTAAATAATCGTTGAAGTGTAGTAGCGTTCGAGTCGTGCACACGACAGCCACTGAATAATTCTCTTAATTTTTCTGTATAAAAAATAATACGATATATTAAAAAACAAAATACGCGACACTATATAAGATTACTCTTATACCTATAGATTGCAAACAACCATGATTCGTAACTATTATCGTAAATTGTATCGTAATTTCATAGATTTGTTCTGTCCGTGATCACTGACTATACGGTAAAACAGTCCGTAGAATTCCGGAATGTAGTTTGTAGAGGGGAAATAAACGAGTTACGAAAAAAAAAAAAAACATTTATATAAACCAATATATTATTTTTATCGCATGTGTGAAGAGGATCTTACAGGTTGTACGTATATAAGTAACGTCGATTAGTGCGAGACATAAGAAACAGTTGACATACACGAGGTTTTTTTTTCCAATGTCAGTGCGATGTCTAAGTTTTTGAACAGCTAAGTAAATAGCACAAAAAAATAAATTCAAAATTAAATATAAATAAAATGGATGGATAATACATAAAACCGTGTTACTTTCCTTAATTTGTTTCCTCTGTTACATTGATGGCAAATAATATATTATAGATATACCTATGGCACTGAACTTAAATGCCCCTCATAGTTTTATTGAATTTAATTAGACGCAAAAAAAAAAAAAAAAAAAAAAAAATAATAATAATAATGTGCGAGAGAAAATATAATATGTTCAAAAATAATATTAGAAGTACCTACATGTAATTTTGATGTATTATTTAATTATCGATTGTCATTAATAAAATAATAAATACTGCAGCAAGAAAATAATAATATATAATTATTGTGTCAATTATGGATATGTGATAGTGATACTGTGATAGACTTACAATATGAAATTTGTTTTTATGACTTTTAAAATTCATCATATATGTGAGAAATGTCATACCTAATAGCGTAATAAACTAATAATAGACTAACTGTATTATATTATTATGAAAGTAATGAATGAATAATATTTTAGTAAACATTTCAACTTTTAAATATGTTAAATCTGCACGTTGCACAACACAATATAATATAATATTCGTCTTTCACAGTTTTACCGTTTTATCAAGTATTAAAATTCTACGAATTTATAATTGTATGGATAAAAGTTTTAAGTAGATTAAAAAAAAATATATATTATATATTATGGATGTATTATTAATAATATTATCATGTTTTTGTTTCTTATTTTACTGAAGTATTTAAAAATAACAATATTTTTATACAAATTAAGAAAATACCTTTATATTTCTATAATTTTCAATGACGATTCATATTTCATATTAAATATTAAGCTATTCTCTGTTATTGATAAAATCAAATATATTTTCTGTGCTTTTAAAACAATTTCGCAGTTAGTATAAAGACCAATTCACTTATTTATTTTATTGTATAAGAGACATTGACATTTAGAGTTTCCTTCCTTTACCGGTCTCAAGTCATGAAAGTATAATAATTTTTCTTAATATCTAACGCCTTTTTTCCATTTATATTTTAATATACGACTCATATAGTACACGTTTTATTATAATAAGTTTTTATTTTATTTCGTGTTGTTATTGACTCGTACAACCACGTGGGCTATTTACTATACCTAACGTGCGACATGCATTTTATATATTATTTTTTATATGACAGATATAAATTTCCATACTGTATGAATAGATGTAGAATAATACTGGTTTTTTTAGTTATTTCTACAACAATGTTGTTATTATAGGAATATATAATATTTTTTACTTTATTTAAAACTTTCTTAGTCGTAGTGATTTGTCACATACGAATGTTTAATCCGAATATCCCAGTTATTATGAATTAATAAGAAGCATTAAGAAATTCAAAAAAAGTTTTTTTTCGTATAATAAAAATTTAATTTTTGTACGACATAATATTATTATAGTTGTTTTTCATTATAAGTCGTTATAAAAAAAAAAAAGGTATATTATGATTTATTTCGAGTGGATAAAATTGACGAAAGACTAAAAAATGTAATATAAAATTGTCGCGATAGACCTCGCATTTAAATGTACAGTTACAATTTATTTTAGCATAATATTATGTCATCAAATTATGACATTAAACTCTATGAAAATAAAACATTTTACTAAACGTTGCTAAATTATTTCAACGTGTTTTAAGAAAATTACATTTTACGATTTCTATGTAGGAAATAATTTAATTCGGAATAAATAGAATTATTTTTAATTTAGATTAAGAAATAATGTTATTCGTTTTTAAGAAAGAGAATAATAATTGAACAATAAATTACTCGTTCTATCGTAGATATAACCTGGTAATGTTCCAGTAATGGATGACAGATGTCAAAGATATTTTTATAATCTTTGTGGTAGATAATTTGTTTGTACAATTAAATGTGCATTGTTAAATTTGTTTAATGCATGTTTGATTTGGATTTCACGAATAATTTGGCTACAATCCGATGTTATTGTTGAGAACTAAAATTAATAATGAATAATAAGAAAATTGGTTCAATCTTTAATTCCTAACGTCGTTGTGTTATATTCATACTAAATTTCTTTAACGTCTAACCGTTTGCCAATATTACTTTGTTTGGTAAACGAAAAATGTATTTGAAACAACGTGTTATAATATTGTAATAGCAAATAATATAGTCAAATTTCTTCTTATTTAACAATAAATAAAGTTTTTTTTTTAGCTGTTTAATATATTTAATCTTCAATGTTGATATTAGTTATTTAAAATATTTGTTTATAGTTTATTTAATAATTAAAATATCAATATTATTCGTTGTCAGAATAAAAATAATATTTATTTTACGTATACAACATACGTCATCCCATGAACAATAGTTTTAAAGTATTTGTCTTGTTTGTATATTCATAAAAATAATTTCATCGAAAGGATAAAATATAATATAATATAATATACTTTAAATAATATAATTTTTAAAACCATATAAAAATATTACCAATTTATAATTGTATATAAAACTCGTGAACCCGCCATGAATAATTTAAAAATTATTATTCCGTTTATTTGTAGATTCTCTTAAACTCTTAAAATAATTGTAAGACTACTCGTATATTATTATAACGTGAAAAAATCCTACAGTTTATTAAACTTTATAGGTTTATAGTTATACAAATTTCTGTTAAAACGCATAAAAAAATTATGTATATTATATTTCTTTTTTATGATATATGTTAAGAATATAATCCCTTATAAGGAAATATAGTTGTTTTTACCCAAAATGGATTAGTATAATATAGTGAATACGCAAAATCGTATATAAAAATAAAATTTTGAACATTTTATTCTGTATTTTTTTAAAGACGCTTCTCGTATAACGCCAGTGGGTGTATCGTGTATGTATAGATAATAATGTGTCAATATTTGTATGAAATCATTGTTCTTCTATAACACTCTGTCTTATGTGCGCGGACTACACAATATAAATATAGGTTATGTTACAATAAACACGTCTATATAGTTCTATACGAGTAAATAATTTATATATAATAATTCAGCGAGCAATAAATAATAATTTATAATATGATTTAGCGAATAATGCGATAAGTGATTGTCCGCGTATAAAATATATATTATTTTATACGTATATGTTTACCAGATGATAATATCACGCGTTATTTGCGTTTATCTGCACAATTCGAACGGATCGGGAAACGTGAAAATACAGTGCGTTTTGCATACATCAAGTGCGTATATTGTACCGTAAAAGTATTAAAATAATCGTGACGTACAAATTTCAAAATTACCGAGCACAAGTTGTACAGCGGAATATACTCTTATAATATTTTTATACGTGTAGAATAATATTATAATATAGTAGATACGTTGCGCGTATACGGGATTATTTAAATATCTAAACGTTTTCATACGCGTTATATATATTATTAGGTATGTTATATTTCCATTGAATCGCTTACTATTATGTGTATGTATTATAATATTTTATAATACGTATACAAAATAAAATGCGTTATTTATGACGTCGATTCTCGCGCAATACCTACGACCCGTATAGGTATAAATTTCACGTGGAGGCTAAAATTTGATATATTATTATAATATATATATTTATAAGCGCAGTGAATAACAAATGTATTAAAATATGAGCGTTAAGGCGAAAAAAAATGTACGTTTTGAAAAATGTTAAAAGTGTAAAATCAGACCGAGCAACGCGTATACCGCAAACTATAAACGACCTCGCGGTTATCGCGCCAACATTCGGGGTTAGTATTTCCGAGATTTTCACGCGGTCTTGGCGGAAAAATTGCGACCGACTCGGGACTCGGCGCACAAAATATCACGTATTTAATGTCATAATACTAGCTACTCGTCATCGTCACATAAAATATAAATACCCGTTCGCAACTCATATATATATGCTCACACGCTATCACGAGTATAGCTGTATTATTATAGATAAACGCACACGACAAAAACGGACTTATACATCACTGTGGGCAAAACGTTTATTGGCATGCATCGGTATGGTGTACGGTTGTTATTCGTATACATAGAACATAACATTATATTTTATAAAATATATAGAATCGTATCTATACCGCGTATGTGGTTAGCTGTGGGTAGTGCGGTCATATAATGTATATATGGTAACCCGGAATAACGACGGTGCGGGGCGGGTTAATTCAAATGGTATATATAAAAAATAAACCGACGGCAGATTTAGCAATTCCACTCACAGACACACTACTATGTATTCGTATATATAATATATATATAACGATTATTACTTCGCGAAGTCTATTATTATTGAATGAATTGTTTTCGTTAGCCGTACATGGGATTGTGCAACGCTCGCGGTGTCCTATACTATATAGGATTTACAATACGAGGAAAATGAAATAATGACGTAGAAAAATAACAGGAGAAGAAGTAGTAGTAGTAGAAGAAGAAGAAAAATTGAGTAGCGATTTTATTTTTTTTATTGTCGTCTTTTACATAATAAATTATCGTTTTATTTGTCGACGTTAATAAACTCTATATTGTCGAAAAATCGTCATAAACGCCAATATAATATTATTATATAATATATGATAAAAAATAATTATTTACATTATATTGTTAATCCTCTATCTAGTTCTTACGCCGCGTACAATAATAATATTATAATAATATATAGGCGTGTCTTCCATTTGTCATTATTATTTGTTTAGTTGTGTATATACCACACTTACCTCGCGACTACCTGCACGTAAAGTAGTTATAATGTACCTACGACAGATAAAAGTCGCAAACAACCGCGACCGACAGACCATGACTGTATAATATAGTACCTACCTACAACCTACTGATAATATGCAATACCTATACATTATTATACGGAATAGTGTGCGTTTTATAATTATGACATTATCGTGCGATTATACGTTAAAATGTGAGGGTAATGCGCCCGAGTCCGAAATGAATATTATAAAATAATATATTGAAACGCTGAATTTGAAAAGTATTGTACAAAAACGTTTTTTTATAGCGAAATAAATAAACACGAGGAAATTATAATGTATACAATATAATATTATACAATACACTATCATATTTTAGAAAAATAACGTCGATAAACGAATGGGGCGATATTGTGTAAAACGTGAATTATTCAGCCGGTGGTAACTAGGTACATTATTATACGAACCAGACTTTGAAAAAGACGATATTCCGGACGAATAGACCCGCAGAGTTAGTTGGCACTTCGACGAATCATATTATTATTATTATTATTATTATTATTATTATATTATAATAATATGCGGTTAATCAAACATTGAAATCAATGCCAACAGATAAAAAAAAAAAAAAAAAAAACATTATTTTGTTTTAAAGTCGTTTATTTTTGTATACGATTTTACCCGGGGCCAAGTTTGACTATATTATTTTACAATAAGTATATAGTTGGAATATGCGGCAACAATGTATATCCTTTATAAATAATATTATATTACGCAAACGCAACGACTACCGGGGGTGCGTTAAAAAAAGGAATAATAATAATAATAAAAAATACATTTTGAAACCGATAACACATGAATACGCGATACGCGTGAACATAAGCATAATATATATAATATAATATGGGGGAATATCGTTTCCTATATTATAGACGATGACACTACGATGTAGATTAGCGCAGTCATTTACATATTATTATTATTATTATTATTATTATTATTATTATTACAAATACACGTACACATTAAATAATAATAATATATCTAATATTTTATGTACATCAAAATAGTTTACATTACAGTAAATTTGTATATGGCTATAACATATAATATTATGTTTATGTGTTTTGCATGCGTGGTATATGATTCGTTACCTAACCGCCATTACTGCTGGAAAATCGAACTTAAACGGGATATCGTAATTTTATGTAATATTATTACCTAGTTAAACAACGTCTTTATTAAGACTCACACTATAATATACGCGTTATAGACACGTTTAAAAAATTAATTGCAGTATTTTCTATGAATGAAAATAAAAGGAAAATTTATTTTGTAAAACAAAAGTTATCATTCTACTGCAGTATAATATATTATTATAACGTGGATTATTAAGATAGATTGTAATGAGTGATTTGTATAATTATCCCGAAAACGATAATAATAATTACCCCCGGGGGTGAAAATATCTACCGTCTTGTTACTTATTTTAATATGTACGCTTATTTAAACCATATGAATTTTTGAAAATTGAAAATTGTTTGTTAAAAATAATTATACACAAATAATGAAAAAATTCCTTAAATAAAATCTGAATTTTTAATATACGCGTGATAGATTCAAATTTGTTTCTTTAATAAAGTATCGAGTGATGGTAAAAAATGCGAATGTACACGTTTAAAAAAAATATATATATCGTTTTATAAAAACTTTGGCGATGACGTGAACGATGCGTTGTGTTCAATTGATCGGAAACTTAAAAAATTTCCATCGTCATGTATATTATTATTATCGCCGCGCACAGTCAAAAAACCATCATCGATAAGTCATCACCGACAAAATATAAATTTATTGGTATAATATATTACGTCAAAAGTAAAACTAAATATACGTACGTTTCAATAATATTAATATCCCCAGAAGAAAGTATAGGCTTTAATATTGTATAGGTACTTTGTTGTGTCAATAGAATAGGTACTTATATTGTTCAGTTTTATAATATACACACCTAATACCTACATATTATTATTATTATTATTATTATTATTATATTCGTCATTTAATTTTAAAAACACCATTGAACACATTTAAATATACTTTTAAAGTGGTTTTTTGGTTTTGGATTTTGTTTTTACTTACGAGTAAAAGAAGAAATGTAGTTCTGTAAGACGATTAATATTTGAAACCATTAGACACATGTTTTAAACGCGTATCCACGCATTATTCGCCATACTATTATGCAAATAACATAAAACGATGAAATAAAATTTTTTTTACATTTTTAATGACTATGATTTTTATTTAAACTATGATAGAACACCGAAAATAGGCTCAATAATATCTTAGAAAGTATTGTAAACACCGTAAACTAGTACTATTTTTTATTTAATTTTTTTTTAAATTTACATTAATTTAAAAATAGAAATAATAATAATAAAAATACGTTATTAATTTTTATTCGTATTTTAATAATAATTATTTTCTCTTCGACGAAATCGTGTATTAACACAAAATCGAACACGGATCAATAAATAATATAAACAATGTTCACCCAAAAAGAAAAATATTCGTTTCTATTATAATGAACGTTGCTCTATATGTGTATAATAAAGTGTTATTAATCTATATATTGATATAATGTAATTATTTTAACGTACAAACATTTATTGCATTAAAACAAATTATGTAGGTACACAACATGGTCAATATGTCAATTGACAGTATTTATTGCGACAGCAATTTATTCTTATTATATACAGAGCGGTTCTCAACATATCATACAGGAAATTAATTATAATATAATAGTACGCCATTAAAATGTACGAAATAGGTAAAGTGTATATTTGGTATACTTTATAGGAGTTACTACAGAGTGTAAATTAAAAAAAAAAAAAAGAAAAAAAACGTATTATACGTATTTATAGGTATTTTTTGGATGTTTATAAAATATATATTTTTATCTCGAGAAATAAAAAAAAAAGAATAAGCTATTTATTTTAATGTTATAATAATATATCACGAGTGTATATTTTAATATAACTATTTAACTAAGCGTACTTATTATTATTAATTTATAATAAATGTAATTACTATAATATTATAATTTGTACACGACGTGTTTTGTAAGAAACGGATTGCGTCGTCATTTGAACAATCTGTATACATACTTAGTACTTACATCTAAAAAAAAAAGTGTACATATTTGTAACTTAGAAATTCGTATATCGTCGTGGTGTTGTTTTCAACTTAACGTATTATTAAATGACGACGTATAAAATTACGAATAAGCTAACATAGTAGATAACAGTCAACGAGATTCGACACGCGATTGCCGAAATTGTAATACGAAAAAGGCAATACCACATTTTCTAACCAAGACAAATATCCAACTTCAATTATTATTTTAAATGTAAATGACTTGTCACAATTTATTTTCTCTTGCTCAAATAGCCTATTTTATATAATATTATGTATATATGTATAATATACATATAAATTTAAAATAATTTGATTGTTTTTAAATGGGAAGCTTTTGTTTGTATACGTGATGTCGCTGCGGTGGCAATTTTAAATATTCGTGATTTACATTTTCAAAAGAGTAACACTGAAAACGTGTAAGAACTTTAGAACGAATAAGACGTATTGCAAAATTATTTTGCTAACGATAAAAATATCGCAAAGCGTACTATGTTTTAAAATACGAATGAAAATATTTACTGTGATTATAATTTAATATAATTTTGTGATTTTGAATTACGTAATCAACTACTCATTTTATCATAAGCATAACGTACAATTGAATTGGCAAAGTTCAGTAATATTAAATTATGTAAAAAGTTCGTAAAAACGGGTCAATAAATTTAAAACTCACATTATTAATATGAAAATAGTGATTTATAAAGTAACAGATTTGGCTAAATTTCTATGACAAGAAACCACTTTATTTTAATTGTATAATATACATTTACAATAATTATTTTTAATATAATGTAATAATAAAAAAGAAAAAAATTATTATTTAATACATGTAACATGTTTATTAGTTTTTTTCTGTTCAAAAAAAGTACATTGTATTATATAAATATATAACGTAATCATCTTAACACTAACATTAATGTAATTGGAATATTCTAATATTAATCAATGACTACCTATAAAGTCTTCTCGGCATTAGAAAATAATGTAACAGATTTATTTTATTTTAATATTTCACTCTTGGTCACAATGCAGTAATACTTTATGTTATCAATATTGATTGAATTATTATGAAAATTATTTGTTAACAACATAATTTCGAATAAACAAAATAATTATACAATAATACGCATTATTATATATTTATATAGATTATATTTTATTATCTGATATTTATTTTAATTAGTACCTATGTGCATGATCAAAATTCTAAATTCTAACATAAAATAAATTTTAGATTCTGAGTGAAGCGAAGATGACACAATGATGTGTGTCTTTTTTCTCTTTATGTCTGAAGACACTTTTATTACCCGAAATAATACTCCAATTTTCAAGCATAGCACATGTTTCGGGTTGGAAAATGGATATAGTTGGTATTTTATTCAAGTCATTTTTTTAATTTCTCAAAATTGACCCTATGCGGCAGAGAAAACGACATTTTTCACGAAAACTGAAATTTCAACGAATTCGATTTCAATATTTTGCGATAACTCAGGCAATTTTAAACTTACAGACTTGAAAATTTTATTGGGTGTTCACATAGGTACTATAATATGAGTGATAAATTACCGTTACATTAACTTTTCTACAAAATATAGGACTTTGAGTATTTCGTAAAATTCTCGTTTTTATGTATATAATGTTCGATAAAATTGACAGTTTTAAGGTCTGAAAATTTTACTAAAGTATAATTACTCATAAAAATCCCAATTTTCATTTTTTTTTTTTTTTATATACATATGTTTAAAGTTGATATTTTTAGTTCAAACGAAAATCTTAAAAGCCATAAGAATATTCTTCTTATTATTTCTCAATACTTTTACAATAAAAATTAATAGAAAAGCTGAAAAATTTGGAATATTTTTGAAAATTTTATTGAAGCATACTGATATAAATATTTTAACGTGTTTCTAAAATATTAGGAGTCTCTATATAGTCTAGGTATACTGGTGTGGGAGGGATACAGGTGTAAAGAGGATGTGTAGAATTTTGATTACAATTTGAATGCAATGATAAATAATTATAATCGAAATACAATTCTTAGCGAAGTATTGTGAAATTTGGGTATTTAGGTGACTCATTTAGGGGTTTTATGATAAATTATTTATATTGAACGTAGAGACTGATAAAATGTAAAATTTTAATTGATACATATATTATCTGATGAACTTCGCTCAGAATCGTTTTTCGAATGTAATAATTTCTCATTGCATTCAAATTTTAATCAAAATTCAACACTATTTCCTTTACATCCGTATCCCATCCCTATCTTTAGTCACATTTTAAAATGTATTTTTGTTTATATGACGTTGGCATTTATTTTATTTCATATTATTCGAACTTACAAAATGTAAAATATATTTACATTTTAAACTATATAATACTGTATTAATATTTGATATTTGACGTAACATGCATAATCTATTAATATAATTATTAGTGGTTATTAATATATATATGTATCCCAAAACCATAATCTAATAAATGTTCAAAAGCATTCTGACATTTTAGTAGACCGTGACAATTCGACAGCTTAAACGTATGCCACTCATTTAGGAGTACATATATATATTTAATTAAGACACCTGAAGAATGTTCTTCATTAGAAACTATATAATTTAAACACATATAGGTATTCCAAGGTCATAGGATTTCTGACGATAACGAATCCAAGTTTATTGTGTAACCCCACAGTCGTAGAAAGCGTTATAAAGAATATTTTTATATAATATTATAATGTATTGTCATTAATACGCCCACGAGATTTATAAATTTTCATAATTTTTAATGAATTCTTAATAGGTATGCAAAAATTATAAATATAAAATTTGAAAACTAACTTCACTGTGATAATTATGTTTGTTATTAAATAATTATTAGCAAAAAATATTATAATTTAAATAGTTATTTGCGAGCAATATAAGTTAACAAATACTATATTTAATTAAATAATTATAAAAGATAAGAAGATTTTATAGAATAAAAAAATTAAAATATCTTATTAATATACGTGCTATTTTATTAATAACTTTATGATGAGATTTCTTTTGTTTTTAGAATCATTTGTATAAGTTAAAGTTATTTTTAATACAATTCTGTTACATGCGAACTTGCGTAATTTTCATTACTTAAAACAAAATAAAATTACATAAAATATAAAAATAAAGTTTAAAAAAAGTTACCCAGATTAGATATTATTCAATTTGAAAATGTATAATCATTAGTTATCGTGAATTGTACGTGTTAAGTTTTAATTTAAAAATCATATCGTTTTAAATAGAATAAAAAAGAAATATATGGACAAATACACCGTGATAACATAGTTATAAAATATTTTCATGTAGGTATACCCCATTATATCTAACCTTTAATATTTCTGCGAGTATAAATGTATAATAAACACTTAATTATTAATATCACGAACGATTTTACTAGAAATACGCGATGATTCGATGTACAAAATGTGTGCCAGTTTTTTCGTAGGTAGGTATATTAAGTATAACATAAAGTATAACATGTTTCGCGTTTTCCGTGATTTTATCGATGACAATATTCGTTCTCTACCATATTATTATAATATGAGTACGATATAGGTACCTATTTCTTATATACGCCATATGATATTATATTCAAAGGACGTTGTATATTATTCATATTATGGTATATACCGTAATATTATAGGTATATCTTATGCAATATGCATATACGCCACACATCATTCAAACGGACCGACACGCGGCGAATACCTGTTGTGCCTAACAGACATCGTGTACCTATATATTATTCTTTTTATACGTTTTAAAATAATGTAATGTATGAAAAAAAAAATCGTTTTTTTATTACACGACAATTTGCATTACTTCCATCATGTACGCATTACACGTACATCAAACTACAAGTTTATATACTCGTATATATGTCTATATTATATTGTTATTATTATTTAAGTATCCAGGTAAAAAGTTACCTGCGTAAACTCGAGGAAAATTAATTTTCCTAAACACACATTGGAGAGAAAAATAATAGGTACACGAAAATATAAAAATGTTTAGAACGTATGTTATTAAGTATAATATTATGATTTTTAAGATCACGCGTGGCACTATGAATATTGTATATTTCTCGTACAATAAATAAATAAATTAATAATAATAATAATAATAGTATACTTCATTCTGTTACATGCATTATAATAGTAAATTATTATGATGCGGATATTATATTTCAAAAATCAAAAAAACACGACGATATTATATTATATTTTTTTAGAAAATAACAATTGTCAAGTATAGGATAGGAGCTATACCTATACAATTTAATATAGTTTTCATAAAACGATATTTGATTTGTTATAATATGAGAAAAAAATAATTCTGTATATAATAATATAATGAATAATAATTAAAAGGAGGGGGGGGTGTTATTATGTCGTGTGTACGAACGGTAACCGTGGTTTGGTTGTACCTATATACCGCATGTCCGCGTATAATAATAATATTATGGGCGCCGGTCGATGGGTTTCATCAATCTCTTGTCGACTCAGCGGACGTCTTCATGTGAAATGCAAATGGTCAAGCCACTTGGCGGTAGATAAATCACAACCATCAACTGCCGCGTTTATAGATACATGTGAATTTTTGTGACGCGGAGGAGTTGCTCGCACGTCCGTCCGAGTTTATATAATATATATTATACTATTTATGCGGAATACGTATTATGCGGTGTGCATGTATTAATAATAAATTATTGTGCTATTAGTTCTTGATGGATCTATGACGATGACCATTGACCACGGTGCGACAAAGGAGAAGAATGTGGCAAAGGAATCGCGAGAATTCTTTCGTTGATGTTTCCGGTCGCCGCCGTCCAGCTGTATAATATCGATATCATAATATTATCGTTATAATATGGTTCGTGTATCTATACGACATTGTTATATTTCTCATTGGGATAATTTAAAATTTCATAAAATTAAAGACGACGAAATAATTTTGACATAATGGCAGCGTTAAAAAAGATATTTTAACCTGCAAGGCTGTTATAATAAAAATTACATTAAAAATAATCACAATAATAATGGTATTATGTCATGCGTATATGCGTATGCGGTGAAACGGACCTCGAAATAGATTTACAAAAATATATAAAATCTAAGCTATTTCCGAAATGGGGGAACAGAATACAGAAAACGTTATTCGAGAAAACCAATAGCGACGTGATCATAAAAAAAATGATAAGGGTATAAAAGTAAATTCATTCTTTTGTCTGCATCATTAAATGTATCGATTGTAAAATATTACTCTGTTTTACAAGGTCCCTCTTATGGACATACACGTTAACATAGTTTCTCGTCCGTTCGCGTGACTTATCACAGAATGTGAATTATGTATTGTTTTATTCTATATATGTTATTGAATTATTCTATAAATATTATCGTACACCTATGTAGTTGTGTTTTCTTCAGATCGGTTTGACGATTTGACAAAATTGAACTTTTACGTGCGGATTCCTTAATATTATGCATAAATTATATTATTTTATTCCATAGGATTCATTTTTATTAATATATATATATATTTTTTAAACGGTATTAAAAAAATGATATTTTCTAGTGTACGTTATAGTAACCATGAAGAGAGAATAAATTATTGTATAGTTTACTTCTAAATATAATCATATATAATTTTACGATTATTATATTATTATCAATAAAGTAGATATGCAACGTTTTAAAATAATATTTGATAATTGTTATACCTATAATTGTATAAAAACACCAAATTCATATTAATAAAAATATATACCTACGTAGATATATATGATATATTTATAAATCTTAAAAAACAATTATTACTAATTTTATTTGATTAGATTTGAAATATATTATTACTTATACGTTTGGCAAATGACAATGCATATATAAATATATAAATCAATCAAAATTCGAGTTTACGAAATATTTTGATACAAATTTCATACTAGTTCTAACATTATAATATTTAAAGTTTTTTATAAAAACTATGTATAGGGAATATTATAATATAATTCTATAATATATTATAAAATTAGTATACGTATTACTATTAGGTGGCCATATACAATATTTCGTTGGATCCATTTGAGATTTTTGAATACGTAATAATTATCTACTTCAAATAACTATAATTCACATAATCACATACAAGTACGGTACGAATAATAATTACACGTAACAAATATCTTTGAACTACTATAATGCAGATATCACATTACGTTTGATTTAGTTTTACATCCCTAAAAATCAATACATTGAACACGTAGGTAGATAATTCTGAAATTATTATAAATATAATAGCTGCAATGTATAAATTCTAAACAGGTTATGAATGAATACAGCAATCGATCAAAACTGGAGATTTATAATATAAAATGTTAAATATTATATTAAAAGAATGACAGATTTTCATAATATTTATTACGCCAGAGTTTGCTCATAATATTATATTATTATACTGACATTATAATTCATTATAATTTGTTTCAATTGAATTTATTGTAAACGTGTAATTACCATAATTCATAAAATGTTAAAAGAATTTATATTTAGTCAAATAATATTGAAAAATGAAAAGTATGTGATATCCAATGTTGAGGCCAAATAAATATTTGTCTATCTAAATAAAGATAAAGATAAATTCATACCATTATATCTAGATTTACATTTAATAGATAACCAAATTAAAGATTATCTAAATAAAGATAAAAATTCAAATTATATCATCTGGATAAAAGACAGATAATTTTGGACGAGGAAATGATAATAATAATAGTTATGAAAAAATTATATATTTATAATAAAATATATATTATCCCCAACAAAAATTATATAATTTACAAAATGTTACAATATATTACGTATAATTAGTTATTGCTAAAATGTCCAACTTAATTATTAAACTATTACAAAGTATAAAAATTATTTACTATAAAATAAACATTAAATATTAACAGTTTAACATTCAACTGTCAAAATTATATATATTTTAATATATTATAATATAATATTGTTTAACTAATATAAATATGATACAATAATTCGAAATACTTGAAGTATTGCGAGAAAAAAAATAAGAATGCATGAGTTATGTAGCCAATATAACCTAAAACAAACGTTTTTAAAAAAATTAAAATTAATTAATTATTTAAAATTATTAATCTTACTTTTGACTTTTTGCCTTTGCTTGTATTTTATTGCTTTTATTATCAAGATCTTCGTGCAATAAATATTTTTTAATTCCATAATATAAACATTTTATGTACTCTTCCCAATCAAACCCTTGCATGCTGAATGGAAATAATAACTGATCTTCTTGGTTCATAGACAACCATAATTCTTGAGTATTTCTAACGTCAAATTTCCATTCTTTCGTAACAAATGTATAATATAAATCTAACATTTTCTCAGCTTTTGAATACATTTTCATAGCTCTGAATTAAAAATATAATAATTAATAATATATTTACATAAGTATGTTTTCAAATTTTAAATTATAATAAATGAAAAAAAAATCGAATATTCAATGTAATATAAAAATTCTTATTTAAGATTGAATAAAAATATTATTGTGATAATACAATTTTTAATACTTTGAAATTTACATCACTTACTTAGGCTTTTGGCCACTAATGAATAGAAATAAATCAATTGCCACGGCTGGTATGTGATGAAGCCAAAATTTCAAAATTCTTCCAATCGATTTATTAGTACAAGTAATAAAAAATGGATACCATATTGCCTGCAATGGAGGATCTTCATAATAACACTGATACATTACCTTTTCTATTTTACTCAATGTCACTGGACTCTGGACACCAGAGGCGTAGTTATAAATTTTTGGTTCCATTTTTATTTTGCTACATTCTTGATATCTTTAAAATCAAGTATATCGCACAATGTTATAATTTATTTAATAACTTTGTGTAATATTATAATAGAATACGGTTAAAATAATATTACATCTTCACTATCAACCATACCTATTAACTGTATCCCACATAATACTAATTAAAGCGTTTACAGTGTAATCAGCTGGGATTAAATCAAATACTAAGCTTTTGTCCGCCCAAGCGGTTCTAATAAATCCAGTTGTAAGTCCAGCAAACATACCAGTTGGCCCCGAAATACTTTCAAACCAACCAGGATATGGTTCCTTTTTTGTACATACAACTGAAAAATAGTATTTTTCTAATTTAAATTAGGTATGTTTTTGTTAAAAATTAAAAACCGTCATTTCATATAAGTAATATAAATAAATTTAAATTATAATAATTAAAATTCTGAATTTAATTCATATAATACCTACAATAATTTATATTCATAATAATATGTGTTAAATATTTTTATAACTACATCGGTACACCTGTATTAGTGCATTATGCAAAAAATAATCTGCAATTTTTAATTTCTTTACCGTAATCACGTATTCAAGGTAATACATAATTATATACGCTCATATTAATATACTATACTATACTATAATATAATATACGTATTATATTTATAAGTACTCGTATGTTGTAATATTAAAATAATTAATAATGTAATAATGAATTTCACGTTACATAAACTACTAAAATAGTAACTTACTGATTGATGGACGAAATATTGAAATGGGTAAGTTATGATCATTTGTTGATATCAAATTTTCTGTAATAGCTTTTGTAAAACTGTATGTGTTTGGCCAATTTTCAAAATTTCTACGATGTTTATGATAAACGTGTATATTTTTAATTTCAACTATTAAATTCTTTGTAAGACATAATATTATTTACTTGGATGTCGGTCCGCCGATTTCAATTGAGCGTTTTAATTCTTCAGCTGTAATTGGTACAGGATAGAATACTTCTTTAATGTCATATCTTGGACAGTGAGAATAAGCAGTCGACACGTGCACAAACCCCTTTAAAATCATATATGAATTAAATAATAAATATAATAAATGAATAAAACAAATTTAAAATTACTATATTTTTTTCTTTCCATTATATATTCAATTAACATTGTTAATAAATATAAACTGTTTAATTTATATTGTATTTTAATAATATTACTATCGCAATATTAATAGGTAATAAAATAAAATAAAATTATATTACTAAATGTAATAACAAATTATTGTAAAATAATAACAATTCAGGACGAAAATTATATTAATAATATCGTCCTATATAATTACTATCAATTTTATTTTTAATTGTATATTATTTAATTAAATATCGATTACCTTTAAATTCTTCATCTCGGAAGCTAATTTTAATAAATTTTCTGTTCCTTCAACGTTTATTTTAGTCGCTACCTCAAGAGGTTCGTTGAATTTGATTGTGGCAGCACAATGAAATATAAAATTTACGTTCTCTATCAACCAGTCGCGATCAGACAACAATAAATCCATTGAATACTCAATTATATTACAATTAATAATTTTGATGTAATTCATAAAATCTGGTTTGTCATTCCGCAGTTGATCGAATATCTACGAAATAACCAATAATCTTATTTTATTATTAAAAATATACTTATTTAAAAAGAGATGGACTTATTTATTTTGAGAATACATTATTATATTTAAGTAAATGAAACTTAGATACGTGCATACAAGTAAAGCGCATAAATACATTTGTTGATTTAAAGTGGAATATGGGGCTTTAGAAGATCATTTTTGCCCTTAAGGAGTAATATAATATGATATACAATATATTATACCATATACCTATTTTTAATTATTATTTGCAAATATCATAATTATCATTGGCCTCCAAATTCGTTCATTTTTTATTTCTTTAAAAAATTTTTAAATTTATTTTTGGCTTTTACTTTATTAGCATAGACCACATATTATTATAATAATACTAGTTTATAGAAAATTAATATTTTCAAAATCACCCTTTCACTTAGATAACTTTTAGATCTTTCGACTGTCACTACATAAGTAGGTTCATACTTATATAGTACTCATTAAAATTAATAATAATACCAGATAAACGTAATTTTGGTGTAGTTTATAGTAAAATATATTTATATAATCAAATACGAGCAAATACGTATCTATATAGAATATTTTTTTATTATTTAATATTTATTTCTTTGACAAATTGATTTTTTAAATATAATCATTTATGATTTTGAATTGTACGAGTACTTACATAATATAGTTTCATAAAATAAATATAAAAAATGAAGAGCTGATAGCTCATGCTGCAGGGATACAGATGTGCAAAACATAGTGTTTAATTTTAATTATAATTTGAATGGAATGATAAACCATCGCATTTGAAAAAACGATTCTGAGTGAAGTTCAGCCAGATAATGTACGTAGATATTGATTAAAATTTTGAAATTTTGATTAAATATTTAAAACGCAAAATTTTATCACACATATAGTACATAAATGATCACCCTATAACATTTTCAAATTTCTATAAATTTTCGTGAAAAAAGCCGTTTTTCGTCGTAAAAGTGTCTTCAGACAAAAAAAAAAAAAAAAAAAAAAAAAAGAGAAAAAAAAGACACGCTTCGCTTCGCTCAGAATCTGAAATATAGGTACTTACATTTTGTTGGCAGACTTCTACCATTCTTTCTTTAGCGGTTAATTTTTTTTTGCCCCTTACAAGAACCACAATATTCTTCACGGAACAAGTTTTAAGTAATTTTTCCAGGAGTAATTTTCCTACAAATCCTGTTGCTCCAGTGATTAAAATTGTTCCATCTCGAAATGTATCGGTTATATTTTTTACCATTGTTAAAATACGCTTTTCAACAGGAGTATAATGTCAAAACCGTTGATTAAAAAATTAAATATGTGATTTATATGTAATGACGGTCATAAAATTTGCTTCCCGAATCCCTATAATTCTTAAACGAATCAGTAGGGAACGGGTTTTATTGTAATAAAAATCAATATATATACTTAAATATGTACTTATTTTTATTGAAATATGTAAAAAAAAAAAAATCAAAATATGTAATAATTTTGCTTAACAAAATAAATAAATATAAAATGAAAAAAACTTATCACTTATTTAATTATTAAAAAAATGTGAAACTACGTATTCTCTTAGATTTATAAAAGTAAAATGGCGGAGATTTGATCGTAAAATGTTTTTATATTGACTGAATGAACGTTCCACATCGACTGACATAATTATAGCATACTTCATATTAACTATATCAAATGGTGTGAGTTGGACATCCAATAATTCGGTTGGTTTAAGGCCTTGGAGTATATATCTAATTATTTTTAAAATTTTCGGTCCTTGATTTTTTTCTGTAAGATATTTAAATTTTCTCTAACTACATTTCTTATGCGACCTTGAGATTATTCTAAATTCTTTTGTGATTCTTCAATAATGCATAAATTTTCTGATAATGGCATATTTCGAGTTTCCAGTTGTTTTTATAGTATGAATCAAAAAACCAAAATTAGCAGAAAAATGTATGTTAAATTATTTTTTAAATTATTATTTTCCATAAAATTATTTGCTTTATCGATAGTGGTGGCAGTTTCAGTATTTAGATTTGAAATTATATTTTTAATTTTTTCAAAATTTTCACAATAATACAGAGCAGCTTCTAACCACGTATCTCATCTCGTTAAAATAGGCTTTGGAAGTAGATTGAGATCAGGATACATTTCTTTAAATTTGTATCATTCGGCATTACCAAGATCGATAATAACTAAATTAGTTCTAATGTATATAGTATTATAGTGGCATGCGGCTTGCCGAAAATAAGTAGGTACGTAATTGCCATTTAGATAAGAGGTAACGTATAATATTTGGTGGAAGATAAGAAAATTTTTGGTCTTCGAAAAAATCAAAAATTACTAAAATATGTACCTACTTATTTACCAAATATGTAAAAATTTGTAAAATAAATTTGGGTTTATTTTAATTAGAATGATATAAATCGTACACATTTTTTATCAGATTAAAAATATCTCATTTCAATAAAAATATGTATTTACAATAAAATCCGTTCCCTAGTGATTATATAACGCAATAAATAGTATAATAAATATTATATAAAATGACGTTGTTTTTTGTAATATAAAATTTAAATTGCCTATATTTAGATTTACTTATCTTATGTATTAATATATTTATTCTACTTTTAAATTTATTAGTTTTCTATTATTATTTATTTATTTGATTAGATTATTGAATAATTGTTTATATTTTGTACTAGTATGTATATCTTTTTTTAAATATTCACGTGTGTTTATAAATATTACAAAGCTACAAAAATATGTACCAGAGTTGTAGAGATATACAATTACAGATGTTGTTTTTTGTTTTATTATTTTGTTGGTATACCTATTGTCTTATTTATTGTCTAAAATTGTAAAGTTGATCTGTTGATTATCATTTATCAGTCAGTTCGTTTCAATAAACATAATATTCCATTAATTAAAAAATTACATGATAATTTTATACATTTATTATAACACACAGGTAGAATTAAATGTGTATATTTTTATAGTAAAAAACATAATATATAATTTAATAATAATTTATACTTGTAACAAAATAATTTACGTATAAAGGACGCGGTTTTTGTGATTAAAATAACACATTCATGTTATTCATAAATTTTATGGTACTGTAATTTCGTTCTGTAGGTAAATCACGTAAAAATAGATGTTGAAAAATAACTGTAATACGTTTAAAGAAAAACAAACAAATAAATATTATACAATTTCACATTTATTTCTGCATTTTAAGTGTAACTTTTTGGCTTATTATACAGTGTATGGATAGACAACTCTCTATTATAATGTAATCCGTCCGAACCAGGTAATAGGTAGTAATATTATGTTTATAAGGTTGTTTGTGTAATTAATCAGAAGTACATACACCTACGTTGTTATCATCGTGTGGAATAGCTATAAAGAAGTGTGGTTGTTATTGTAAAACGTCATCAGAACGCGAACAACTCGAATGGTCATTCTCATTATCGATGTCATTTATTATATTTTATTTTCAACGTAGTTTAACAGCAAATTAATTTGATTTTTATACGTATAATATTACGATACATATTAAATTTTGAACCATTATTGTGTTTTATACACGCATTTAATCCACGAAACCGTTTGGGAAATAATAATAATCGAACGTTCACACACGACGTGTGCGCGATTCGCGAAGATAATTTTTACTTAATATTCTTGGAATCTACCCTTATCTCTTTTACTCGTTTTCTTGTAGGCTCTTACGGCTCCTTGGCATGTTACAAAAATATACAAAATATACCTAACCGTTGTACATATTACACTTTCTCTCCATACACAGCCCGGAAGATAACTAAAATGTTATTTTACACTCTTTAATTAATATTATAATAATAATTATAATTAATAGTTGATAAAGGAGAAGCAATCTCCCCGCGGGCATAAACGTCACTTGAAAGAGTATCGCGTCGTGAATTATTATTATTTTTTATAAGGCGTGTCAAACCGTTAGCATAATATGTTATAATTAGGGAAAATGTTTTGCTGAAAAATAATAAAATACTCGATGCATATTCATATTTATTAAGATATGTATACATATAAAAAAAATGAATTAAATAATATACGTATACTAAAAATACGTAGTAGGTATTATCATATTGGACAAGTCTTAAATGATAAACATCGATTAGGTATATATTATACTTAAAAGTCTTAAACTAGGAAATTAAAAACAAGACGTTACGAAATGTATTATCGTTATATAGATGCGTATGAAATATAAAAATTATATTTGCAAATTAAAATATACGTATAATAATTACAGTGTTTGAATAATTACAATATACATACTTCGGCTATATATTTAAATAAGACGAGGTAGGTACTTAAAAAAAAAACAATAATTTTGATATTTTTAAAGATATAAACAGATAACATACTGATACGCATGCATGAATACTACTTTTTAATTTCGAAACTTGTGTAAATATTAATTTAATATCATCGTAGGTAGTTAAAAAGGTATAATAATAAAAACATAACATGTTAACACATTAAAAACGAATAAAATACATTTTTATATGTATTTTATGCAAATAATTAATAAAGAATAAAGTTAATAAAGTTAATTTAGAAACAGATTTTTTTTTTCATTTTTGGGTCGTCAAAATATCGTTCTAACAAATTACATATAATATATATTATTTTGCGTATCTGTATAATTTTAAAAAAAATGTTCACAAAATTACAAATTAGTTTACATTTTTTACCATATACATCGCAGATATTACCTAGGTACGTAAATATACAATACTGATGAATGACATACTTCCACAGACGCGATATATAATAAAAATATGATTGCTAATTGCGGTCTTTACTCTTTTTAACCGTTTATATACCCGCGCGCGACAACCTGTTTGCGTAATACAGTTATGAGTTTCTGAGTACCTATGTATAAATAATAGAGAGCAAAAAAAAAAAATATACCACAAAACTACGATAAATGCATTTTAATGTTCTGCGCGTAATTAAATTATTAGCAACGGTTTGTTTTGGTATGACATTAACTATATGCGATATGAGAAATTAGTGGGCGGAACTGACGTTTATTATACATATATACGTGAGAAGTGTATAATATTTGCATTTATAAAATGCAACTTCTTGTACACTATACATATAATGTGTGCTCATAAAATGTGTATATAATGCACTACATATAATACTTTATTATGTTATGCACTTGGTAAAATTATAATTTCTTAATTTATGCATTTTTATGCATTCGTGTAATATTCAAACGAAGCTAAATTGAACGATAATTTTAAAAATTAGACTATATAATATTATGTTCTCACAACGGGGTATTAAACGATAATATAATATATGTACCTACTTAGAATTTTAATTTTATTTAAAATGATGGGTTTCCTTCGATAATATCGATGCAAAATAGTTACTATTTAAAAAAAATTGTCTTAACACTTCATAAAATTTATAATAAATATTTTACATTATTTATAATTTTTATTGGGTTGTATAAAACAAAACAAAAATAGGTATAGTATACTATTACTATTGACATTTTAAAACGTACAAAAATTAATTACATTTAATTTAATTTCTATTGATTATAATTAAAAAGTAAAAAAGTAAAATGAAAACAAATTTTTAATATTAATCGATAGTTTATAGGTAACATAATTTTAAATTCTTCAATTATATGTCATCGTAATTTATGTTTTTAGTCATTTGTTGTTCAATACATAAAAACATTAATGAATCAAGTGTTTGTTGATTCACGAAGTGAATTCTAAACAAAGTTTAGATAAAGTTTCCATAAATTTTTAAAGGGAGCTAGAGTTTATAGATTATTGACGGAGTGGCCATAGTCATAAACATATATTTACATACACCGAGTGACCGCCTCGATTAAACCTAACAATCTAACATTATAATGTCGTACAACTGTTCTACACTAAGTAAATTACAGGGCACAGTTCTGTTTTATAATAAAACATTAGTTTACTTTTTTTTTAAATTTATTTATTGCATAATTTACAAAGATATTAAATAATTATATTTAATTATAGGCTCACATTTAGTCAAAAAACTTAGGGTTGCTACAATTATTTACCAAAATTTCAGTCATGAACTCCTCACTCAGCAACATAAAAAGAGTATTTCTAATGATAAATGATTATATTTTTACGAATTTACTCAAATATTTCAATACTCGTACGTATTAAAATTATTGAACAAATTTGATTATTTTTAATTTAAAAATGTATAGAACTTTACAAATTTGTTTATACATAATATATTTGAATATTTTCAATTTTGGATTTGAAATTTTCAAAATCGTATACAAACTTTATTCATACTTATTTATAATTTTATATTTTTATATGATGCTTAGAATTTCCTTTTTCAATTTAAATTTACCATTGCTTTTAAATCTTAATTTTAATAAATAAATACATTAACATTGTTCAATCTACACTTGCATGTATGATTTTATTAAAATTAATTTTTATGTTATTTCTACATAATATAAAAATAATACCATTAAAACAACAACGGGACTATCTGTTAATAAATAAGAGGATTTTTTTAGTAACTTATTTTCCTAAGCATTATTTTTTCTTGAATCTAAATCTGTATAATAAAAATGTTTTCCATAAAATTATGAAGAACCTGAAAAATTTAATATTCCGAGCTTTTATTTTTCTAATTTAGGCTCTACTTATCATTTATAAAATGATTAATCTAATTATGGTACAGAAATGTTCCATATTATAATATAAAGGAAAATGGATAAATGCATATTGCAGGAACTTAATTTAGAAGACCTTTTTTTTATTATTATTAATAATTCGTCTACTACCTATAATATAATGTCCAAATTATTATCATTTTAGTATAATAAGTTTTGATCATAATGAACGTCTTGTATTATAAGTTTATTTATATAAAAATTAATTTACATACACATTATAATATATTAAAATATTTGTATTGTCTGCTTACTCAGAATGATAGGCAAATGTACTATCAATAGTAGTAATAGTGATATTCCTAGTACTATATATTATAATAATATATTCGGTTTTGGGCGTTTCAGGATGCAGTCCGCGGGCTGCCGGCTGCAACCGGACAGGACCGTGTCGGAGGCGGGCGGTCGACGAGTGCCGAGGTCGTAGTCACAACCACTACAATAACCGTCACAAACCGCTATTCCGGATGCGGCCGGACCGACGCCCGTATGCGGGTGTAGTACCGATGACCAATAATCGGCGTCGCAGCAGCAGCGCGCGGCCGGCCACTGTCCGTCACCGGCTGCGGTCGAGTATCACTTAAGTGACAAACGACGTGACCACACCGAAGCGATATACGACATTCTAACGATATATGATTTCCGCGCTAGACGTGGTCGCGTTTGGCAACGATAGTTCGCCACTGACGGTCGCAGCCTCGGCTGCGGCTGCAGCAGCGGCGGCCGCTGCCCGCGCCAACGACACGTCGGGCGTCGGCACACCGTCGGCCAACGACACGGCCACCGGGGTCATCCAGTTTCTGGACGATGACCTATCTTTCCCCGGGTATATACGCACCACGTGCATGGTGGTGTGCGTACTCATACTGGGCGTCGGCGTGATCGGCAACATGATGGTGCCCATCGTCATACTCAAGTCCAAGGACATGCGGAACTCCACAAACATATTCTTGATGAACCTGAGCATTGCCGATCTAATGGTGTTGCTCATATGCACGCCCACCGTATTCGTCGAAGTCAATTCCCGACCCGAAACTTGGGTTCTCGGCGAGGAACTATGTGAGTGATTATTTATTCGTATTCCTATTTGTATTTTTAAGTAATCATATTATATAATATTTTATCTCGTATAATTTCACCACGACCGGCCATCGAGTGGCAGCGATATGCCGGTATAATTAGTCACAAAAGTATTTATTTATTTATAGCTTTGAAAAAAAAACTGTCCTTATATATATAAGAAGTGTTTACAGCATATTAATTAAAATCCAAGTTCGAACAAAACTACGTCGTAAATTCTATACCACAATGATTTATTGGATTTGCCACGATTTCGTAATAAGTAGGTACATTATATTGTTTAACAAATGTAACATTGTTAATATACGATCGATGTCGTATTATTACGGTCGATTTTTCGAACCAACCGTTTTTTCGTATTAATCCGCCGCCGAGTTTTTAATAATCTTGTTATCGTTATAAATAGATATTATCTAATGCGCTATATCACGCGAATTGTCCGCCCACGCGGGTTTAACGGAAGTATCAAACGTCATCCGCGGTCGGTTCGAATTCATAACTCGTATTATCATGCACGCCTATTACAATATTGCTATATATAAGCATAATATTTCGGTAGTACGAGTTTGTTTTTTTTAAGATTTTTTTATCGTAAATCCGCAATTATTGTCATTATTATTAAAGTTAGTATTATCATTTTTATTATTATAATAAAATAATGATAATCATGGCCCTCCAGAAGAAAAACTATACACAAATGAAAACTTTATTCGCGCGTTGTCGTCTATAACCGTATCGAGTTACCCTATTAAATTTTATCGTACACGAAACGAAAAATAAAAGCGAGTTCACAACAACCCGATATACCAATATAATAAATATAATAATAATAATAAATATAATAATAATAATAATAATAATAATAATAATAATAATAATAATAATACATGCACCGTGCCGCGACTGACCTAAATATTTTTATTTCATTTTTCCTTTTCCGCCGAAATCAGAAACTTTTCATTTCATTTAATAATATTATTATTATTATAAATAATTGTGCTTATTATAATAATATTTTACAATATATTTTTAAAATGCGTTATTACGTTACCTAAATTATATTATATACGTCTTTTTACCGGATGATGACGGGATATGTAATATCAGCCGATTTTGACGGAAGGTATTAAAAAATTATTTCTCTATTTATCGCTTAACAGTTAATTAACAATATCGAATATCGACGGGGGAAATCGCAGTCGCATCATTTTAATATTATATTCTTATCTACACCACATAGTACACGTGCGGTATTATAATATTATGATGGATAGTTGGTAGATATATTATCATAATAATATTATATGTATTATTAACGTCTCCGATGTACGGTGTATATAGAATCGTCGGTTATCAAATACCATGAATACGTCACCAAAATCGGATGTACACCGTGTAATTTTTTAAGGTATATTAACCATTTACACTTTAATCTTAAAAAAAAAAAAAAAACAAAAAAAAATTATATATTTGATTAATAAAATCATAATAGTAATTAAAAACAAAAATTGACAGATATCGTACGGAAAAGTTTAAAAATTACCGTTTTACGTATATTCCGATATATTATTATTCGATTATTGTATGCAGAAATATCATCCGTGACGCGAGGACCAGAGATTATAACATTATTCGATTTAACTCGAGATTTAACTCGGAACGTCTGGCAAGCATAAAGGATAAACGCGCACGTGGTTATCATAATACGCATAACATACAGGTATATATTATGTATAAAATCATGGTCGATTCGCGGTGACGGTGACGAATCGAATAAAAACAAAAATCTCTCGACGATCGTTAATAATAATTATCATATTATTATATTGTTAAAATCGGCGTAGGTATAATACGGACGGGAGATTTTATTTACGCCGCCGCGGTCTGCAAATTCGCGCGCGAAACTCGCTGGTCGTGTGCGCGAAAATAGCATTTCAAGGACCTCTCACATCATCGGTGTATTGTATATGAGATAAAAAAGACATTCTTGGCTTCTGACGGTATACTCTACAATCTTATAATTTAATATTATAATAATATGCACTGAGATGGACCTCATCCATTCCTCGGATACCGCACACGCGGTATTTTCTCATCGTGCGATGATCCGCATGTTGACAATGCCCGCGTTATTATTAAGTGGCTTCGATTATTTTTCTCTTTTATTTTTTAACATTTTTTTATTTTTCTATCCGCTATTTCTTTTCTCATCTCGGATATTTTATAATTAGACGTGAACGAGACGCGACAAATATCGCTCGCGTTCCGCCCGCGCGCTCATACTATATACTCTAGAATTCGTCCGCGGAATTCTTCGGACGCCCGTGAAACGATATAGTACGCAATCATGATATATTGTTATTTGCGGGAAGAACGCAATATTTAAGTCGGTGCGGCACGTTTTCGTAACAATAACAATAATACCTAATAATAATAATTAGTATTAATTTTATTTTAATTATAAGCTATTGTATACCCCGCAACGGAAATAATTACTATATAGTGAAAATCACTCGGAATTCGTATCGTGTTTTAAGTTTAGAATCGATACAGTCTAAAACAATGTATAGATTTAAATTTAAATTAAAAAAAAATATATATAGGTATACAGCGTTATGTAATAAAATATTTTTTATCACTTATCACCTCTAATGTTAAATTTATAATACGTATTATATAGTACGAGTATAAAAGCGTGTACTTTAACGCGTAATTACCGATACACGATATAATATACAATTTAATTTTAACCTAACCTAACCCTTTTCTTACGTTTTTATTATAGGTATTATGCGTTTATTAATGTTTATCGAAAAAACAAAATCAGTTTTTAATGAGCAATGAATAAAAATAATCGCGATATCCTTTTTAATCGCCATAAATTGTGTGTTTAAATGAAACCTGAAATTTTTTAAATACAAATTTTATTCAGTTTTATATTAAATATTTAAAAAAATATACGTATCATGGTATAATATTTTTATTTAATTATACGAAACTAGTAATCATTATAACGATTTCCGTATACATAATATTCGTAATAAACAATAATATTGTAGTAGTTTTATACGATTATATCTGATTATATCTGTTATATTGTTTGAGATATGATATCAGCTTTAATGATGAAATGCGTTACAAGTTTTGTATTATTTTTTTTATTTTACACGAGTAGAATCGTATTTATATTTTTAACATTTAAAACGTAATTACGCCACGAGACTCACACGGTAATAAATATAATTTTCAATTCGACCGTAAGCGTGCTTGTTTATTACTCCATACTATATTATATTATATTATATGCTATAGGTGTACGTGTATTGTAAAAATTCGTAATTTATTTTACCGTCGTTCGTGAATTATATATACGTCGCGTACGCGTAAACAACAATTATTATATTATTATAAAATTAATTCATATAAATCTCGAGATAATACTTATAATAATATTATTTCAAAAATATTACTCGAGACGGTTAAAATAATATTAAATTCATTTAATTCGCGTACCACGCTATACATTTATATATATATATATATATTAATATTATTAATATGCGTATGCGTCCGTGTCTTTCTATAAATGCACGACACACTCGTTTTCTATAAATAAACCGATTTAAAACGCGTAAAAATATACGATCGTCTGAACTGATTTCTTGACGAGTCCGATGACTTTATATATATATCATGCTTAATTAATGATTTAAATTCAATAAAATCGTGTTTTGTCTTTATGGATTTCAGATCCAATGTATACACGAAGGGTCAACTACATTCATAATATATACGTATATTATAAATTATAAAATAAGAATAACTCGTTCAGTAGTTATATAAATATAACTGGTTCTTAATTAAACACGCGATGAATATACAATTGATGTAAAATTGATCGTCCAACAGTGTAATATCATCTGATCTTAAACTATTATTTATACTGTATTAAAGGTGTTATAGTATAAATTATAATATCGTATGATAATAACGATCAATAAAAAATGTAATATAATGAATTTTTGTCTATATAATAGTGGGACGTATCGTTTATATAATTTATTGTTGTCACAAATCACAATCATTGTATACCTAACACCTATTAAATTATATCCGAAGCATATAGGATATAGACCATTTCGTATAGTCCAACAAAACCAATGAGAAATATAATTAAATATAAAAATAATTACACAATTTCTTTTTATAGCGACTTCCGGACAATATCAATATGATTCTCACCATTAAAAAATAATATGCTCTTGTGCGTTATGTTTATGTATTCGATTGAATTATAAATTTTTGTGAGAAAAAGCGTAGGTATTATTATATTTTTATTAATCTCGAATTAAAATAATCATTAGAATAATGACTACAATAATATACAAATATAAAGACATTTATTTTAATATTTGTTATAATATTACATATTATATGTATAATATATTTATTTATTTATTTATTTATTATATAGGTCAATAGGTTATAAAGTTAAACCCTATGCTTTATAGACTTCCGGGTTCCTTCTTTAATTAAAGCTTAACGCGGAAAATATAAACCAAAATGAAATACGTAATTCGGTGCGCATTACAAGGCACAGATCAAATAAATTTAAATTACTAGACAAATCGCTAAATGCATTTAATTAAAATATTTTATTTAGGTTGATTTTTTTTTATGTTCATAAATTAAGTTTTTTAATACATGATTTGATTTGCGTTTAATATTCCCACATTAATTTTGACTTTATCATCAAATTACATTATACGGAAATATAATTATAGATGTAAATATTATCGCAAGTACTCAGTAATAAAATAATAATAGTGTGTATTATAAATTTATAATATATAAAATAAATTTTATAAAAAATAAATAAATATTTTTTTTTTTTAATTATCATTACAATTATTATAATTCATGCATAATTATATGAATATTATGAATATTTATAATTAATTTCAATGAAGTATATTTTTATCATAAAATTTACATCATTTAATACATAATCATTTTATAACGACTTCTTATATTTTTATTTTTTATTTTTTATGAAATATGTGTGTATATTATTCAGATATTATAATAATATTTAGTTTCTTTCAGCTATTAACACAGTGAGTACTTAAATTGTACCAAATAAATTACGTACCTAGTTAAATTTAATAAAATGTGTATTCATACACGTATATACAATTGTTTTAAAATGACAAATATTGCTATTGCCCTTGAATAAATATAATACATGTAAATAATGATAAACATAATATTTAAATATTATATTTTATATTTATTTTATTTAAATATATATAACATCCCGTGGGTCATGTACAATACTATTGTAGTGTACATCTCAACATCTGGAATTCTAGATTAGATATAAAGGCGAAAAAAAAATACTAAATTATGTTTAAATATTATATTTGTATTTTCTTTTATAACATAAAATTTTTCAAGATTATCAGAAATAATTTTATGATAATATCTTGATGCTCAAAATATTGACTATAATTTACCTAGATTTATAATGTTCAGATATTTACATAGGTACGTGGGGTAAAATTTTTTAATAGTCTCGAAAATAGAAAAATACTAAAAAAATAATATATATATTAAATTGTAATGTTGACAAATAAATAAATCACGGTTCACCATCGATTCATAGTAATAATAAATGTTCAAATTCTAATATCCATTAACTAATAATAATTATACAATATTATGATGTACATATAAAAAAGTATATTATATAATTTATTTTTTTTATATAGGATACATAAAAATATCTATCGTAGGTAGTAATAGAAGTGTAATATTGTTATATAGATAAACTCGAACACTTACAACATGTCCACTTAATTGTAATGGATGCAGGAGCGTAAATTTATTTTACTAGTGCCTATCCTTTTTTCTGCGTAGGTATATTAGACAGCGAAGTTGGTATTTGTTCCAATCTAGAAACTTTTTCTCTAATTAATTTATCTATTTTTCTATTTTGTCGTTTTTATAGACTGAAAATATCATCGCTTTGAATGAGTAAATAAATGTAAATTTAAAATATTTTTAATGTTATATAAAACAATGTATTATTACTTTATATTCAAATATTGGTAAAAAAAATATATATATATACCTATATAAATATTTATGGTATTTAGCAATCAGCATTTCAATTTTTATGTTATTTGAATCAATATTATAGATATTATATTATTGATGCATATCAACGTGCAATAATATAATATTACATCACGAAAATCTTATAGAAAATCGATTTGGATGATTTTAAAATAAAATATAAAATGATTACAAAATCATTTTTAGCAAACAATAATTTTTGCAAATTCACTCGTATGAGTATGACGTTTAATATTTGATTAATTATTACGTTAGCCACTCCTGTCACAAATCATTTGTATATTATACTATATAAGATAGAATAGAGTCAAGAGACTTTCACGTTTTATGTCACTTATTATATTAACAATATAATAAATAGTCTATGCGATTGTAGGTATATATTCAAATCCATACAAATATTATAAATGTATAATTATAAAATTAATAGATAAGAATTGATAAAGATAAATACAACACAACATATTATTTAGTAAGAAAAATGCATTTAATATAAATATAATATATTTAATTTATTTTAAAATCTAATTAATGGCTATTTTTTATTTTTAGAAATGTTCAATGCAATGCACTTTAGTCTATAAGTTAAGTTCTTAGAAAACATCTTACAATTTCGAGTTAAAAAAGAAACAAACACACATTATAGTAATATTATTTTATTTTTTCGAGTGAAACTATTTTTCTAGATTAAAATAATATTTTTATCCATCAAATAACGTTAACACACTGTTCCATTTAATCCTGCCAACAAGTTTTGCAATAACCATTATTGCTATAAGTGTATAAGTTTATATTTCTAAATAATTACAACGGTCGTTCATTAGTAATAAATACATTTAAAAAATTGTACATCCATGTATTATGAAAAATATACGTAAACATAAAATTTATTTCTTTTAGATTTTTTATATCGTATCATAACATGCGGGTTTCGACGTATACGAATACGAGTGTTATAAAGATATATATTTTTTTTCAACGAAATCGTATTTTACGAAAAGTCTTATCTCCGTTCTACTATATTCTTATTAATATTTTCGTCACTATTATGACGATAATCATGTCACTATTATGGATCGTTCGATAACATTTCGGTTATCATATAATAATATAATATTATTACGAATATTATCTGCTCGTTTAGTGGTTCTATAATAATTATGATTTATGATTTTTTCGGCGTTACGTTTGATAAAATTTCCAAGGAATAAATAATATTATAATAATATAAGAAATCCGTTCAAAATGTATTCTCTCTACATGTTTATATCTGTGTAACTATATAATTATATTATTATGACGGACGTAAAATAATATTTATATTTCATTAAACGATTGTGGGGCGATACAAGATATCCGATGCGGTCGTAATTCAATCGCCCGACAAAATTTTTCAAAATATAAATACCTCTACCTAAACTGTTTTTTAATGAGTAACTTTTAAATATTTGTACAGTCGTTGCGGTGGTTTTGTGCAGAAAGTGAGTAATTATAATACGAACCGATCAGGAAGAAAGAACAAAATGTATAGTAATAATTATAATATATAACGTATCAAAAAATTTCGTATAAACATTATATTATTATTTAACCGTATTGTGGTACGCGACGAAAATTGTTTCATAATATTATATTATGTGTACGAGCGCAAAAAATAATTCAATGGCGACACGACGATTAAGAGTGAAAAGTGGAATAGACGTTTGTGCGATTTTTCCCCGCGCGCATACAGGGTGGACGGAAAAACGCGTTACGGCCCACGACATGTACACGATTATAATATTGCATCTCGACATCCTGAACACGCTGTATAATGATAATATGTAATGCTGTTGCTTCTGTTATCGTGCTACATAATAATATATACTCAGGGCTAGTGGACCATATCTTGTTATGTTTTCGGTTAAATCCCGCTGTTGTCCCGCGTATACGTTCCGCTGACCAGGCTGTTGAGTTCACTGGTTTGTACGCGATTTAGGTCACTATATTATAATACATTCATTGCACTACCCTTAGGAAGGAACGTGCGGCACGTGTCCCGGGAGAGTTTCTCGCGTTTAAGACGAAAATGATAAAACAATATATTATAATGTTATAAGAAGTATAAATGTATGCGATTAAAATATATGTGCGCGTGTGTGTTGAACCCTTATCAGTTTATCATCAACAGTAAGAGCTACAAAAAAAAAAAAAAAAAAAAAATCGCACATCAATTTGATCCATTTCGAATTGGAACGATTTGCAATAAACGTATACGAGAATTGAATAATATTATATATATAATACGTAAATACTGTTAAAAAATTTTAATTTAAGTATAAAACTAAATTAACCTTTAGTATATTAAATAAAAACCATATTTTATACGTTTTTATATGTATTTCCTAATTAAAATCTGTTATGTTATTCTTCGTTTGAAAATTTTAATTTAAAATTTGAGAATTCAATACATTATTATAATACATACGTATGTTTATTTTATATTTTTTTGTAATTTTTGTTTACACATAACAAATATATCAATAACGTAATAAAAAATATAATGTGTGGTTTTACGCGTTTTAGTTTATCAATTTTTTACATCTAATTGGGGGTAACATAAAAAAAAACTTCTCTCCAATTTTTCTATAATTATTTCTACCTACCTATTTATTATTTAAATTAAATTATGAAAACTATCTTTTTTAATACGTTTTACACGACAGGAGTTAGTTAATTTAATATACGTATATATTTTATATAATATATAAACTGTTATTTAATCACGGGAAAAAATATACTTTTTATATCATATTTTACTTAAATGCGTGTTAAAAACCGTAGTTTTCATTGTTTAAATTATAGTCTTATTTAATATTTTATCGTGAAAAGATTTTGTAAATCATTTGATTAAACACTAGACGAATAAATATTAAACGTCTCGCGCTTTATGCAGTACGTTTAATATAATATTATATTACAATTTACTCGTGTGAGATATTGAGATTACTATAAACGATATTATCGTAGTCGATTGTAATTTGTTGTCGTATACCATTAGTAATTTATCGTCGCCGTTAGATTATTAAAAATGCGATTGTTTTTTTTTTTTTTTTTATCAATTAATTAAATTAAAAATTATCATATTCCGGTGCGCACCCATTACATCCGATAAGTTACTGTTTGATAATATAATTATTATAGTTATGATCCAGGTGCGGGTATATAATAGAATAGAAATTATTTTATGACGCATAGGCGTATTAATAATATTCGAAAAAACGATTACAAAAGTTAAAATTTCTCACGACCCCAAAAAAAGTTCCCAACTAAACATTAAATAATATATATTAGGTACCTATATATATATATAATACGTATATTATGATATCTATTAAAATATATAAAAATATTAGGTTTAACGCATACATCATTCTGTCAACGACTATGGCTGCATCACGTGTTAAACGATGTCGAAATTAAATTATTATACTTTTAACTTTAAATGTACATATCCGGTTTCCGTATAAACTGATATTATGTGTATAATACTGTCGCACCTACACGAAAATCGATTTTTGAACATAGAAATGGTTGATTTTATTGCTGCAGTGATTATTATTATATACAAGAAATAATTTCGGATATTAATTGTCGAAACGTTATTATTTATTTTTAACAAATAATTCTTCTCCTACGTTTCGCGTAAAAAAACATATTATACAATTAAAATTTCGTAATCTCCTCTATTCTATATCTTTACACCGCGAAATAACAAGAAAAACGTAATTAAATCGAATATTAAACACGTTTTATCAGTTCACCACGTATAGGTATAATAATATTGGTATATTAACATACGTATACCATAATATTATACTCGTATTTATGAATATAAATAAGATTCGTTTGGATATGAAACACAATATTTATTGATAATTTATAATATAACACGGTTTTTGATTTTCACCAAAAAAATGTGAATATTATAATATATTTGGAAATACATTACTGTTAACATACAAGATGCAATAATGTATATTAATTCGAATGGTGCGTGTTACGGACAGAAATATTATTTTGATAACCGTATATTATTATGTAGAAAACACTTATACACGTACGGTGTATATGGTTGAATCCGAGAGAGCACTGAATGTTTTCGTTTGAATTTTGAATAATTACGTAATATTATTTTTAAATGGTTCGAAAAAGACGATTGCTCCGGGCGTATACCTGTACATAATATGTCGGAGTTTTCAAGATGGTTTTTTTTAGTAAATTATTATATTCTTTTTTTCACGTACAGACAATGTACCTGGTTAATTGCTATCCGAATCTCTCTCTTAAATATAGATCTGAAGCCATCTCCGAATTCTCGGAAATTTGCTCGTCTACAGGATAAAAATCAAGGACGTTCATCCTCGTTTTCGGTATAACATTTACTATATTATACGCGATTTACGTCTACGTGGATCGATGAACCATCATATACTTGGCGTTTTCAATTTTCCTGCTGTCGTACTATATACGAGTATACTCACAGTTATATATTTTATTTTCATCCACATAATACGTATACATGTTGCAATGTAAAATCGTATTACCCGTGTGGACTGTATACGGACGCCTGCTGCGAGTCCACTCTACTCTAATGGGTCCGGAACATTTAAAAACGATATGGCCACGCTTGCTATACGATGGTAAAGACTTTTTAACTATTATACGACAATGACGACGACAACGGTTTTACCGTTTCCGATCATCGGCTGGCTCCGACCACGTCTTCTATACTCAAAATGACTCCCGTCTCATGTCATAAAAACGAAATTGTGTAATACATTAATACATAATATATAATATACATACTGTATATAGTGTACAATGTACGCAGGATTTCGCAATGGTACACAATATTTTTTTTAATTTAATTAATTTTATGGATTTTTAAATAAAGCGTGTAATTATTTCATTGTTAATTGTTACCAATATAAAATTATTAAATTTTATTTATGAAATTACCTTTTAAATTATTATTATGAAATCGTGTAGTACTTAATAGTTAGTTATCTATATTATTTTATACTACCGACTTATATATTTACAAAAATTAATTTTTATTGTATTTCCACTATTAAACATATTTTAAAATATGTTTTCATAAATTACTTATATTGAACCTATGTAACCTATGTAAATTTCAAATGATTAACAATAGCAATATTATTTTTAAAATTTGTTATTTAGGCTTTGCGAATTGTGGTATCATAATTGTGGTTGTGCCATATTTACATGGATTTATATTATTAACGAATATATTTTCATTTATAATAATATTAAATAATGTTAATAATATTATTGTTTAATTATAATATATTTTAAGTACTCGTACCCACATAACATCTGAAGTTTGAAAAAAAAAATATTAAAGAAAATATATAATAGAATAATAGAGGAATGCATGTGAAGACAATATTACGGATAAGTGAAGTAACGTTAAATATATATTAAATATTATATTAAACTTTTATTGTATAGTATTATGTAAAACTATTAGGTGCGTATAAAATAAATGAAACATGTTGAAGGGGAGGCATTTCGAAACTCGAAAATTTAGGACATGTGAGTGAATTAAAGTTCTTTAGTTATATATTAAGATAAAATGAAAGACCAAGATTGTAAAAAATGATACTTAACATCAGCCAGTCCATATATAGACTATGGAAGATTATGGACGTAAAGATAGGATGAAATGAAAGTGAATAAAGATATGTAATAGGATTTAATGGGATTGAGATTGACTTCGAGTGAATCATTGAAAAAAATCTTAAGCGTGGGAATTATCCCATCCCTTAGCATATAATCAAAAACTGACAAAATTAAATTTCAAATAATGATTACGTTGTATCTTGCAATAATTTAGAACGTTAAATTTTTATACTATTATTATACGCGAATCTTACTATATATTAATTTTTTTATTTAAATTATTTTTCTAGTGTAGTACAATTTACTATAATATCAGAAACTTACTATGCAATTAATATTTTGCATAATGTGTGCGTCATTTATGTTTTAATAATAATAAAATTATGATTTAAAATTCAATTATATTTGTCGTGTTATTTATCTTATACATGTTTAAGAGTAATTAAATAAAACTTCGTGAGTGTTAAATATATAGTTGAAATTTACACCGAATTTTTATTTTCATAACTATAGTTTTATTGTTCGTGATTAATTCACATTTTATATGTTCTTTATAAACAGCATATAGTTATTAATATTCATGATAAATTCTGGCAATATGGGTTAAACGAACAATCGTTTCTTCAATAGCGTATAATAATTCATGATTTATAATTATTATTCATTATTCTTATTGTTATTATTATTATTATTATTACTATTACGTAAAATAATTTCTTAGTCGTAGTTAGTGTAATAAGAATATAACGTTTTGAGTAAATTTAATATTATTTAAACGGGTTTTAATACGGCCAAAAACTTTCGCCAACATTATAGAACACTGTTTTAATAATTATTTTATGACGTCGCGTATATACTCATATTATAATAATGATAAAATATTATAAATATACACATTTTATTATATGTTAAGAAATATTTTTTCATATTTTCATCACTATATAGTATATATATTATATATATTATACATTACACATACATTATATTATTAAAAATTCTTTATTTGTCATTACGTACATAATTATATTATAATATTATATAATATAATAGACGTAATGACCTAAAAGTTGACGTTATTTGTCGAAGAAGGCACAAAAATATTTGTAAATGCTCATATACATTACTTTAATTCGATCGTATTCACAGAGAAAAGTCCATACCATAAACTTGATTATATTTTCAAAACTGATATTGCAGTTTCGTATTACAACCGCACTAATTTGTGTTCACAAAAACAGTAAACGAAGTTTGTTAACATACCCCAGTGATATATTATATGAATCAATATTATTCAATGGTACCTATTATTATTGTGTTTTATTTTTCAAAAAATACAACTTTCCAAAATCACGTGTTTATTATAGGCGCACTAACGTCTTTAACAATAATGAAATACTCACATTTAATTTAATATAATAGGTATACATGTTTGAATATAAATAATTTATGCGATAGATATATTGACGATGAGCGATTAAGTGATATTTATTTAACTTTCAAAATATATTTGTTTAAAGTATACTCATAATATTATAGTTTACGGTTATAAAACATGCGTATGTTTAATACCATCTATATCGACTATAAGGTTATGTTCGACTTACCAGGTGTTTATAACCTTATAATTAAAACCGTAAAATATATAAATAAATAATGTTATTATAGTGTAAAAATATAAAAATGAAACAAATTCTCTTAACGAAATAATTATTTTAATTATATTTCAAAATTATTTTTGTTTCTGGATTTAAATATTTTATCAATATTGATAATATTATATTGAAATCAATACCGATCAAAAGTTAATGAGAAGATAATATTATAAGTATTGTAGTATATTGTTTCTTTTCATGTTGATTGTTAGCGAACGGTTATTTAATATTGCGTGTATACCTACTACTCACGTAAAAAGTTAAACGCACGATTACCTATACGTACAATTACTTTTTTCTTCTTAAAAGAAAAATGTTCAATCTGTGGTTTTTACACACAAGAAATCTGATATTGTATATTCTAAAAGTATTATTATTTTTATTTTTATACACATTCACGTACTACAAACTACCATATATACATGCGTGTAAAATATATGTCATATTGAAATAACATTGTATTATACGCGTCATTTCTATACAGTAAGTGTCGTCAAATGCTTTTGTTATAGGAAAATTTGATATTCTTCATAATATCTAATATGATTTTTATTTATATTCATATCGAAGAGTTTAATAATAATAAAAATATAAAATAGTCAATCGTAATTATTTTCATTCATGTTTCGTGTAAGAACTAGAGGAATGTAAATAATATTATTATATTTACTATCTGAATTATGATCAGAGCAAAGTTAGTATAACTTCATTCATAATATTATTTTGTACGAAATGTTATTTCTGGAAATATTATTATAATAATATTGGTATAAGTTAAACAGAAACGTTTTGTTTTCTTCGTAAACTCTTGAACAATACGAATAAAAACTTATTATACGCGCCTACTTAACGTCCGGATTTTTGTGTACGCATTATTTTCATGCAAGTATATGAAAAGCCGACAAACGCTACATTTTATCTTTAACCAAAACCATAAGAAGTATGAAATCGTGCTTTTTTTTTTTATTTACAGAAGGATGGGAAATATTGATTTACAGTATAATATAATGATAATAATTGCTAATCCTAAACCTTTAACCGCAGAAACTTAATCTATATATTATTATACAAACAATATTAATAATCACCGGAAAATGATCAAAGATGTTCGGTGGAAGTTGTGTTATACAGAGAGATTATTATTTACACTAAGGTTATACTCATATTTATTATGTACAGAAACTAATGAAATTTCTAGACGTTATGTTCAGTCGAACTAATCAAATTATTTATTAGTAGGTAATATAATATTAGGAAATTTAATATTTTCTATATGCGTTTTATTCTAACTTCTATACAAAAAGTTACGTTTTTTCTTTTTTTCTGTACATGCAAAACCATTCTCGGAAATATTTTTTTTATTATCACTATTAAATAAAATCGATATAAAATGTAAATATTATTTCAGTGAGATTATAGGTTTGGTAAAAAAGAAAAAATCACCGATTTTTTATCACGACAATATTGATTACGTTTATTAATATATATATATATATATATATATAGTATAGACGACGATAACATCGGAAATAATAATATTACAGTACTTAGGTGAATCCATCGAACGAACATACGACTACGAACGCAATGTCTCGGGACCGACTTATAATACGTGTTGGCTTTTGAAAAAAAAAACGAAACGGACAATTGAGTTTTTATGAATATTGCATAGTCTATTTAAAACGATATCGTGTACTATTAAATAATATTAGTTAAATGTGGTATATAGGTTTATTAAAATACGTATAACAACACGAAGAGTGGATGGATGCACGTTATTAACATTTGGTTGGCTCGAAAACAAAATACCGTTCCAGGTAAGCGCTGCGAAACATTCCGACCGTGTAATTTGTTGTTTCTTTAAAATTTATTTTATTTTTGTACTTTAATAAAATGATGTATACAATACACATACGATTCGTGCGATATGTTTAAATATACGCGTATGTGTCGTACGAACGAAATTATTATCATTTTTACTGATTTACTTAACCGCATATATTATTATAAACGTAATGATATCGTTTTCGATATTGTATTTTATTACTATAGTAAAATAATATTATCGTTACACATTTTTTAATACTAAAAAAAATAATGACCGACGTTATGCGAATGTACGGATACGATATTACATTAAAATATATTTTTATTTTTAACGCGCGCTCGCGTATATTTTAGCTATTATTTCAGCACCTTGTTTAGCGCATATATACGGACATTATGGAGTTTTGCCAGGAACACGAACGGATAGAAAAAAACAAACAAACAAACAAAAACGATCGAGAGAATAACGATTTCGTTCATAATATTGTGTCGAGATAAGAGGATGCAATAAATCAGGATCTGTAAGGAAAAATGATACGTAATAACATCGTGAGATATACCCATTATACATTCCGAATTATATTATTATGCTCGCAACGAATAGTAGCTCATATTATTATAAATACGTGTATTATATTATTATGTGGACGCGTGTTTTAGAAAAATAATTTTTTTAAATCCTTCGAGCAAATGTTTACAACAGTGACAACACGTATTAGATCAGTATTGGTATTGTATTTTAAAAAATCACTAGTTAATTATCATAATATACGTAATAAATCAAACTGTGAAAGACAATCAAAACAATAAGAAATGATTATAATAATATTATGTTATTATAATTTATGAATTGTATACCTGAGAAAACATACGTGGTATAAGTTGTAGGTAATATATTAAAGCTTCGACACACTTTGACAAATATTAATTATTTATTTCCAGTAAAACACGGTAAAATTCAATTGGTGACTAATAGTTTAGCGTCAGAGATCGTATTTTCGTGTTTATCTCTACGTTATAATTTATTATCAATTTATTTTTATGTAATAATAATATTATGATTGTCGTGACTAATAATAGGAACAGAAGTTAGAAATTAGAGCAATTAAGTAATAGTGTTATAATCGTATAATATTATTAGTTATGCGTTTGTTTACAAAAATAAAATAATTACCTACATACGTTCTATAATTTATATATACGTACACATCTCGGTATTTCGAATGAAAAAACCGCAGGCGTCGTCATTACAGCCACGGTATTTTTATCGCGATTACGTTCTCTATTTATTATTCTATATAATTTGTCAATCAATCTTCCGAGTTCATCATATCCGCACGCGAAAAAAAAAACAAGTGATAAAAGAGTAAAATGAACTACACGCTTGTCTTAGCACTCGAAAGTCGTAATTAAAAATAGACACGCATAATTATGTATAATTTATAAACACAAAAATATTTTATAATAATAAACGAATCTCGAATGAACGCGATGATACAGTTTTATTTATTTTTTGTTTAAAATTTATTGTGGACAACATACTGTAAAAAAACGCGAAAATTTAATATACACAAGTATAACGTGAAAAATACACGAAAAAAAAAACGTGAAAGTTTCGAAGTTTTATTAAAATCAAATTGAAGTCTCGACGTAAAATACGTTTTATTATATATTATACTCGTTAGTTTGGTGGGCAGAACACTGCAGTTTGGAATTTTATCTTACGAAGACGATCGTAAGGACGATCAATTTTTTTTATCAAAGTAAGTACGTATACGTGGGAGACAACCTGACAACGGACAATTTGAACGAAAACAATTTAATTATTTGTAGTACATGAAAGTTTTAGATCTACGCGTTGAATCGTGTTGGTATAAGAAGCATGTTTACGTGAGAGATTCGACGGAAATTTAATATTTTTCACGATTATACTTAAAGAGAAGTTCAAGTCAAAGTCAAAGTCAAAGCTGACGAATATTACAAGGTATATAGATGATAAAATTTTTATAAAAATTCACGTTTTATCTCGTTCATTATTTATTTTCGTATTTACATATGCGTGTTAGATATAATAATATTGCAAACGTTTGATACCATATACCTACCTATAAAATATATATTTTTATACAATATTTTTATCCTTTTTGACGTCCGGTTGAGGTAATAAATGACCGTGAGACGACGATATTATATTATATATTATAATGTATATAATATCGTGCTAAGTTCACGTGGTAGATATATATACGATTCTGTCCTACCGTTGTTTTATTATGTGATTTTTTTTTAATCCACTTCAAAGGTTTGTCAATTTAGTCAGCGTGCGTATATAATATTATTATAATATAACGCGTAGGTATACTGCGTACATTTATTATATAGATAGACGAACGAGCTCGAGCCCTCCACAATGCGGGCCAACTTACCAGGACCAGTGCCAGATTTGTCGAAAATATAACGGGTTAATAAATTGTTCAGTTCAACAAAATAAACCGAACGTCTCATCCGCCACCGGCGTCGACCGATGTCGAAGTGCCGAAAATATATGCAAACTTGTATAATAACAATAACAATAATAATAATAATAATAATTATATATTATATAATAATAATTATTATTATTTTTATTATTATCATTATTATACGTTCTCGTGTTCATTTTGGTAGGTCAAACGTATAACGTATTTGTTTGAATAATAAAAGTATTTGAACATTTTTCCACCGTCATAGTATTATAATATATTTTATGTTATATAGTCGGATAAGATATAATATATTATAATATACGTATTATTATAAAATCGCATGTGGAAGATAACATTATATTTGAGAGAAAACATTTCTCGACTTCTCCAGTATTATATTATACGTATATATTATTTTCTCAAAGGTCATGATGAAGAAGACAAACAGAAATTGTCGTTCAAGGTCGGTTGTTCTTTATTATGCGAGTTGAATTATGTTATGTTTACTCTATTTAAAATAAAATAAAAAAAAAAAATTTCCATAAAACACGAAATATTATCTCAATACATAATGAATGAACATAATATTATATTCATTCGTTTCCGAGTAATATAATAATATTGTCATGTACAAATGTACAATTATTACCTACGTACTATTATTTGTAAAACTTTAAATTTAGATTAAAGGTGTGTTGACAGTAATACAAGTCATCACATGAATTTTAAATCGGTAATTTTTTTTTATTATTCAAATATCACATTTTGAATATTAATATATTATTAAATTTGTATAAATCCCACGCTTAAATGAAGCGAAATTTGCAGAATGAAACCACTCGTTTATGTATAAAATAGGTAAATAATAAAAAAAAAAAACGAAAATATTTATCGTTACAATTCGAAACACAACAAATTAATCATAATGATGATCGCACATGATAAATTATCATCATAATAATTGTATTTAATAATTATTATTGTAAAGCTTAAATTATTATATTCATTGACTCGAGGCGGGATTTTAATAAAAAATTTAATTTTTTTTTTATAAGATACCTACAACTGTCAATAAAATTCGTGTAAAATGATAATAACTTCAAATGAATTTTTTATTTATATTATGTAAAATATAGTTACGATTTCGAGTTTATCGTGAAAATATAGGTAAATTTTACGTTTCGTCTATTTATAATTTTAATATTATTCGATACAAAACGTGTAGGTACCTATATACATAAAAAAATAATACGTCAATTCGTTTGCAAATTAACTGTTTCAAATTAAATCGTTTTTAAAATGGAGATTCGATTAAAACGCGTCTTATAAAAAGTAGTTAATTCATTCACCGCCGGCGTAATAATCGAAATATTCGTGTATTTATCAGACGCGCGCGTATATACACACACAAAATAACACATTAATAATAATTATACGCGCATTCACAATCATTTACAACGTTATATTATTGTATAAATAATAACATTTTACGTCTAATCAAATGGTTCTTGTGTCGGGGCCCCGTCACGAAGATTTCAAATAATATAATATCATATAGATCCCGATCTACGTGACGATACTAATCGCGGCGAAGTTTTTTTTTCCATCTATCTTTGCCGCTTCATCGTTTCGGGTCAACAACGCGAATCAGTTTAAAACGACCACATGTTTGCCACGACCGGCATAAAATAAAATAATAATAATAATAATAATAATAATAATAATAATAATAATAATACATAAACGTATAATATTATGTATACACAACGCCGATACGTTACTTCTTCGAGAACGGTCGTTACGATACAATACGTGTAGGTTACCTATAATATTATTATACCCATATCGTACAAACGACAATGTGTACGAAATGAAATGTTTCAGAAACGAAGAAAAAAACGACCGTGTTAGTGAGACGTTATTATTTTTTATCGCGTGAAACCCACCTAGACGTATATTTTATAAATATATACGAGAAAGTGCGCGTGATATGATGTATACTGCTATATAATATAATGGTGGTCACGAAAAAAAAAAAAAAAAAATTCTAGTTTAAGAACGGCATGGAAAAATAGTTTTTTATATTCTTTTTTTTTTTTTTTGGACAACGACCGCGGTTATAGGCGCGCGTATCGTATAAAATTTTACTGCGTCCTCCATAGTTATTATGATATCGTTCGAAACGACAAAGAAGACGACGACTGTCTGACGATGACGATACTATATATAGGACGCAATATGATTTCCAGAGGGTTTCCATATACGATTTAAGTTCTCGGAATACATACATATTATAATAATAATGTACGGACCGACCGTATAGCTGTATAGGAAATTATTTTCGTTTTGACCAGCATATCGTTTTTCTATCTTGCGTTTTTTACGTTTTTTACGTTTATTTTAACGATTTTACGTATAAATTATAATATTTATAGAACTATAATTGTACATACCGTATATCACGTCGAATCGCGATTATAAATTTCGTATGCAAACTATATCTCTCGCCCACGCGGCCATCACGGCAACGATATTCCAACAATTATCATATAGGTACCTACAACGTTAACGTCTATACCGTGTTTGGTTTAACACTCATAAAATAATAATTTTATATACGTATTACATTATGACGTGTATTATAAAGTAAACGTATCTCGACTAGGTAAGTAACGACTCGGTTAGAATTTCGGGCGGCCGATGGAATTTACAAACTAGATTCTATTTTTCTTCGTCGTTCGTTCCGCATGTCCATATTATAATGTATGATAATATATACAAAATAACATGCATTTGTGTGCGTTCGTGTGTTTTGATCACATAAAATTCGCTTATTTTCTATATTATACCCACACGCACTGACCGTTTCTTAGATCCCTAAAAAAAAAAAAAAAAAAAACATATTCATCCCTAGTATCCCTACTATATATAATATGTGTGTGAGCGACCTCCTCGGAGTCACTTAACCGTCACAAACAATCCGTGACACAATCTATCACTCGTCGAGTCGTACATTATATTATTATATGTATTATGTGTATTTGTATATAAAATTCTATCTGTATCGTATATAACTTTAATACTCGTCGACAGTTAAAAGTAATTGCGAATTTGGTATCCAACTGTTTTATGCGTAATATAATTAATAATTATTATAATATACTCCAATGTTATATGATATTAAGATGACCGGAATTTCGTGTCGCCGAAACAATCGAGATTCATTATACATCAATACGCATAATATAATTTTTTCTAACACGAAATTTCGGACGTTTTTAATAATTAGAAATATTCGAAAAACTTATAGGTCGGTATAGGTACCTACATATTTTATATAGTAAAAAAACATTAAAACTTAGAATTTACTGATTTCCAAATATTATTATTGAAATAATCGCGATAAATTTATATAATTGTAACGGAATATTAGTAAACGTAGATAATATAAAAATTGAAAATTAAATTATACATTTGTAAAATATTATACGATTACGATTATTATAATTATAATGTGTTATTTATATTTTAAATAGATGACTAGATGAGAAATAAAAAAATGAAATTATTACAATTTTCGTTTGTTTAAATAATAAAGAAAATATTTTTTTTTCACTTTTTAACTTAAAACAATAAATTTCAAAAAATAATAAAATTAACTAATTTAAATTTTTGATTGTCAATTAAAACTATAACTATTAAGACTATTCACATAAAATTAAAACAAAGTTTGATACGAACGTTACTAATTTAAAATTTAAGTTTTTTGTATGTATGAACTTTTTTTAGGTAAAGTTCTTAATTTGAAGTCTTTCATAATCAAAATTATTCCTAAAACTAAAAAATTATTATTAATTTTTTTAAATATAATTTAAATTTTAACACAAATGTATGATATATATATATATATTAAGGATATCTAAAATATTGTTTGTAAACGATTAGTGTTTAAAAATTTAAATAAAAAATAGAAAATTTTTCAGAAGTTAGCCAATAATAATAATAATAATAATAATAATAATAATAATAATAATAATAATGATAATAATAATAATAATAATAATAATAATAATAATAATAATAATAATAATCATGATAAAACACTGTATTAGTTTCATTGATTGTGTTCGGTAAACAAACTAGTTTATTTTGTCGTTCTCGTCTGTTTACCGCAAAATAACATTAAGCTGTTAGTATTACATGTTTATTCGTGAACGGTGTCGTTTTAAATATTGCATACTTTCCAGAGATTGTATATTTACTTTTCGCTGTTATTTGTTCCTCCTGATTTTTTTTCTTGCCCATATAGTAATAGTAAATATTACAATAATAATAAGAATAATTTACCTCTATATATAAAAATAATATTATTATCCTATATAAATTTATACGGGTCTTGATGGATTTAAATATTAAATTTCACGTATATATTGTATTATATACGTATGGTGTATTTTCGTTTATTCTATCAAAAACCATTTACCTAGTACAAAGAATAAAATAAAAAATAAAAATATATAGGTACAGTATTATAAAATAATACGTATTTTTATCACATAGCATATTATGCCCGATCAAGACTGAATAATATTCATCGTTTTATCTCAGGTCGATCGTCGACATATTTATTTGAACAGTATTTCATTATTTCATTTTATTATAGATTATAGATTTTGAGCGATGTTTAAGTGTATTTCATTTATATTATACCTGTACATACATACAGAATATCACGATTTTGTATAATAATAGTGGTCCGATTACCACAAATGGGGTATATATGCAATCGATAGAAAATTTAGTACTTACTTTATTTAGGGTTTCTAATATTATTCTTACAAGATAGAGAAACTATTGATAAATATCAGAAAAATATTAAAATTTACCGAAAATATAATTTTGACGAACTCGATATTATTTTACGATAACTTAAGAAACACAAGTCATAGAGACTTGAAAATTTTATTAAGTGTTGACGTTTGCTTTTAAGTCTACAAATATAAATGTTTGAAAATTTTCCAAAATTGTAATTTCTCCTCAATAATGTTTTATACAATTTGTAATTTTGGGATTTACGGTTTGAAAATTGCATATTACGTGTATTTTAAATTACTGTTTTAATGATATAATATTATATTACGACGAGAAAATGTAGAAATTTTATTTTAATTTATATCTTCAACAAGTCGAACAGCACGATATTATTACAGAAGTGGATTTTCTTATCATTCGATATTATACTGTTGAAATGAAATGATATTATATTATATATATATACTCGTATAAATAGAAAAACAAAACAATAATAATAATAATATACTCTATATAACTCGATTTCGGTATACGTTATTATATTAAATTTGTGAGTGATGTGCGGGAGTGTTAATACGAAATTTGCGCTTCGTCTCTGGCGTATTCCTTTTAATTAATGTCGGAAATTCGGGAGCCGGAAGAAAACTCTTAACACGAAATGACCTCGGACGCTATTTGACAGCGACCAAAGGGACTGCCAATCAGCAGAGGCATTATTATATGTACATTACACACGCATCCATACAATGTACACGGTAGTCTATATACATATATAACGTGACGTCATGCGAACACGTATTAATATTACATGTATTCAATTATGTTATGGCACTGCGTACGTGTACGTTGCATATTATTGTGGAGTCTGTGGTTTTTGAAAATGGACTTGCCATGGATGACCACTAATTGGACGGCATTACGCCTTTTTCATTTAATTACTTGTTGTTCCCCGTGAATACTACCCAGTATTATATACTCTTATATCAAAGGTTATTATTATACACTACCACTGGTTAGGTTAGGTATTAATATATACACCATCGCCTATCAACCACCTTGTCCCCAACTGTGACATCGCTTTTCCTATCCATAACGAACTCGCCAACGTCTAAAAGACTATATACGTATATTTGGCTTATATAATATAATATATACTCGCACGAGCCTTTATTATCCCTATAGTATTCCGCCTTCGTAATTTTGAATCAAAATTGCGCGTACTGAATTTCTCCCATGACACACACCCATAATAAATTCTCTTTTTTTTTTTTATCGGCGCAACGTCTATACGGTAACGCGGAGTGTAAAAAAATAACCACCGAATTTATGTTTGATATGACCTCGGATATACTGTAACTCGAATTGGGGGACGAGCAATGGTATAACAGGGTGGATTATATTATAGCCCGTAAATTTCTCGGATAAAACTCATCATATTTCAACGCCCAATTAAATATTGTACACTACGGATACTAAAAAATACGCGTAAATATGTGCGATATTATATTATTACGACTTACTTTGTTACTGGTGAAAAGTGTCAAAAAAAAAAAAAAAAATAAAAAATAATATATTTTATAATATGTATACTATTACATCTTTATGTTACAAATATATTGTATACAAAGTATATACCTACTAATTATTTTACTAAATTGTATTATTATTAAAATTGATAAAAAAATACTACAAAATTCACAGTTACGTATTTTATGAAATCATATAAGTACTTATTTAGATACTAAAATATATACATAAATCGAAAACCAATCTACGCGTCAAATTTCTTCGTCGTAATAACGACAAATGATTTATATTAAAATTTTATAATAACATGATGTTAAATATATTTTGATAACATAATCTATTGATTGGATCAACAATATTTATTTAATAAATTTGAAGTTCGTCCAAAACTAATAAAAATATATTTATATTTATATTTTCACTTTTTTAGTTTAAGAACTCGTATTTTCCTCGTTTATAAATTTAACTATAATATATATTATATATATTTTAAGATCTACTATTATTATTAAATATTTTCGAATATTATTTCTGGTAGAAAAATCAAACGGTTATATAAGATGAAAAACAAATAGAAAATTTCTAGCGTTTATTGCCTTGTTGGACAATATTTAATATAATATATATACAACTCTATTATATTTTGTAAGGATCGTTGGGCTTGTTACATTAAATTAAAAAGTTGAAAAATTATGTTAGAAATCATTATTACATAAAATGAATGTAAACAAACTACATTTGGTAATTATAGAAGAAGAATATAATATATTTTTTAACGACTGGCTGAAATATATTATAGAAAATATTATTTTGGAACTTGTTTGTGAAAAATAAAAATAAAGAGAATTGCCAATTGCCAATTGTCACAATTGCCCTAATCGCTCATCATTTCGTTAACTATGTTTCATTTTCTAGTTAATTAAAAAAAAATAATAATAAAAATAATCTTCGATTCCTATTGTTATGTCAACTATAGCCTATAGGTGTCAAGTATATGGGATAACATCATTAAAATGTGCAATATATTATTATTTTATATAATTATTACAAAAATACAAATTTGAAACCACATTGATTTTTCAATTTTAAATCCAAATTTAATATGAAATTTATTTAACATTTAAATTTCAATTAGCAGATAATAGTAAGAGTTTAATTCAAGTGCCTTAAGTCAATGAGATTAACATATTATTGATACGTACAAACACTATAATTATAATTTGGTTGTTATATAATATTATATTGTTCACCTGTGAGTTATGACAATAAATTGAACGTTATATTTTAGTGTTGTCATTTTTATTACACGCGTTAACAATTACCTGCATAAAATGGATTATTTTCAGTAAACGAACCAATATTATTTTATCGTTATTTACTAAATTTTACACTTTGTCATAAAACAATAAATGAAAAGTATAAGAATATTTTATTATTTTTATAACTGTCCAGTATCGCATATAGTAACACATCTGCGTTCGATCATCAGTCATTACTCGACTATGTTTTATTATTATGGAACATCTGGGTCAGTGCTTCTTATTAAATCGCTAGATCGCGAAGACACGGATAAAATAGCAAAACTATGCAAAGAATGTTATAAAAGTACAATTTATTATATTATGTTATAGTGTTAAACATAGAATGGAGATTTATATATTATCTACCATTAATATTTTGATAACCGATTTATATTATGACCATTGACCAGATTAACGCAATAACACGTATAATAATAAATTAAATAATATAAAATATATAGTAACATAATATTATATCGATATTAAATCGTAAAAATATAATGTGCGGTTTTCGTATGTGCCTATACTTACGCATTTTCCGAGTTACTACATAATATTATATATTACATAAAAATAAAATACAAGATACAACGACTACTCCAGAAGTCCAGACATAGGTACATCGTAATATTTCATTGGGAATAAAATAATTCAATTATATTTATTTTATTTTGATTAGGTAGGTAACTACGTATTTTATTTAAAAATTGAAATACTACGCGTTCTTATATTGTATTTTGACGATTATACCCATATTGCTCAATTCAATGATTTATTTTTCGTTCATATTTTCCGTGTTTAATTAGAGTATACTGACAATAATCAAAGTCTAATTAATTGTCGATTCGGAAATATTCGTCGACTATTCTGCACGCGCGCCCGTCGTAGCCTTATTATCCTCGCGAAACGCCGATATTTTTTGGGCAAAAAAAAAAAAATAAAATAATAATAATAATTTTACTTTCGTTAGTCATTATTGTTTGTTAAGGAAACCCGTAATAATAATAAATAATAATAATAATAAACAGATATAAAAACTAAATTCCGGATTTTTTTTAAGGTAAAAAAATATTATAAACTTTCTAAAACTCGTTTCTTATAGCACTCGCACTGTCGTACATTGTATACACTCTCGGTGGTGGACGCGAATGTGTCGTAAAAACAGAGCGTGCATATAGGTACATAAGTGTATAGTGAAAATCGAGTACAGTCACGTAGTAACCACGGTACATAATATAACAATAATATATCTATTTATATATTATGTATATAATGTACAGTTTCGGCTTGTAATTTGAAACTCCGACAGTTTTCTCGCGGATAACTTGGAACGCTAACTTCAAAATGAACTTATGGCTGCGGATTTTTCCATATACTCGTCAAATACACGTTTCCATTATTATTATTGATTTATCTCACGTCATTTGTCGTTTCAGCCAAAATCCATATTTTTTTTTCTATTAAACTCAAAATAATTTCAGTCTTATAAATACGTTCCGGTTCATTTTTATTTTGTGTAGGTATATAGGTAAATTCGTATCTGTATAATATATGATCATAATATAATATTATTATATTAATCTTGTGCCTATAATCGAAATTTTCTACATTTTTAAAAGGATGTATTATGAAAATTTCTTACACGTATTTGAATATTATCGAAAATTTGTGTGTGTTACTGACTTACTGTGTTGGTTAAGATGATGAATTTTTCTAATGCAGTGCGATATAAAATCAATCGTGTCAAAAAATTTTTATCTTTCAAACGTTTGTTTTCAGTCCTCTTCCAGTCTTCCCGCAGTGGCGTATTTACGGGGGGTCTAAGGGTACCGGAAAATTAACCTAAAGGTCCCAAAATTTTACCATATATATAGTATATATGTGAATACCCAATAAAATTTTCAAGTCTCTCATTTTAAAATTCCCCGATTTATTGTGAAATATTATTGTATTTAAGATAATATGCACGCAGGAAAATAAAATTATATGATACTGAAAGTCAGAAACTGAACTTATATTAAACACAGGTCAGATAAAAGTGTTTATTTTGATTTATTATTATATTTTTATTTTTGGTAAACATTAAGCAGTAACCAGTAATAATATTATGTTGTGTGTACGGTACGCACATTCCAACAACAAATTATTATAAGTTACAAACTTAATATATTTTTATGTATTTCTTTTTATAATAATAAAATTAAAAAAAAAAATATTTTTGTCATTGTATTGTTATTTTTTTAAATCTTCTAATCATTCTGTATACATATAATAACATTAATATGTTACATTCAATAATACATTCACAGCGTACCTATATGGCACGTTTTAAAAAATCGAATAAACCGTTTGTCGGCATTACACATGTGCCAATGTGTTGTTGCCAGTTACTTATGTTCATTCATTTTATTTTTTTATGATTATTTAAGTTATATAATAATGCCCGGTTTAACTATGAAACTTAAAAAGTTTTAGATTTTGCAGATGTCCAGAAATATATTATTATGGTCTTCAAAGAGATGCAAAGAGTTCAAATCATTTTTTTTCTAATACCTATTTATACTTTATATACGATGTAGATTTATTCATGATAGGTATGTATATAAATCAAAATAACGTTTTTAACATTTTTAAAAAATCCATTAATTTTTTTATTTTTATTTTATATGTATATAATATCATTTTGTGAATTATAATATATATACCTACTTTACTATAATTTTATAATATTATTTATTCAATTATCTATATTATAATATTAAATCTCCACTACAGACTATATAATATAGACATACACATTAAAACGATATTTACCTATTGTTTTGTTTTGTAAATATAAACAATACAAAATTATAATCTCTACTTATTATATTTTGCCCCAATCTATGTGTCGAGTTATATAAATATATAATATTATAATAGATACTGATGGCTTAAACATTAATTCGAGTGTTTGTGCAATTGAAATTCCGTGTAAACTTAACGACATCGAGTTAAATTCCATTAGACACAATATTAATCTTTATTGACTTTATTTTTACTAAAATCAAGAATAATATAATTGTTTAAATAAAATGTTTTTTACAATAAGAGATTTTTTTTAAAATATTGTTTAAATAACAATTATACAGAAATAATTTTTTAAAACTAATAATAATTTTACTTTTATATGTTATTAGGTTATTATTATTATGCCTATAATTTTTATTTAAACAGTTAATATTAGATTTTAAATAATAATTATATTGATATAGCTGTTGTACACAATTTTTAATTAAATTTTTATTGTGTAGTTGTATTTTTTTTTTTTTTTTTAATAGTAAGTGCAACGATTGATGTAGGGATAATTTTACTTCTAATGTATATTATACTTGTATAGTCTAATAATTTATATAACTGTCAATCATCTTAAACAAGAACGAGGAATATATTATATTTTTCAAAATAATATAGATAATTTTAATTTATATGGGTAGATATAGAGTAGTTGACTGGTGAAATATTTGGAAATGAGTGACAGTTATAATAATACTAAATAAATCAAAATAACTCACTATATATTATGATCGCATTTTAATCAAATTGAGAGTTCAACTATGGTACTATATATACCCTTAATATTTTGTACTCAAAACACGCATAAAAAAGGCTGATACTGATGTGGGTAGAAAACAGTAGTGGAGATGATAGTGTTGTACTTTGTTTAAAAATTGAATGCAATGATAAATCATTGCGATCGAAAGAACAATTTTGAGCGAAGTTCAGTCAGATAATGTATATACAATAGCTTGTAACTATTGATTATAAATTATTATTATTATTGATTACAATTTCCACACATTTATTATTATAATGTATACTCATTTAAATTTAAATATGAATGTAAGAGTTCCAAAATAATATTCCATATAATTTTTGGTAGTTTTATTTTTATTCTTAGTTTTTAATTAATTTTTTTTAATATAAGTCTATACTAATTTACTCGTCTGCTACTACCGACTTCATCATTAGGTATTTATCTTTTATGCCTATTGTCCCTATGACATATAAGTGTCCATAAAATCTCCAAATCTAAGTTCCTTAAATTCTCATATCTGATAGAATTTCGATCAGAATCGTTTTTCATATGCTATGATTTATCATTGCATTCAAATTTTAATCAAAATCCAACATTTTCATCTCCACATCATTATTAGAACTTCTTTTTTTCCAATTTTATAATTTAAGAAAAAAAAGTGTTAATTAAAATATATAAACACAATATTTTGGAATTAAGGTTAGAAATATTGGTTAAGTTTCAATAAAAATTTTAAACCTTAAAACCCAAAATTGCCAATCATATTAAAGAATTGAGAAATAAATAAAAAAAAGTTATAAAAATATCATCTATAAATAATCATTCACTTAAAGTTTTTTTATTATATTATAATTCTATAATTATTATGAACGTGATTTTAAACTGATAAATGTAAAAATTTTAATCAATTCATATATTATCTGATGAACTACGCTTAAAATCGTATTTTTTCGAATGTAATGATTTATCATTCAAATTTTAACACTATTCTCTTTACACCATTATCCGTTCCCTTGTGTTTTTTCAGAAATTAAAGTTTGTTTTTAATCAATAAAATAATAATAATTTAATTATAATTAAAATAATTAATTAATTAATTTTTAATTATTTTAATTATAATACTTGTATATTAATAATTTTTTTTTAATTATTATTATTATTATTATTAAAATAAATATAAAATTTGTAAAATCTTGTACTTATGTATAATTAATAATTATAGAGGTATACATTGTGTTAAAATGTATATTTGCGGGTAGGGTATATATTAGTCATTACACGTCAGTACATCATTATAGCACTATATTATAAACTCATAATAACAATAAAATTTAAATAAATAAATAATATTTATTTATTATTTATTTGGTAATAGATTAGGTACCTAATAGATTAGGTTTAAAATATAATTAATTTTAAATTTATTGAAATTTTTCGTCTCGGATTATATCTGATATTTCAAAACGTCAACACAATATGATTATTTCGACGTGTTTGTCTTGTAATATTACGATATTTAATACTTCAATGATGTTGAGAACTTTGAAACTATATATCTAAATTATATTATTGTAAATAATATTATTTTATAACTATACTTTTAATATAGGTATTCGAGCATTATTAATGCAGCTATCGACATCAAGCCGACAGTACAGTCGGATCAAAATCAAATAATATTCACGTTACCCGAAACTTGGAACCGATATTTTATTATTATATTATAAATTTATAATCTGTGTACATTTGTAATGTATACATCTATTTGTATTCACAGTTATCACGATGTAATATTATATCCGATTATACCCGCAATACATCGAGCGTTGTTCATACGCGTTCCGTGTTGGAGAGTTTTGATCAAATCAATTTTGATATTTACATAGCCATCTTTAATAACATATATTATAATAGACATACATATTACCAATTTGTGTTAACAGAACTACACAGTGTTATCAAATTTGATAAATTAATTAATATATTGATATATTCAGGGGAATTTTTTAGAGGTTAAACCAGCACATTTTGAGAGCAGCTAATTCAAAATTTAACGATTTATTATAAATTTTAAATAAAATAATAATGTAATAAAACTAATACATTAAAATGTTTATAATTTTAATTACCTACGTATTCATTTTAGTAAAAGAATGTTTTATGGGTTTTAAAAAATAATGATTAATGCGCAACATTTAGTTATAAATAATTTATGCTACAATTCTAATTTCAATCAAAATGCAGCACTATTTACTCTTCACCTGCAATATTGTATTCACAACAATATCAGCTAACTTTTAAAAATATTATCACCTAAAAAAAAAAACTAATTTTTTTTTATACTTGAGTTTATTTTAAAAATTTTAATGATTATTACATTTAATATCATTATATAATAACAAATTTAACATTTTAAAATTAATATATTATTTAATATTATAAATTATAATCTTCATAGTTTTATTAATTTGCCTTATTAATTCATGCGTTTGATAATTTTATCTAAAAAAAAAAAAAAATTGTTGAAAAATTAAATTATAATTTAGTAATATTCTATATAATGTAGATAATAAGTAATATTTCCATATATAATATATTGATAATTATTTAATTATAAATAGGGCTTGGAAGTTGATGACCTTAAAAACATCAAAAATTGACGTAAAAAATGCAAATATAACATTAAAATGACAAAAAATGTTTTCACTATTTCAGTATAAATTCTATATACATTTTATCAAAGCTTACAAATTGCTCAAAATATTTCATATGCCTTTAAAAATGAAATAAAAAATTACAAATATTTGTTTTATAAATTTATCAAAACTTACTCAAAAATCAAATCATTGCATTATATAATTAGAGCGTTTTTGATGTTATCAAAAGTAATGAATGGCGATTAATCTGTTTATAAATATTTATATTTTGAAAACCACGTCCACAGAAGTGATTGGGACAAATATGAAATGGGCCAAATCATCAGCACTGAAATCATCTGAAAAACAATCAGCTTCTTCACCATTTAGAATTTTTGAAAAATTTGATTAAAATCCAGTGTTTTTGTCAAGTACAGCATTAAATTTGTTAATTTCATTTCTAATTCTATTAACTGCTTCTGATTCAATTTTAATAACAATATCTTGTACAATTCGTATCGAATCATAATTCCTGAGTTATGAAGTTTCTAACTTGGTAATAGAATCGTCCAGAATTTCAAAGTTTGCGTTTATGTAAATTAAATTACGTTTTACTATATCATCGCTCATAAGATCCTGTGCTTTTTCAATTGACGTAGAATCATATTTGTTTAAACCCATAATAATAGTTTTTACAATTTCAAAATGTTCATAAATATAAGTAACAACTAAAAGAACTGTGCCATTGGAAGAAAAAATATCATCGAAAAATTCACACACAAATGCACGTAGATAAGCACTAACCGACGTTTTAATTTTTGGTATTTCGAAAATATTACGAAAAAATAATAAAATGTAAGTACAATATGGTTTACTATAATACGAAAACGACGCGACGACTGTAATTGGTGAGACAAAATCGGATAGGTACTAATCTTAATCCGTGGTAATTTCTAAGTTTTAAGTTATCGGCAAAATGGTCGACCAAGAAACGATAAGAAGTAAACTAGTGTGAAATCAGTAAAAATGTGGGAAAATGGCCTAAAAATGTCTAAAAATGATTTAAAAAGTAATAAACTCAAAAAATGCAAAAATATACAAAATAAAAATTAGTAGTTCAAATTCAGATGCTAATGAAACACATTTGTGACCAGAAGAGCATCATCTAAAAAGTTAAAATAAAAATAAAAAAAATGCATTGTGCATCAACTTCCGATTCCTAATTATAAATATATGAAGTGAGCATAGGGTGCTGATCTGACGTTATATTTCAATAACAGTTGTCGGTTAGTTGACGATATTTCAATATTATTAAAATTGATTGTGGTGTCAATAGAGTTATGCAAACCGATGCTCATCGTACATTAATGTTTTTAAATTATTAATATTATATTTTATTGTTATTTGTTATAATATAAATTAAAATTATTGTTTATTACTTCATGACGCAATTCACACTTATTCAACTAAATATCACATAAGAAGTAGTAAATCTATTAATATTACGTTTATAGTGCACATCTTAATGAAAAATATTTGATATATGCCATTATACCAAATCTACACCACAATAAAATTACACAAAGTAATGTAACATGTACTATATTATATATAACAGAATATTATAATATATTATGTCTAGTTTGATTATTCTAGAATGTAGATTTTTAAGTAATTTGGATTTCAATTGAAATTTTAATAAAATTGTCTTATGTTAACAATAATTATAACAATGATGTGAGATGTTTTTTGAAGTGTATTATGTAAAAATATATTTCACTATTTCAATGGGTAGTAAGAATAGTCCATTATTTTCGTGTATATTATATATATATATATTTTTGGCAGAGTTCTTGCCTTATTAATATAAATAAATAAATAATTATGCTTAAACGACTTATCTGATACACACACACACACAATTGGCATATGTGGCTGTTTTAAACACTTTACGCTCCTTAGTCTGGTAGGTAATATTTTACAACATATTGGGGTAAATTATTTATTTTTTAAGCGAAGCATCATTGTTTATTTTTAATAAATAAGTTCTGTAAAAATTAATATAATTTATACGTATGAAATGTTTAGAAAGTAAAATATCAAAAGATAAAAATGTTATGAGAAACATTGAAAATACAATATGCCAATCACTTAAATTTAATATTTACTTAAAACTAAATTTGAATATTAATTAATAGTCATATATATCAAATAATAATTATTCATAAAATAAATTAAAACGTAATATAAGAGAGAGAGAGAGAGAGAGAGAGAGAGAGAGAGAGAGAGAGAGAGATAGTATATAAGTAATAAAGACAGTATATTTTTGTAATTATGAAAGATATGAAAATATTGAAAATAAATCTCATTATTTAAACATAATCTTTTGTATTTATTTGAAACTAAATTCGTACAAATTTTAATATGAGTCAATAGATATGAAATAGTATTGGTAGTAAAAAAAAAAATTAAAATTAATATAAGAGAGAGAAAGAGTGAAAAGTGTGTTAACTTTTTATTGTAATCTAGAGATTGTTTTCATTAATTTTATTAAATTGATTTTATTTACGTGGAGGTATGGTAAAATAATCGTCACTATAATAAATAATAATTATAAATATTTAAAAATTAATTAAAATTAAAATATCAATATTAATCATTATGAGAAAAAAGTGAGAAAATTTTTATTAATTTTAACTTTAAAATTAAGGAGCTGATATAAAATTTGTTATTAATTTAAATAAGAAGATTGTAAAAACTGATTTTTCCTAGTAAAAATATTTATTTTTAGACAAATTGATTATTTTAGTATAGATGAATAATAATGATTTTTAGTCCAATATAAATATATTATAAGAAATTAAAATATATTAAATAAATCTCATTATTTAAAGAAAATCGTTTGTATTTATTTAAAACTGAATTCGTACAAATTTTGATATTAGTCAATGATGTATATGACTATATGAGTAATAATTATTAGTAAAAAATAATAATTAAAATTAATATAAGAGAGAAAAAGAGTGAAACATATTGTGTTAACATTTTATTGTAATGTAAAGAGTTATTTTCGTTAATTTTATTTACCTGATATTTTTATTAGATGAATCATCACTATAATAAATAATAATTATGAATATTTAAAGATTAATTAAAATTAAAATTTCAATATTATTCATTGATAAATTGAGAAAATTTATATTAATTTATAATTAAAAAAGAAGTAAAAACTGATTTTTTCCCAATATTTATTGTTAAATAGATTATTTTAGTAATAATGAATAATAATTATTTTTTGTTACTCAGGACTTATAGAAATTCATCATTTTTAGTCCAATATAAATAATAGATATTATATTGTAATGTAAAGAGATTATTTTAGTTAATATTATTCAATTGCTTTTATTTACATTTACCTGATATTCTTTGTGGAAGAATCGTCACTATAATAAATAATAGTTATGAATATTTAAAGATTAATTTAAATTTTTAATTTAAATATTATATATTGTTAAAGTGAGAAAATTTTTATTAATTTTAACTTTAAAATTTAAGAAATATTATACAATTTCTTATTAATTTATAATTAAAAAAGATTGTTAAAACTAATTTTCACTAAAAAAATGTTTATTTATAGTAAAATTGATTTTTTAATACTAATGAATAATAATTAGTTTTTGTTTTTTTATTATTAAATATTATATATGAAAATATATTAAATAAATGTCATTACAAGTTACATTTATTTCTAACATGTATATAGTAATGTGTATGTAATTACATTTAAATATTAATTTATAAAAACCAATGGAAGGGATACTGGTGTTGAAGGGATACAGGTGTAAATAGAAGATATTGTTGATGATAAAACATTATATTTGTGAAAACGATTTTGAGCAAAGTTCATCAGATTATAAATATACCTACCGATTAAAATGTTTACATTTATCAGTCTCTACGTTCAATATAAATAGTTTATCATAAAACCCCTAAATAAGTCACCCTAATACCCAAATCTCACAGTACTTCGCTAAGAATTGTTTTTCGAATATAATTATATATCATTGTATTCAAATGTTAATCAAAATTTAACACTATCCTCTTTACATCAGTACTCCTTCCCTTGCTTTTTATACATTAAACATCTAAAAAAAAAAAACCGTAAATGGAATAATTCACAATTACTTGGAATTGATTTAAGTAAAATGTGTTTGAGCATCAATAAAATTTTTAAAAATTTCCATTTTTTTTTGGCTTTTTTATTCATTTTTATTTTAAAAATATTGTAAATTAATAAGAAGAATACTTAGGTATATGGATTCTAAGATTTTCGATTTAACTAAAAATATGAACTTCAATCAGCAGTAAAAAAAATTGAGACTTGGGATTTTCCTAAAATTTTATTATCATGTTAAGTACTATGTGAGAATACTTCAGTAAAATTTTCAGTCCTTTAAACCCAATATTTCTAATTTTATTAAACATTATACGAGTATACATAAAAACGAGAATTTTACCAAATATTCAAAGTTCTATATTTTGTAGAAAAATTAACGTAACGGTTCCAAAATTTTATCAAATATATATAGCACCCATGTGAACACGCAATAAACGTAAAAACTTTTCAAGTCTCTAGGTATAATATTATCTTAGTTATCATGAAATATTAAAATCGAATTGTCGAAATTTCATCTCCTATGACTTATGGTCAATTTTATGAAATTCGAAAAATAACCTAAATTAAGTACCAACTAAATCCACTTAATAATCGGAAACATGTGTTATTTCTGAAAATCGGAGCATTATTTCAGGTAGAAAAAGTGTCTTCAGACATAAAAAAAAAAAGACACAAATTATTGTAATCATTGTAAAACCAATAAACTTTTCTCTTCGCACAAAATCTAAAAAAATTATAAAATAACTAAAAGAGATATATGAGTAGATGTTAAAATAAATACTTTCCTGTATACAAGAAAAATTTAAATTTTGTTTCTTTAAAATATTATTTTTTTTTAATAATTTAATTATACGAGTAAATGTTTAATAATATTATTGAAAACCAAACTATAATATAGAACCTTTAAATTAATATAGAAAATTTTAACTACAACAAAAAGTGTATATAATATGAAAAATAGTCTCTTTTTAATTGAAATTTTATAATTTAATAAAAAATAAAAATAATTTCAACGTACTATCTTATTTCTGGTAAAATATTCATTAGTATTGTACTTAATGAACCAGATACTTTTTTTAGGTGATCGATACCTGTATATTATAATATTATTCATTTTAATTATGATTTATAGACTTACAGTTATAATTTATAAAAATAGGTTATATATTTTTTAAATATGTGTATAAAAGATATATTAAACATTCTATAGAATAATCGCAATATAAAATTCTAAATTGATATATAAAATTGTAAGTATTATCTATATTATGTATAGTAAATTGAATTTAACATTATTTAAAAATGATTAAATTCTATTCAAATAAATAAAAAAGAGATTTCCTGAGTACTTCCTAAATTAATATTTCTTATCCTATAAATGACAAAAATCTTTCTTTCAATTACAAATAACGGCGTTAGAGAAATGGTATTTATATTTATACCTACTTTTATTCTTATATTCTCACAGTAATATAATTAGGTATATTAAATCTGAATATTATTCAGAGCTCCCAAAATAATTTTTCAATAGAAATAGGTTTAAGCAAAAACAAGTTTTCTAACCTTTAACTTTTAACTTTGTCTTTTACCGTCAATTTATAAAATCTCTAATGCTCTAATATGAATCACAAGAGCTAGGTAATAGAAAATTGAACAGAGCTTATTTAGCATAGGTACATTTAAAAATTTAACGACATGTTTAAAAATGCATTATACGTATATATTACATTCACCTGATGATTATAATATGTATGTTCTACAAAAACATTATCTCTTAATTTTAGACGAATAGGAATATTAATATTTCATTTTCTCTAGCTCTATATTTTCTGGATAATTAATTCTTATAGACTGCTTTGTGTCATTCAATTTAAAATTGTTAATTTTTTTTATAGAAATTATGAATTTTAAAAACATAATCGTAATATAAAGGGCTAATAATAAGATTTAGTAATTTATTTCAATTTTGTTAATATATCAACGCATAGGCGTAATTACGGGGGTGCACGGGGGTGCAAGTGCACCCCCTGTAATAATCTGGTAGGTGCAAATTTATTGAATTGAACCCCCTCTAATTATTTTACACTAGTTATAATATTTTTAGTAAATATTGGTTTTTAATTTTTTTCAATAGCTTGTTTTTGAATTTTGATAATAGTGTCACAGAATATCAGAATTTATCATTAAGATAAAATTATCTTTGATAATGGTCATAACTGTGGTATAGTATAGTTGTGTAACCATTGTGAACACAGAACAAATCACGCATGTTTACATGGTATCTGTGGTATAAGTGAAGGTGATTATAATAGCTTATCATTATTATAATATAATTATATTTCTTTGGGCAGGGTAAGTGGCTTCGTAAATAGCTTAATTTGTCATTATAATTTTTTATTCGATAATATTTTGCACCCCCTGAAATTTTACGGAATTACGCCTATGTATCAACGTATTATACTTTTAAATATAATATTTTATAATAATTATCTTTATTTTTTTGGGACGCAAGCCCATTATTTAAAAAAATAAAATAATATAAATCAAGAATTTAATTAATTATTTATTTATTATATTATATTTTATAAATGTGATTGATATTATAATTTTTAACATTATTAACTTACTTGAATTTGGCACTGCAAGCGTATTACAAAATTATAAATAAAATAACATAAAATTATAATTATAATTTTTCATTTACCAAGTAACATAATATAATTGTATATATAATATATGTATAACCAATGAATAATAAGTGAATACTTATAATTGAAATGATGAATTAACAGTTTATAGAGTTTTTATAAAAAATATATTTGATTAAAATTATAAGAGTATCGATATTCAAGTACTATTAAAATATGTACCTATCGGAAATTAGGCAATTCTCTGGTTTTAAGTTAAGCATTGCTATAAAATTATTAGATGTGAAAAATTATTAATCATATTTATTATTTTAAAATGAATTAAATTTAAAATAGGTACTAAAATAGTTAAGTCGAAACGATAAAGTTAACGATATCATTTAAATTTAACCTTTAAAAGTGTATGTTAGAAAATTGTCTAAAAGAATAATATTACACATTTGCAAATCAGTTAATATTTTGTTTTTCTACAGAAGTGTTAATTTTTATTTTATAATACAAGTATTACAACTAGACAGAAATATTTTTACGATAAATTAAAATTATTAATATTAAATGTAGGTACCTATATAATATAGATAATAAAAAAATATTGTATTACCGCATCCTTCATCGGACTTAAGATAGTAAATGGCATGCATATCTTCTTCTGCTGCTGGTAGTCTTTCTAAAAAATTATATTGTACAATATATTATTATATTTAAAATGAAAAAAAATTTACTAAAAATTACAATTTATCAATAATTACTTGTATATCTACAGTTTCAGAGTTAGTCCAGAAAGTAATGAGCCTGATTCTTTTGTAACCTGACTATGCTCCGCTGAACGGTGCGTGAGGGGGGGAATTTAGCTATTTAAAGATGCCTTGGTTAGTCGCCTCCGAGCTCTTGGAGAATTAGGACGTAACCTAACTTAACCTTTGTCTTTTGCGCTGTGACCACGTTGTAGATTCGATGGAAAAGATTTTAAGAGTTTTTAAGAGCATTTGTCAGTGTATGACGACTTATATAATTGTACAGGATTTCTTCGACGTCCAAGAAGATTATCGAGCACTTAACCTAACTTACCCTTGGGAGAAATAAAGTTTTTCATACAAATTCTACGGGAAAAAACTAGACAGAGAATATCTGACAGAGAAATGTTGACGGGTAAATGTCCATGATTCCCGAATTCAACACTCCAAATCTATTATTAGAATTATTATCATATTTATATCATTGAACCTTTTCATTGCTGCCCCATAGCGACATAAACAATCCATAAAATTGATAAAAGGTTGTTTTTAGGACATTTATATTATTTCTTCAGAGTCGCTTACATAAATTTGCTATTTATGTAAAGACTAAACATAAGCTCTCCTGATTCAAATCTTATATTCCACTCATATTTAAATACAATGTATTCATAATGTATTGTAAATGTATTAAAACTTGTAAATAAAGGAAAGAAAACCAAAATGTATTATTTACAATTTTAATCAGTGCTTGAATAGGAAAATAAAAAGTATAGGGACTACCAGATTTTCGAAAAAATTAGCGTTCCCCAAAAATGATTTAATAATTGGTAGTGTTACGCTTTAAAAAGAAAACAAATAGCAGAGGTACTTTCACCCCTGACTCCTGCCCCCACCAAATCAAGCACTGATTATTATTTAAACAATCATATTACTTTCAGCCTATCTGGAAACGGAATGGTAACAATACGAGTATATCACAGATATATTATAATAAAACAATTAGAAACATAAAATGTTTTTATATTATACTTTTTACAAAAATTATATCAGAGAATATTATAAAGGAAAATATTTAAATAAATAATAATATGATTAATTACTTAAGTTAATATTTCTTAAGCCATATGTTAAATGTGTTTCTCTTGGTAATGGGGCAGCTGAAAATAATATTACTTACTATATTATATTTATATAGAATATAATTTAATAGCTGGGAAATCTTAATCGCTATGAGATTTGCCAAGATCATAAAACTACATAAAAGTACAAATAATAAGATATCGTATTTGACAGTATGTTTAAAAATATGTGCATTTTGATTATGAAAGAAGAGAATTTTTTTTGTAAAAACATTTTTTGAGTAAAAGTAATATTCCGATTACCATAAAAAGGTTATGCTTTTGATCAAAAATTACATCTAGTTGATACTTATTTATTCCTGTAATTTTTTATTTCTTATTACCAAATTTTTTTTATAGAATAGCTAGGTATAGGAACTAGTATTGAAAAATGGTAAAAAATAAAAAATAAATGCTTAAATTAGTAAAAACTATAAGTTTGACAAACTTCATTTTACTTATTTTATCGTAACTTATGAAATATATATATACTCGTATATATATCAGAGATAATTTTTTTATGTGCATGATGAAATTTTTAAATTGTTTTTCAATCTGTAACCCGTTTTTTTATTTATAGAAGTATACTCGTATAGGTAAGTGCATTATTGAAAAATCTAATAATTTGTTGTATTATTTTATAGTAGGTAATTATAAATTGTAATTAGCATAAATTCTATATATTTTATGAACTATTTTTTAGCTATAATAATATAATTAATTACTATTAAATAATTTATTAAACCAATCAAAATCAATATCTAGAAAAAAAATAAAAAAACCAAAATAATTATTGTAAAAATGAAGAAATATTATAGTTGTAGAAAGTTATACGGATAAAAATACAAATTATAGAGTCATAATATAATATTTTATATAGCACTAACAAACAATATACTTAACAAAACTATATAACTTATGTCACATTCATATAGTAAAATATACCTATATCATGAAAATTACACTTTACTATTATTATGAATTATTTTAGATTCTGAGCGAAGCGAAGAATGAATTGGTTTTACAATGATGTGTGATTTTTTTTTGTTTTTTTTTTTTTTTTTTTTTATTCTGAAGACATTTTTACTACCCGAAATAATGCTCCGATTATCACGAATAGGGTATGTTTCCGGTAGCAAAGTGGATCTAGTTTGTACTTTATTTAGGTCATTTTTTGAATTTCTCAAAATTGACCCTAAGCGGTAGAAAAAACTTGGAAAAAATGACGAAAAAGCGGCATTTTTCACGAAAAATGAAATTTTGACAAATTCAATTTCTATATTTCACGATAACTCAGGCAATTTTTAAGATAGAGACCTGAAATTTTGCAATGCAAATGCAATGGTTTATCATTGCATTCAAATTATAAATAAAATTAAACGCTATGGTTCGCACACCTGTATCCTGTGCGGCAGGAGTATCAGCTCATCTTTTTTTTTTTTATTTATTGTGAAGTTGAAGCAGAAAAATCTGGCTTTATTTACATAATAATATTCATTTATTCTGATATAATTTTTAACCCAACCTAATCTAGCTATAGATAATTACTGTATAGATCTATCAGTCACCCACCTGTATTCGAATTGTGAACACGTGTTTTTTGTCAGTGTTATTTTCTTCTTTGTACATTTTTTATACAACAATGTTGTTAAGCAAGAAAAAAAATCTTCATGAAACTACTTCTTTTGGAAGAACTTGATGAGAATGTAGTCATCATTAAGTCCTTAATAAACAATTTAGCAAACTAATAACACATTTCTTGCCAGAAAAAATGAGGGCGTTTTTAGTATTTTAATTGAAAAATATTTATTTCAAAATCACTCAAAATTTAGGGATTTCTTTAGATAAGTTGGGATCAGTTCATCTATGTTTTAAACATTATACAATTATATGATACCCAGCCGCACGACTGATGAGTTTAAACTACCCACCGAGAAGTCAACGTTTTTTTCAAGAATGATGATTTATCATTAAAGCCCTTTAGACGTTATTTTTTCGAATTTGTTGGTACTGTTGGTAGGTACCCATAGTGTGACACATCAAAACTATAAAACATAATTATAATAATATTAAATTATATTTTCAATATATGCCAAGCTCCAATCACGCAATATTAGTCTATTCTCCTAGAAGTGTAGCAAATCGTGTATAATATTATATAAATGATAAAACCTAAAACTGTATCTTTTTGCACACAATTGATAGAGCATGTGGTGTAGCAAAAATTTTGAAATCGGATAATATTTTTTTATGTCTAATTAAGTGGTAAAATAAATAAGATATAAAATAATCTATGCAATTATATTCTTTTTTTTAAAAGATTTATAAGAATTTCGTATGCATCTATATTTACATTTTTATTAATATGTTCTTTGCTAGTTATCTTCCAAATAAAAGTAAATTATTTATATAACTTCTCTAAAATTTTTGATTAGGTTCTATTTATTATTAATATCACTTATTATTAATTTTTAAGAAGTAATTAAATAATAATATAATTAAAAATTCAATACTAAAATTAAAATATTTTATTTATTTATAATTAAATAATTTTTAATAACAGTTATAACATTACCACATAATAAGCAGGCGAACTAATGTTATATTGTATAAACGTAACACACGTGCCAAAATTGAACGTTTAACAATATAGAAAATCCGTTCTTCACAAATTGCTTGCAAATTTGTAATTTTACGTGCATAATTTCGAATGTGTGATATCCATAGAATTTTCTATGATAGAAACCGCACTTTTGAATTCAAATAATGAAATAAGAATTATTATAATACAACACTAATCTTCTATGACTATTAATCCACAAATTTCCAATTTTTTGTTTTTTGTTTTTTAATATTATATATTTGGTAGTATGATTAATGATAAATTGATAACTATCATATTATTAATATCATATGAAGATTAATAGTACACATTTTTACCTTTTTCGCATGCTATTAAAAAAATGTAACTTTGTAAATAACTATTACTATCAATACATTATTTATAGTGTTATTATAAAATAATTATTTAATTAAAAAAATAAAATAATCAATGTGTTATATTATAAATTATTATCTAAAGATTGATGTATAATTTATACATGTCTTATATTAGAGAATTATTATAATTATAAATTAATAAATGCTAAATATATTAAAATTCAATTTTAAACAATTTATAATTTTTATTTATATAAGCAAACTTATTCCATTTATATTAAAAACATAATTCGACTTACATAAAATTCTTTCTGTATAAAATTTAATATATTAGATTATTACGTATTTTATTGACAATAGTAGGTTCTTATAATAACAGTATATTTATATTTTACTATTTATCGATAGTTGATTATAATATTATTTTTTGTAATTTATTACAAATATATAAATACATTTATATTTTTAATATATTTGTAAACTTCTCTATTGTATCATTTATTCAATATTTAATAATAATGATGTTATTGTAATTATACTTAATAAATTTAAAAAAGTTATTATACTCGTAATTAACTTACTGAATTCTTTTTGTACTGAAAAAATGATTATTTTAACATATTTTATTAAAATATTGTATATAATTTTAATTAGGATTAAAAATGTAAATTATTAATTAATAAAACTAATTATTAATTAATTAATAACTAAATTAATATAAATTATAAATATAAATTAATTTATTAACTAATTAGTTCATCGTAAAAATTAAAAATATATTTATGAAAAAAATGAATTATAAATATGAAGGTATATTATAATTATTGTAATATTTATAAATATAAATTTAATATGGTTTTTATTTTATGTTTTTACTATATTATTAGTCAATAGTATTATAATATTTCTGTAATTAAATAGGTACTTAAAACTGTTACCTATACTTATTATTATCTATTTACTCGTTTAACTTTAACATATTGATATTATATTAGGTATATTATAGTACCTATATCTATAGGTATAAAACTTACAAGAACTTATAACATGCATATTTTCTAATCATAAACATAATAAAAATATTTAATACTTTTTGTACATACTACATATTAATATAATAATTATAATTAGGTATTGTAATTTATTTATAGTACGATACTGATGTATATTTATATGAAAATATGTTTATGTGATGTATTTAGGCATATGACATAAAACATTAAAATAATAATGTTCATTCGTATTATATAATATTAATCTATTATCAATATTCTACTAAATACTAATGTAATTAAGAATTGATTAATGAATTAATGGTTAGGTAAATTGTTAAAATATAATTAAGTAAAAAATTATTTTAAATTAATTATTCTTTTTTCTTTTTACATTAATACTAGATATACTTAATATTTTATTTGTAAAAATATGTAAGTAGGTACCTAATACCATTGATTATAGAATATTCTATAGTGAATAATATCTAAACTAATCTATTACTTTATATCTCGAATACAAGGAATACATAAATAAATAAATTGAAAATAATACCTTCGTTAACCGTGTACACTAAACAACAATATATCAAGGTTAATTTAATTTATTATTACGATTATAATTGTTTTGAATAAATAAATCAAATTGTTTCATAATATTTTTTTATTTTGAGAAAAAATGGAAAACATTATATTATATAGGTATTAGGTATATATTATTTTTAATTTTTAATTATATTATTAAAATTGGGCAACACATTATCGTTTTTTAACATACCTAATTACATTGGTGAATTAAATAATTATAAAGTTTAAAAAATTAAAAAAAATGGATATTGTGGTAGAAAATAAAAAATGAAGATAATGAATATTGTTGTATAATAGTTAAGTTTTTAATTATCATTGTATCGAAAAAAAGATTCCGAGATAAGATTAATCAAATATAATTACGAATTATATATACAGGTATTAATAATTAAAATTTTAATATATTTTATGAAATGCATAAGTACCTAATTAAATTTAACTATCAAAGTGACTATTTAAAAATTGTGCAATGCATGTAAAACATCCATGAGAGTCGTTAAAAAAAAGTCTCTATGATTTTGACTTATACTTCATTTATCGTAAAGTGAAATAAATTAAATTAAAATTGTCCAAAATATAAATTTCCTTGAATATAATACAATACAATTATTTTTTTCATAATTTATCATTTTCCTTTGCAATGAAAAGATATTAAATATTTACTTTTTATATTATGTTGGTATTAAGTATAATTCTAATATATATTATATACTAATATAATATATATATTTAGTTGTTTATATGTTATGGCCTTATGGGAAACGTTAATGTTTGGATGTTATATTAGCGTCAAATTTTATCATTTATATAATTTATATCTTGGTTAATATTAAAATTACTCGTAACATAACATTATATACTTATATATATATATAAACAAAGAGTAAATACAAATGAAAGTAATACCTTCAGGAAATATTGACCCTAAAAATTAATTTCTTACGATTAAGATATTTTATAAAATAAAATATGTAAAATCATGATTGCCAATAATAGGTTAGGTTATCTATTGAATTTCGATGTTTTAGGTGACTTTTCGGTAATTAGTTTTCCTTTAATCTAATAAAAAGCATATCTAATTTTTAGCTTGTATTTAAAATAAAAATTTATATTCATCATTACTTAGAACATTATAATAACTGTATAAATTAATATTGTGCAAATTACCTGATATATTGTATTCTAATTATAATATCTCAAGGTTAATATAACGAACTTAATACAATTTATGTTTAATAGATTTAATTAAAATGACTTACTATTTTTATCAATGTCTATAAATATAATAAAAAAAAGTAATTTATTTATAGGAAATTGTACACGTGTTTTATATAATTTATGTATCTAATTATCAAGATTAAAATTACATAGAAAAATGTGTATGTTAAAATAATTATTACATATGAACAAAAATATTTAGTTAAAGCATATTGTTATAACAATAATATTAGACAACTGAATTACTATAAATAATTGAATTGAATTTAAAAAAGAAATGACAATTTCTAGGTTCTATTTGTAGGTTAATACTTTACTAGACATATGAAAAATAATTTAGATCATTGTAGATATGTTTTTAATTTATACATGAAATTTTTCTTATATTCACCTATTAAGAGATACAAATTTCTTATAATTTAATATTAAATTAACATAGATTAAAACTATGTAATATAAACTCCATATTTAAATATACCCAAATAACCATGGGATTTTTCCCATAATTAAAAAATAAAATAAAATATCTCTTAGGAATTTAACATTTTTAACCTAAACTATCAGTTCTAACTTATTCATTAATTCATTATATAGTCAAAATGTTATTATTATAAAAGCTGAAGGCATTATTTATATCTTATTATAATATTTACAATTTAGAATTTTGGCTTCATATTACATTATATTATATTATTATACAAATTTCTGTGATAATTATGTTTTAAATAATTATATATAGATTAAGTTTTTATACGTTACTTTCAATTTGTAGAAAATCCTCTAAATCTGACATACCTATCGTCATTTTAATACAAATTAAAATAATTTCATTCTATATTGTCTTCATTTAAATAAATTAATATGAATATTAATTTGTTAGGAACTTAATACTTAAAATTTATTTGCTTTGTTTTAAATAAGAATTAACGTACCAATTGATTCTTTGTTAACTACAATAATTATCATTTGTAATAAATATTTTTTTATATTATTATAAGTATGGAATTACATTAATAACAAATATTTGTATTGACTAAATAATAAAACGTCTTTTAAAATTTTTTTATTATAATTAGTCTTTTTAAATATATAATACTTAATATAATAGATTTTCTTTTAATGAAATAAATTATAACTTAACCTTATGTTATAACAAATTTCAGTAAGTATAAAGAAAAATATTTTACAATTAAGATTCTGAAAGCAAAGCAAAGAATGTATTGGTTTTGTAATATAGTGTCTTATTCTCTTATTTTTCATTTTGAAAAAAGTTCATTGACTAAGCATATTAGAAATTAAGAACATAATAATATTTTTTCCCAAAATATGTTTATCTTTACATTTAAAACAGTTTTAAGTTCTGAGCGAAGCAAAGAATATATTGGTTATTTTAAAATGATAATGTGTATCTTTTTTTTTTTTTATGTCTGTAGACGCTTCTTCTAACAGAAATAATGCTCAGAGTGTCGCGAATAGGATAAAATTTCAGTAAAAAAATTAGATCTAGTTGTAAATTATACCGGTCATTTTTCAAATTTCTAAAAAATTAAACTAGTACGATAAGAAAACTACAAAAAAAAAAAAAAAGATGAAAATACGGCATTTTTTATAGAAACTGAAATTTTGTTCAAATCTATTTTAATATTTTACTATAACTCAGAAAGTATTAAACTTACAGACTTGAAATATTATCTGATGTTTATATAAATATGCAATTTAAATACATTATAATACAGTTTTAGAAACGTACCTGTTATATCTGATGGAACTTTATCATTTTGATAGTCACCTAAATTATTTAATATAATTATGTATTAATTCCTTAGTTGAACTTGAACCTAAGTAAAACAAAACAGATTACGCTGTATCTGTTCTGTATGAGTTAGCTTTTTCTGATAAATGACCCATTGTTTTACAAAATATAAAAAATAAAATAGTTTTGTATGTTTAAAGTAGGTATTAAATATAAATTTACCAGAATTTAATTTTGGCAAGAAAAAATCACACTTTTTTATGGTTTTTGGAATTATTTTTATTTTTAATATTTGAAATCATTCTAGTCATAGTAAATTAAAACTTAATAGTTAATGTTAATTGTAGGCCCGTGTGCAGGATTTATTTAAGGGGGGGTTCTCAAATATTTTATTGAATATTTTCTTATAAGTATTCGTTTTTATTTTTGTTATATACTTATAAATAATAATTAAACATAAATTAAGTACCTACCTATTTATTATTACATTTTAACCATTTACGGTTAAACCCCAACCCCCCCCCCCCCCACACTTGCACAAGGGTTTGATTAATTGTTAATGTATTTAATTATTTACTATTAAATTTTAAAACACCTATACAATTTATTGTTTACTTCAAAATTCTCACACGGTCACACGTGCAATGAGAATGTTGATAACTTATAACTGATAAGGTAATGAAGAAAACATTGTAACCACTGGTTTACCATGAAAACATAAAAACCACTGAAGAAATCAGTTTCACGATAGTCAATTATCGTCAATGATAAATGAGAACTAATAAAAAACTAAAAAAATATTATTTTTTAAAAATTTGAATAATTTATACTTTATAGGTACTTACTCCCTACTATCTAGCCAGTAGTCTTATTTATTAGTATTTAGTAGGTACACACTTCTCGAATCCGTAGTGCACACTTCCAATTTCGGATTACACACTTTGTGTCGGGATTCACTAAAAAATAGGCCCTGGACTATTTATAAATTTAATTAGCAGTGTGCCTACGCTCAGATAGGGAGGAAAGACCAAAAAAATTAGCTACTGGAGCATAATCGCGTAGAGAACAAGGTATTTTGAGTATGAAGCTAACAAAACGCAAATACTTTCACTGAACTCGCTCAAGCTGCATTGACCACTATAAGGATCCCATACTATACAACCATATCCAAGAATAGGGCTAACAACAGAACAAAATAATACTTTTAGAGGTACTTCTCGCTTAAAATCTTTAGCCAATTGCATAATAAAATCAAGTGCTTTAAATACTTTGCAGAACATAAAATTTATAAGGTAACAATCATCAGTTACATTTTGTTACACGTCTTCAAATTGTATGTTACATTAAGTAATTTTTATAATTTTAAACTAATGCTTATTTAGGGATAAAATTAATTGTCTGATTATATTATCATAGATGAGATATTATACATAATATCATAGAAAAATTAATCTTGTTGATAAATTATTTAAATTATTTTTCAAATTTCTCAGTAGTGTTCTTTTAGGGAAGAGAAAACTATGAATAAATGAATGGAAAATATTAAATTTACAAACAAATTTATTTTGATAAACATCAATTTATTAATATTATGATAATAATGGAAACATAAATCGTAAAGATGTAAAAAAAAAAAGATTTCGATATTTATTGTTCATAAAAATATTTTACATTTATTTTAATAAATGTAGATTTCAACTTATCATGATATTTTAAAAGATGAAAATACATAAATTTTTAGTTTTAACAATGATTTAATTGATAAAAATAAATAAATAATCAAAATTTATTGTTAAGATTTCATTTCTTTGATAGAATAAAAATTATAGCAAATAACACTCACAATTTTTTTTTAATATTTTTAAAACTAAACAATATAAAACATTGAAATTATATAAAGTAATAATATAAATATTATATTATATAAATTTCGTATTAAAAATACAAGAAATTGATCATTAATTTTAGCTAACAAGTTATTAAATAAAATATATTTTATTTTTATACATATATTATATACACTCGTAGTTAATTATATCATGTACCTATCTTATTATGGGATATATTTAAAGAAAATATAAATTATCATAACATTAAGAAGTATTTGGTGATTTTCACTTTCTTTTATTCTATTTTTAAAATTGTTGATTTAATTTTTGAGTTTTAATTGATTTTAAAAGCTAAGAACTAGGACGATTGATTTAATTAATTTCATTTCAAGTGGAATAAGAAAAATATTATATTTGAGTTGGCGTTTTTAAAGAGATAACTCACTGTATGATTTAACTGTAATGATATAAAAAATAACAAATTATTTTATTATTATTTTCATAGTAATACCATGTAGATTTCTTATTTGAAGAAGTACCTAATACCTGCTGAGAAAGACTTTCTGGGAAGCCAAACATACTTGTTCTCATTTGAAATATTATTTCCCAGCGAATCTATTATTCTACTAGTTCCGACATTCTTTAAGAGCTATCAGCGTATGTAGGGAAGTCCAATAATGCATTAAAATTTGGAATTTTATAATGATGTAAGGAGGCTTCGAACAGTAATCTAGAGTCTGGGACTAGTAGGTACTCTGAAGCCGATATAAAATAATAAATATCCAAAAAAATCTTTGATGTTGAGAACTTTGATAACAATGATTCGTATTTTCGGGAAAAAATGACCTAAGTGACAAAACTGATTCTCGTTGTAAACATTTAAACGAGAATAATTTGTCAAAATATGAAGAAGCAAGAGCCAACGTTTATTGTTTTGTTCAATACGTGCGAGCAACCAACCTAACACTATTTTTAATCATACCGGATAAACAAAAAATGAAATAATGAAATCTTTCAGTATCGGAAATTGATTTATTTTCATGTATTATTGATATAACGTATTACGTAATGTGCACCAATGAAAAGCGTTACCATCGAATTTCGATAATTAAATCTTTGGTGATAATTATCACTGATAACAAATTAGAAGCATAGTATAGTAATATACGTTTAATTTTCAAATGACATAATGCATAATAAGAAACAGCCGTTTGTACTGCTCTCGAACAGATATATTATAATAATATTATGTTTTAAATAGGTAGGTATACTTACAGGCAATGATAACTATAATAGAAATAAGGATATATTAATAATTTTTTACAATAAACTAATAATTATATTATCGCTTACAGTAGTAGTTATTAATTTATTATAATTAAATAATATAATATTATAATTATAGCAAACGTAGAAAATATACGTAGAACGGTACTAAAATTAATTAAGGATAATGAATTAATCATAATGAAATTATTATTTTAACTTTGAGAAATTTTAAACATTATATACCTAATTAATTAAAAGTTGTATTCTAATTTAATATTTATATAAATATTTTTTTTTCTAGTAGGAAAGTGGATGTAGTTATGGTACATTATTTAGATCGTTTTCCAAATTTCTTAAAATCGAACTTATGTGGCAGGAAAACTACTAAAAAATTATCAATATTTAGTAATATTCATGAAAAATAAAATTTTGACGAAAGTGATAACAATAATTTACGATAACTCGGGCAAAATCAAACTTATAGACTTAAAAACCGAATTGGGTGATTTTTTTTTTTCTTTGTTTAATAATGAGTAATAACTTACGTGTATCTTTTACTAAACTTCTTTGCATATAATCATAGCAATTTTCCGTTAAATTTCTAGGTAATACTAAAATTAAAACAATTTATACAAATAAACTAAAGTTTATAAAACGATTTCTTTAAATTCTAAATACTGTACAAATCTAATAAATAAAGTATAAACATATATCTACTTTATACAAATCACATTATATAGGTAATTGTAATTTGCAAATTACACGCGAATCTTTGTACCCGCATATGTAGTGATTATAATGTTTTATTTTTTAAATGTGACATTTCAATGATAATATTTAAAATTATTATTTAACGTTAGTAAATTCTGTGTGAAGCGAAAAATGCATTGTTTTTAGAATTTTGGGGATTTTTTTTTTTTTTTTTTGTTTATCTGAACTCTGAAGACAATTTTCTAGGGGAAAATGTTACTTTGCTCAAAAAAATTAAGTACCTATGGAATTTTACTTTTGAATGTTGCTTTGCGCAATTTGCATAAATACATTTTCTCGTGATATAAAATAAAACTATTTTTAAAACGTAAATCTTAATAATTTACTCACAATCAGAATCTAAATTGATATTGTAAATTATTCATAAAACAATAGAAATAATTTAATTTTTAAAAATAATAAAAATATAGTTACACCTTATATATATTATATTATTTTTTATAACATTATAATATTAAAACTAATAATATTTTTTTAAAAGATCACATATTATACCTACTTATACAATGGTATATAATAATTACTTAAAATATTGATGTATAATATAATATCAAGTGTTATTTATATAATATGTCTTACTAATTAATACAATATAAATTTTAATATTAATCAAAATTACTGAACTTTATTATATTATATAAAATAATTAATACAACATGTTTTTATTATATTTCGAACTACTAATATTAGTAATAATTTAAATTTAAATCTGTACCATTGTGGTGAAAGATGATAAGAGAAAATTTTCGATTTATTTTTTTATTTTTATTGATATCTATAGTTTCCTATGTATAAGTAATTTATATTATGTCAATATGATATCTGTAGTTCTTTTAGATACAGCCATATAAACAATTCATGAAACTATTTATATTAAAAATAAATATAAATTATTTTGTCAATATTTGATAAATAGCATATTATTATTCCATCGAAGATAATTATTATATTTTCTGTAACAAAAAATTTTTATACGTACATATAGTAGTATATTTTTCAAAGTATCCAACTTTAACCACATAAATAAAAATATAATATATTATTCCATGTATAATTGAAATACATGCGGTTAAATAATATATTATCTATATTTTGATTAAAACTAATAAATCAAACATAACATATAACCTTAAATTGTATTTATTTGTTAATATTATATATATATTATTTTTGCATATAATAATATATCTAATGTCTATAAAATTTTAACGAGAAATTAAGATTTTATTTTCATCGACACATCGTAATTTTTAATTTTAGTTAGGAAACGGAATATAATATAACATTTCATACTTATATAAATTTTTGTTTTGTAAGAAATAAATAAAATCAGTTTTTCCATTTAATTGAAATTTGTACATATTGAGTTTAACGAATATTCGCATCATCCTAATTTTATCAAAATAATGATTTTTAAAATTTTATTTATTTAATAAATAAATTTAAATTTCATTTGTCATGGTTTGTTATTATTTAATTCAAAAATATAATAAATTTATTTATATAATTATAATAATTATATAAATATTTTTTTTATTTTATTAATTATTATAATATTAACAACATTTATTTTACATTTAATGATATAATATTATAAAATAATAAATCATTTCTAGTGTAAATGAAATAATGAAATAATTTAGATAAATATTTACTTACTATTCAAATCTTCATAACCAATACAGTATTATTAATATTAAAATACTTTTACTCATATGGATGGAATCAATAATTATGTATTGAAAAAAATTTAGCTAATTAAATAATGTATACTCTACAGTAGATTATCAGGTAATTAAGTAGATCAGCTATGAAAAATCAATGTATCACATCAAATATTACATTGTGTCTGATTATAACTGGAGAAATACATTCCTTTTATATTAAAAATATTACCTCATATAAATATAAATTTTACGTTTTAAAGTTTAACCATGTAAAAATCTAGATGTAGATAAAATACTGACAGTAGAATATAATATTATGTACTTATGTTCAATAAGTAATATAATTTATTCATTTGTAATTATTCTAGTTTTTTTCTAATATTATACTTTCTTTCTCTGTCTGTCTGTTTCTAAATAATAATAAATACGCCAAAAATTATTAATTCAAATCCTCTTATTCTTTTACTTAAATGACTGATAAGACAGTAGATTGAAATAAAAATATATTATTTATACCATAAAAAAAACTCATGCAAATTCGTAGTTTGACGTAGTAGTTAGATAAAACAATCAATTAGAAATACTAAAAAAAAATTTTAAATTAACTTCAATAATTTTCTGGAAAGATAGAAAGGCTATATTAAAATTAATAAAACATTATTTTACTACCTACATTAGAATTTGAAACATTATATTTTTATAGACAAAGTATTAAAAGAAAATTTGAAATTTAAATATTTCGACCTTTAAATATTAAATCGTGTATGTAGGTATAAGTGATGATCCAAAAGAAGAATTTCCAAGAGTAAATATTATAATAGGTATCTAAGGATAGCGTTCTAAACAAGAAGTTGTTATACAAGTCAAAACGTTAAAAAACCATAAATCCCCAGGAGAAAATTATATTCAAGTAGAAATCCTGAAGAGGGTAGATGAAGAAACAATGTCTAGAATCCATAAGGTAATAGAACTGATTCGGGAAAATGAAAGTAATGCCTAAGTAGAATAAGAAGTATTATACTGGAATATAATATTGTTATATTTATTCTAAAATAAAATAATATGTTAAATGCAATGCATGCACAGAAAGACGCAGGTGCTTGTATAGTTATAGTATATACCTAATCATATTACATAAACATAGTCAGAACATTAAGGGTTTTTCTTTATATAATATATAGTATTATTGTATATTAATATATTATTATGAAACTGAAATTAGAATCAACAATCAACATGATTTTATTTTTGTCGTGTTATTCACTTATAATTTATTAGTTTCTCTGTAGCGTGGTGCGTATAACCACATCATTGTAATTTAATTATTCGTAAGTGGTAAGTATATTATATTATAATTATTAATTTATACAGGTATTAAGACTTATATTGACTGATTATTTTATTAATGAATGATAGTATTTAAATTTAATTTATTATTTTTGTATTATTAATTGTTATTAATTGACTACCTAATGTCCTAATTATTATTTTTTAAACTTTTTTTCGGATACTTTCTCTGATATTCTTTGTTTATTAAATTAAATCTTTTCAGAGGGGGTAACGCCTAAAATTTTCTTCACGCGTCATGACTGGTTTGGCATAAAGCATAGGTAAAATGATATACTGGGCATACCATACGATTATTTTAATTTTATCATAATTTTAGCATATAACACGCGATCGGACTCGATCAGCTCGCGACGAAATTTTATACTAATAATAATTTAAAAAATATTTGAATACAATACAGTCTTAGGGGGCGATAAACACTGATCGTGCCTCAGGAAGTCAGAGCACCGAGAAGGTTAATCCGCCAATGGCACAGACAGAACATCTGTTAGGTCTACTATATTATATATTATTATATAAGGCCTAATATATACGTTTATACTTACGTTTATAGGTTTCATATTCTATTAAAATTAATTATATTAATTTATAAAATTTTCAGTTTTGTAAACAGAAGTATTAGAGATTGAAACTATGAATTGGAAAATTAATAGATCTGTTAGTGTATTATAACCCGTATATTTCATGTTTAAGTTCATATAGTTATTTATTTATTATATTGCTAAGCATGTTTTAATATTTTTATTGTATTTTATAATTGAATAATTATAATTATTTAAATTTATTACTTAAACATTAATATATTAATTATTTACAAAAAATATTAAAACCATGAATTTTAATATATTTAATAGAAATCGTATCGTATAATCATAATGTAATATTATTTTTTTATAAACATAAATGTATTATTACAACTATAGGTACATACGGAATTTCGCTCTAATATATTGTCCAATGCTCAATATACCATGGTCGTCTAAATAATATAAGATTGGTTTTTTTTTTTTTGTCACTTTGTTTACAACTTATAATATGTATTATGCTTAAATTATTTTTGAAATATTGCCTGCTCGGGCGTTACAAAATAAAATAAGATAAATAAATATTATAAAATGAAATTTGTGTTTGTTAAAATAATCTCAAAATTATTTTTATCGAACAAATGTTTCAAAAATAATAATTTTGTAGATAAAAATGTTTCAGTTTTAGGTATACAATTAGTTTCTAGATGGATAATCACTTACTCGCTCTCTCATCATCATAAACCACAGCTTTTGTAAAATAATAATAATAATAATAATAAATAATTTTATAACAAATATAGTAATTCAAATCTATTAAAACCTTATATTAAAGAAATATTAGTGGCTGGGGCTCTACACTATATAGATATAATACTCGTATATTTTTTGGTAATTTTTCTTACGGGATAAGTTCAATTTTGAGAAATTCGAAAAGTGATATAAATAAATTATCTACTACATCCACTTTCAAACTAGAAACATATGCTAATCATGAATATTAAAGCATTATTTCAGATCTAAGAAGTGTTTACAAAATGCAAAAAAGGACATAGGTACATTATAAAACCAATACATTCTTCCTTACGTTTAGAATGTGACATAAGAATATAGTACATTTTTATAATGCTAATAAATAATAATAACTATAATACTATATGTCTATTGTCTATAACAAAGAAATTAAATACAGCGTAATAGAATTGTATAAGTACCTAATGTAATAGTAGGGAATAAAAAATCAATTTTATTTTATACATATTTTCATTTAATAATTATTTAAATGTGTGTACTTGGTGTATAAGTTAGTACAATATAAATCAATAATATATTTTATATACATAAAAAAAAAAAAAAAAAAAAAAAACGTAAAAACATTATTATTTTACCATAAAAATTATCGTAAAAATATTGAGTTTCTTTTTTCATTGGATATTTTCCATTTCGTTCTATATTTATGAAAAAATTATACTAATTATAACGATTGAATAATATATAAATATACTAAATATAATTTTAAATCATTTAATAGGTATTTTATATTTAATAATATACGATACACTAAAGCACTTAAATATTGAGTCGGGTGTACTATTTCATGATGATAACGATAACTACTTCATACCTGTTGTAATCAGATCTTTAGTTACTATCTCTCTATAATCATCAATCTAATATTTTTTTTTAAATTTATCTATAAAATCATTAAATAGCTCTATATAAGTTCCTTTACATTATTCATTCTGAGTAATATTCCACCAACTCAAACTTTCTCCTTCTAAATGTTTTTTTTTTTTTTATAAAAACACTAAATCTTAAATCTGTTGGTTTCTTTTTAAATATCACTTTTAAATTTTCCACAAAATCTATTGGATCATCTATCCTACAATTTTTAAATGTAATATTAGGTATTTAGACAGTTTGCATTTTGGCATTCAACTTGTATAGCCAATGGTGCATTTTTTATGTCAACCACATTATTAATTTTTTCTTGTTTTATTACAGTTTTTATTTTTTTTCCATATTCACTCTTATTTCTTCTAATTTGTTTAATTTTTTCTTTTGTAATCTTGATTCTTTCTTCAAAGCTATTAACTATAACAATTATATTTTAAATATGAATCTATTTTTTTTTTTTTTTTTTTTTTTTTTTGTAATTCTATTTTTGAATAAACTTCTTGTTTTACTTCATTAATTTTCTTTTATAAATTATTAATACTTGTATTAGTGTTTTTCAAATTGATATTTAGTTGCAACAGGTAACTTAATATAATTTTTTAAGTGTTTAAATGTTATTTCTTCACTTTCTAATCCTTATTTTGTTTATCAACTATTTCTTGTTCTTCAACATCTTCATCTTGACTATCTATATCTGTATTTGTTTCCCCTAAAATTGGTTTCTCTAAACAATTTTTCCTTAAAGCTCTTCTACCATGATCAATTTAATATAAAATAATAATTTCAGATAATTTGACATAATTTTCAAAATAAATATGTTTTATTTACCATGATATTACGTTAACGAATAATATTATCAATAATTTTCAAATTTTAAATGATACGAAAAATGCAATGTTATTACAAAAAAATGAACATTTTTTGTTTTAGATTAATAAATATAAATTAGAAAAACAATTTTTTGGATAGAAATAATTGATTAGACTAAGTTTCATGAAGCTTGTTTTGGCTGAAAACTACTACTTCATATTTCATTAAAGTTTATTTATCATTAATCTTAAAAGGAAGAAATAATTTAAAAAAATATATCAAAATCTTTAAAAATTCAGAGATATAATATCTTAATTTTATTTTATTTCTAATCTCCGCTATAAACATTACTTTAAAAATTCGACTGGATAATGGTAGTAAAATTCATTTCTCAATTTACATTTTAAATAAACTAAATTCTGGTGGTGGAATGATGTATAGTTGTATTTTTATTAGTTATAATATAACAAATTTATGTAATTTAAAATAATAATAAATAATTGTTTCCAATAAACAATTCTCATTGGTTGAATATTCGATTAATTATTAAAAATTAAAGTGTAATTATTTTAAGTGTAATTATGATGTTTTACTACAATTAAATTCTAAATTAGCACCAAAAATTAGTAAAAAAAAAAGTAAATTCTTTAATAAACTTTTTCGTTCACATAAAAGATAAAAATATAATTAAATATATGTAAATATATATATAAGATATAACATACGACATACTACATACGTAATTTTTCAAATTTACTGGGTGTCTTATTTTTCTTGAAAAATATATTTGAATTAGATAAATCTTTAAATTATCAGTAAAATTCATTTATACAAAAAATAACCTGAACTATGTATTAATAATGAATAATAAATAGTATTAGTAGTTAATAGTTAATAATTAATAATTATAATTAATAATATAATAAATAATAATTAAAACAAATCAATGGTTTTTTCATTATTATACTAAGGTATGTAAAAAAAATTATTTATAAAATTTATTATAAACAACACGTATTATTGAATAATTTGATAATATTGCCTTGTTATATTAAAAAAATTGGAAATAACAAAAATATAATTTATTATTCTTATTCCAAATAATAGTAGATAGAAGAGCTTAATCAACGTCTTAATATGATGGATACTTATATAATATATATTATATATATATATATTTGTAACTAATTAATATTATAATAAATTGCAAACAGTATTAAAATAAATATAACTATTACCTCAAGGTTCGTTATCACGTCTAAATGTAATTTAATATTATTAACATAGGTAAATTTTTTTAATAAATAATATGTCAATAAATTTTTGATGAACTATTATTATTTTACATTACATAAAATAACATCTTTGTTAAATTATAATCATATTCTTTGGAAATAATTTGTTGTAAACGTTTTTGAAAACTTTGGCTATTTAATAATATAGTATATAGCTATCATAATAATATTATCAAACACAAATCAACTTTTAAAAACGTGTATGAATATTATGTTAGGAAACTCCGATTTTTTTATAAATTATTCAATGAAACTTGTTTCGCCAAAAGCTTATATTATATTTTTTTCGACTAGTTTCAATGAAAAAATATTGAAATAAACTTTGACATATATAACAAATTAGTTTGTAACAGCATGTCTATTTACAAAATAAATAACATATAAAATCAAAAATATTTATTTTCAATTATATAATGTATAAAAGTATAAGAATTATTAAAACCATTGATAAATTATTAAACATCATAAATTCGTACTTTTGGATATTTTATGTAATATAATTGATTAAATTATATTCTAGATATTGCTCTATAGAGAATGTTTCAGATTTATAAATAAATTGGCGAAAAATTATTGTTTTCTAAATTATTAGTTCAACAATATGTAAAAAAAATTATATTCTAAAAGTAAAGCGACACGTCATGACATGTATTGTATTTACAATGATGTAATTTTATTTTATTTGTTTTTATTTTAATCGTATAAGCTAGAAAGACACATTTTAAGGGAAAATAAAGATCAAATTATAAAAATTGGGTTATATGCATTCTGTTAAAGTTTAATTATAATGACAATTTTATTTATTTTATACACTTTACCAGAAATTAATCATAGGGATATTTTATAAAAAAATATTTATTATCATTAAATAAATTTAAATATTGATTGATTATTGTATACTCGATGAATTGCTACTTTGCTAGTCTTGTAAAACAATACAAAATTATGTCAGTAAATGAATACGTGTTTTGCGGTTGTTTTAATAATAAAAACAAATAAACATTATATTTAAATAGAAAAATAAATTTTTAATTAGTTTTAAATAATATATTATATAAAAAAATATAGTTTTATTTATGTTATATATATACAGTTTGGCTTTATATTTATACGTTTCCAAAGTTTGGATTTGTATTAACATATTATAAACAATTTCAACTTTTAATATTATGCTGATTGATCATTATACCTAATTTATTACTTAATAATTTTTTCAGCTAAATAATAAAATACTTGAAATTAATTAAGCGAAAATATCAAATAAAAAGTTTACAGCAATAAATTACATGCAGTTACATATACTTACTCTTGATTTTTTTTATAATTTTCAATGGTTTCAAACGTTTAAAGGTAAACCGTTTATTTTCATTTTTTTTCGGTTTTTCTATAGACTGTTCCATAGTAATATCTGGTTGAACTTAACCAAGTAAAAAAGGAACGACTTCAAAAATATACTTTTAAATATTTAATATGTAATTTTATTTTATTCAACATAATAACACGTATATGTATATGGTGCTAATTAACGTTGGTCTAATATTTCAAATGGCTTCGTATAGTCATAATCATTAGTTCGCGGAATAGACTTGAATTATTTACTTTGAACAATTTTGAACCGTCTTTATTCATGTATAATTTAATACATTTTTTATAATATAATGTTTGTATCACCGTATTCCATTAATTTTTCAATTGATACATTTCTATAAATTCTTATTTTACTTTTCTTAAATGATTCATTCATTATTCATATGTTTTGTAATAATAATGTTTAATGAAATATTATCTTAGATATATTATTCGTATATTATATAAATACATACATATAAATATAGTACATATATATATATAAATATATATAAATTAGATAAAACATATAATTGATAATAATTGATAATCTGTATATTTGTATATTTGTATATTTGAAAATTGAAACTATAATAAAATTCATGATTTATTTTATGCTTTTATTGTTCTCAAATCTTAATAATAATGCAAGATATGTTCAGAAAGTCCATTATTACCGTATCATCACATTATTACTGTAATTTTGTTTCTCAATCATTATTTTTGTCATTCAATGCAGTACTACACGACTATATCCTGGCTAATAGGTCCTTACCACATAAAACAAACACTTACCTATCACAAAAGCCATATGGCTCATATTTAAAATTTAGAAATGAATAAATTCATTGAAAATCCAACCACGTATGAATAACAGTGTGTGATTTATATTTTCTGAATATAAAAATAAACAAATCAGTTGGTTCATCCCCATATTTTTTTTAATTTATTGAAAAATAATACGATATCTAAAAATTAAGATGCCTTTAATCTTTAATGTTTGCATTCGTTACGAACAAATTATTAACTACTATAAGCATGAAAGTTTATTCATTCTTCATCAGGCATATTTTTACATTGAGTAAGTACGTATTATCTCCTCTTCAAATAAAGAAATAACGAATGAGAATATTCGTTATTCCACCATTAGTATTCTGACGACAATAATTACATACATTTTATGTGTATAATAAATTAATTGTTTTAACAACATAATGTTTATTTTTCTAATCATAATTACACTAAACATATCTTTTGAACATTATATATTTTTATTTTTAATACTTTATTATACTTAAAATTTAAAATGCTATACAATTCTTATAATTTTTATATTTTCCAATGAAATTTGGAAATTAATATAATATATTATATTCTATAATAATATAAATTGCACATTTTTGTGCATAAAAAAAAAAAAAGAAAGTACTTATAATTTACTTTAATTTTTCTATAACAATAATTCCTTTAAAAATTATCACGTTAATTGAATATAATAATTCATATTACTGTAATTTATTATTATGATATAATACATTTCAGTATTTAATTTATTTTTAATCATTAATCATTATCTATCTTAATAAAAAAAATTTAATATTATCTTTATAATAATATAATTAATTCTTTATTTAATTTAAATTTATATAGAACAACTATTATTATAATTTTGTGTAAATATGTTATAAAATATGTATAACCATAATTTATAACAATAAATTAAATTCTTATCTATCGATTCTTATTATAATGATTACCGTCCAAGTAGGTATACCTTATTTAAATATCATACAAACTAAATTAACAAAATTATATCTAATATTGGGTCCACATACAGGTTACAAGTATACAGGTTGTTGCAATTGAATAAACATAGGATAATCTTAGTTAATTAAAGTTTTCATCTCAATCCGTCTCTGACCATAAAAGATTATTTAGATATTGGATTATATTAATTTTCAAAAATGAATAAGATTTAATATTCTTATATAAGTTTATCATAGTGTTAGGTATCTAATCCAAGAATTATAATTTCTATATCATTATAATATTTACTTCTACTAAATCTTACAAAATTGAATTAGTTGTTTTTAATTATAATTAATATTCAGAAAAATATCAAATAATATTAGAACTAGTGCTGGGCCGATATAACAACCGATAGGTATTCAATATCGGTTTTATCGGTATCTGTTTTTTTTAACCGATATTTGACCAGATATTAAAATCAATAATGATATCGGTTTTTCCTGTATCGGTATTTTTATTTTTTAACTAGTAGGTATGCTATCAGTTATCACCTATTACTGACCCAAAAACTTATATGAAAATGTGTTATTACTTTATTAGTAAAATTAGGTATTAAATTTTTAAATAATATCGGAAAGTAATATCGATTTTTTTTTAAATATAGGCTCATGCAATTAAAAAAATTTAGATTTTAAAAATATCCGTTACCGGTTTAATGTAGGGAAAAATATCGGCATATCGGTTATCGGAAAAAAGCGATATCGGCCCAGCCCTAATTAAAACTATATATCTTAAATAAAAATGTATTTATTAATTAGACATACCATTCATATTAGAATCTAATATTTTTGAATTTGTAAATGCATAATTTAAATAATGATTTATATATTCTTGTTTATTATCTATTAAAAAAAAAAAATAGGTTTTCAATTTTATTATATTCATCATTCAATATTAGACCTAATCAATTAATTATTGAAAACTATTCATAAAATTACAATATTCCGTTTTTATTATTATCGTTTAATAATTTAATTTAATTTAATTTAAAAAAATACTCCAAAGAAATGTTTGATAGGTACTATGTTATTACGATATATGAAATTTATAAAATGTTACAATTAGAAACAGTATCTAATTATATCATAATTATGTTAATGTCTATAAACTGTCAATCTGATATGATTGTTTTCAAGTTATCAACGCAGCAAAAGAACATTAAACATATTTTTAAAAGATGAGCTGATACTCCTGCCGCACAGGATACAGGTGTGCGAATAATATCGTTTAATTTTAATTAGAATTTGAATACAATGATAAACCATTGCATTCAAAAAACGATTCTGAGCGAAGTTCAGTCAGATTATAATTTTCGTTTGAACTAAAAATATCAACTTAAAACAGCTATAAAAAAAATTGAGATTAGGGATTTTTCTAATATTTAAGTACCTATGATGTTAAGTAATATGTAAGTATACTTCAGTACAATTTTCAGACCTTAATACCAAAAATTGTCAATTTTATCAAACATTATATACGTAAAAACAAGAATTTTACGAAATATTCAATGTCCAATATTTTGTAGAAAAATGAAACGTAACGATTCCAAAATTTTACCACATATATATAATAGCTATGAGAACACTCAAAAAAAATTTCAAGTCTCTAACTTAAAAATTGCTTGAGTTATCGTGAAATATTGAAATCGAATTATAACTATAGTTATATAGGTAACTAAACAATTTGACAATCTTTATTTTATATAATATGATCCTATAATAAGACAAGTAAAAAATTGTATAGAACACTATAAGACGGTGATATACGTTTTTGTTATCAAGTTGTTAAATGTAATAAATATTTTCATATTGTATAATGAATTAATATTCTTTATAATGAAAAATAAAATTATATATAGGTACTGTATTTAAACATAATAAAATCTGCGTTGTAATTATTATTATAAATCTACATACTACATGAACAGAGTTACTTCGAAATATATCAATTATATCTACCTATATCCATTTGTAAACAATTATTATTAAAAAAAAATGATAAGAACCAATTATTTTTAGTCGCAGAAAACTGAATTCTATTTTAAAACATAATTATCAATATATTATATTATGTTTATTATATTTTCTAAATTGCATGTATGTATAATTACAGTTGACAACTTTCTCCAAATCCATTTCGTCGGTTTTGTAATTTGAACATGCTTCGATGGCCTTTTTTACTATTTTATCTATGTCATCGGTAACTATTTCACATATAATTTTGAATTAATAATTATATTGTTTTACTTTACATTTATTTAATATATATATATATATATGTGTGTGTGTGTGGGTTTGTATTTGATACTAAACGAGATCCAACGTATGGTTTTGGAGCAGCGCTATGAGATCATTTTTCGTTGTGAGCTCCAAAATGCTGGATCTGACAACGTTTTCCTCTAAATTGAGTACTTTTAATTATATTATTACATTTTAGCTTGAAATTGGATGGATATATATACCCTAACAGGTATGATTATACCTACATTATAAACATCTACACGTACAAATAATAGACATGAGATATGAATTTCCATCGTTAAACCCATTTGAATTTTGATTTAAATTATTAAATTTTTAGTTAATGAAATATAAATCTGATTATTTGTGGTTTTTATATGTAATATACGTATTATTATGTAAAATGTAAAAAAAAATACTTTTTCTACACTCCATAATACGAGTTATAGTATAGTAGTATAGAAAATGAATGATTTTGATATTATATAGAACTATAGAAATCATACTAATCTTAAAATTAATAGGTATTAATTATTTAATAATTATTAATATTTCTTATGTGTATTTTGGTAGTTAGGTGTATTCAATACAAGTAAAATTAAATCCTATCTACACTATATTAAAAATCAAAGATATTAATCTACAATATAAAAAGTTTTACTTGTTTTAAGTACCTATTAAGTAGGTATACTTTATCAGTATATCTGTATATATGTATATATACCTATATGCTATATAATATAGATGACTAATATTAATTGAAATATTTTAAACGTTGTATAAAAAGTACATAAAATCATAAATATTGTAATTGAAAACTTAAGCATTTTCATTAAATTAAACAAATATAAAATATTTTATAAATAAATTAAAAAATACATTTATGAAGGTATATTGATATTATATTATTATTATTTTATTTTGAATATAATAATAAGGCTATAACATTTAGATCCTCTAAAGTATAATCAATCCAGTGGCGGATCTAGAGGTCATCCAAAGTGGGGGGGGGCGAATTTTAAAAATATTTAATTATTTCAAAATATTAGATCTGAGCGAAGCGAAGAATGTATTGGTTTTACAATAATCTGTGATTTATTTTTTTATTTTGAAGACACTTTTACTACCCGAAATAATGCTCCGATTTTCAAGAACAGCATATGTTTGCGGTTGGAAATTGGATGTAGTTGGTACTTTATTCAGGTTATTTTTCTAATTTCTCAAAATTGACCCTAAGCGGTAGATAAAACGACGAAAAAATGGCATTTTTCACGTAAATTGAAATTTCGACGAATTCGGTTTCAGTATTTCACGATAACTCGGAAAATTTTTAACTTAAAAACTTGAAAATTTTATTGGGTGTTCATATAGACATTATATATATGTAGTAAAATTTTGGAACTGTTAATTTCTCCACAAAATATGGGACTTTGAATATTTCGTAAAATTCTCGTTTTTATGTACGTATATACAGGTACCTAATGTTTCTGTGCTTGGCTGGCACGTGTCGGCTATCGTTATTCGCTGCGATATTTTGCCATGCGGTTATGCTTATAAATTTATAATCATCAAATCGTTTAGTTGAAAATTCCGAGGGGGGGGGGGTGATCGCCACGTCCTCCCCTCAAATCCGCCACTGTATCAATCAATAGGTATCTACAGAGTACAGGCTACAACCTACTATAAATTACACACGCATATATCCAAGTTTTTAAAATTAGTGTCATGTGAGATCCGTATATTATTAGTTGTTTTTCAATAATTATTATTATTAATAACATAATATTACAGCTTAATTGTACCATGCGTCCATGCTATACATACACACAAACATATTCATGTTTTTAAAATTAGTGTCATGTGAGATCCGTATATTATTAATATTATAATATTAAGGCTTAATTGTACCATGCTATACATACACACAAACATATTCAAGTTTTTTAAATTAGTGTCATGTGAGATCCGTATATTATTAGTTGTTGTTTAATAATTATTATTAATATAATAAAGTAGGTATAAAGCTTAATATTGTACTATGCAGTACCTATCGTACTTTACGAGATCTATAATAAATTTTCACATAGTTATTATATACTTAGTTTATTTATATAAACTATAATTTTAAAAACACAATACGAGATCCGAAAACATGCATTGACAGACTGTCTGTGTTTTGCACTGATGATGGCAACTTTGTTTCCGAAATACGTATTTGCTTAAAATAAAAGTAAATTTTTTGTGGATTTGGGTTTTTATTTATTTAAATATATTATCCACAAGTCAATACTTAAACTATAAATAATAAATGTTAAACTTATAATAAATTATTATTACTCTTATATCTTAAATCTTAATACAATATTATGTTAAAATAAAACATAAGAATAAAGTTGAATTCATTAAAATATGTGTTTTTATTTTTAAATATAAAAAAGTTCTAATATAAATCCTATATTATTGATAATTAATTATAATACTTTATGGTTATGAATTTCATAATGTAAAATGTTCCTAACGACCAACCATTATTTAAGAAATGTTTCTTTCAATGAGAAAATATGTTTGTGTTTAGTATTACAGGTAGAAGAAGTCTGGTCAAAAAATTGAATTTGTATAGAAAAGAATAATAGATTAATTAAATTTTCCATTAAGAACAAAAATATATAAATTCAATTATTCTGTTGAAATTCAAATTTATAATATATGAGTATATCTACTTGAAGATGAATTACTATGATGTTCAATGTGGCAACGGTGTACAGATCTCACATAATGCGCGATAATTAAGAAAACACTCTTGTAGATCTAATAGAGTACTAAGTTTATTCTATACACATTGGATCTGACATATAGGGTCAAAATATTTTTTTGAGTGTATTGCAATTTAAATTATCAATTTCTTTATAATTTTATATTTATAAATTTACGTATTTTGTCCAATGATCATTAAATTAATATTAAGACCAGATCCCATAACGCATCAATTTTCTTACGGATCTCTTATTATATTATTCGTATGTATGTGTGTGTGTGTGTTTTGTGTGTACCCACAATAAGATTATAATTAATATACTTAATATAAATAAATAAATACCTATACCTAAAAATTGTAATATTTTTCAAATAATGTGTACATTTAACATTTAAGTAAATACTTGAACTCAAAGAAAATAATTTCAATAAATACAAACAAACCTTAAACTATATGATAATTAATGAATTAAGTATTTCACATTTTGAAAAAAAGCGTTTTTTTAAAATAATAATCTACATTCAAATATAATATGTACGTATATATAAGAATAAATAGTATCTACTTATATATTATGATGTTATTTAATACAGAATTTGATCTATAGTTGATCATTATTCAGTTTATTTTTCAAATTTCATAGTGGTTTTCATTATTAGTATGATAAATTACAACTAACCAAATATCACTAATTAATGTGAAAATTTTCATAATATATTCATTATTAATAAAACTAATTTTCATTGCTTTACGATTATTATACAATAATGGGAATAAAACTTGAAATAATTTTTTAAATTTTTTATTTGCCTAAGTATAATTTTTAACGTATCTAATTCATGTTTTTATTTTTTACTATAGTTTTAAAAATATTTTTAATTTTAATAATATGAAAAATTATTACATTTGTTGTAACTATACATAACACATTAACACTAACATTACCAACAGGATGAAATTCTCTATTAAATGTGAAAAGTGTCATTTATAAAAAAAATATAATTTTTAAGACAATGTCACTAAAAAACAAAATATTATAGAAGTTTATAATACGCATAAAAATCTTATTTTAAGACAATCATAAGCATAGAATTAACAATAAAAATATTCGCGGTAAGGTTACATAATATAATAAAACAGATAACAAAAAAACTGTTTATAGTATGAATTATTAATAGGTAATAAGTCATTATTATATATTAAATAATTATGTAATAATTTTATTATATGATAACTTATGAATGTACTCGTATTTATATGATATTTTAATGAATAAAATAATAATTATATTCGTGATAGTAATAAAAAGAAAATTTTCAATTTAGACCTTAGTATATTGCTTACTTTGTAATAAAAAAGCATCATTTATTGTGCGTCGCATAATATCGTTATTATTAATTTTTGATTTAATATCCAAATCTGGTAATTCTAAAAGAATTTAATGTATTTAAATAATTATTTAATCTCACAAAGTCACAACAATACATTACAACTACTATAGGGCGTAGATATGAATTATATAGCTTTTTTTTTGTTTCTCTAGATAGCAGTTTAGAGCTGAACATTTTGTTCATTGAATAGTACCCTCGAATTGCCTCACTTAGTCTCAATCTTATTTCCTGGTGCATATCATTCTTACTATTCAGATTTACCCCTAAATATTTTAAATTGTCTACTTATAAACATCTATTGTTATATTTGATAAAATTCATGGGGGTCTACTCATGATCATATATTTTTTCTTGCTCTCGTTTATTTTGAATGCCATCCTTTTGCTGGACTCAATTAATTCCTTTGTACTTTCTTCTATTTCGTTGCGAGAGTCCCCAAGAATTATGATATCATCTGCATTTGTTAGTTAAATTTCCGTGCTATTTATCTCCATAACTCGGGATTCATGCATATCTCTAACTATCCTTTCCAACATTATATTAAAAAGAATAGGCGATAGTGCATCCCCTTGTCTTAATAATAGCAACATAATAGCGGAATCAAGCGAGATAGTAAATTAATTTCAGAAATATTTTGAAAAGCTTCTAAACAACAAATAGAAAATTGTTAGAATGCAGGGTACAAAGAATTAGTTTATCATACAGGATACAGCAGAACCTGAACTCCCAGGACCAGACATAGAGGAAATTGAAATAATTATAATTAAGATTATTATTTACATTATTTACTATTATTAAGATTAATTAATTATTAAAGAACAATAAGGCCCCGGTGATGTGATGATAACATAAATGCAGAACTATTAAAAATTGTAATTAACCTACACCAAATTATAATAAATATATGTGAGAGTGAACAAATAGAACAGGAATTGATCTCATCAATCATATGTCCAATTTTCAAGAAAGGAGACCCAACCAAAGTCGATAACTATCAAGGCATTGATTATTATCAATTTAAATTATAAATTTAAAATTATTATCATGCTTATTGCATTACTAGAAACAGCGTATAGTGTTCTCAATCGTTATTCTACGAAGAATATGAAATTATGCAAATGACTTAGTAGGAAAATATCAATCCGGTTTCACAAGAGGAACATCCACCAGTGACCACGTTTTCACGATTAGACAAATCATGGAAAAGCATTATAAATTTGATAAGGACTACATATGATTTTCATAGACCTCAAGCAAGAGTACGACATCATACAAGTAGATAGAGAACAGCTTTCGATAGTCTTAAATAATTTTGGATTGCTCAAAAAATTAGTAAATATAATTAAAAACTGCATTTATAATATAACAGGCAAAATACGTTTCTTAGGAAGAGAGTCGAGGAAATTTAGTATTAATTACAAATTATAATTTTTAAATAAACAATATAATATATAATAATTCAATATAATATTAAAATGTGAAACATTTTATTGGAGAATCTATTGTGCATAATATTATATTTATAATAGATCAATATTGCGGTTAAAATGTAATAATTTTATTGAATTATACTTACCTATATGTCTCGTTAATACACACTCGGTTTTAAATTCATTTGAACTGTGTGGAAAAAATGTAATACTTACAAATGTATAGATTAATACTTTAAACTTAAAATATGTAAAAATCATGTTTATGAAGTGGTATTAACTCGTTCTGATTTCAATGAGATAATAATTAAGACGTAACAATAAAGATAACGGCTACTTTTGCTACTAGTTTAATAATGAAATGGTGTTAATTTATAACATTTAATTTGTGTATACAAATGTATATTAAATTGATATAAACTCTAATAAATTATTTATTCACAATAATAACAGGTGAAATCTGTTTACAAATTACTTCGCCATATTTGTAAAATGCATGTTTTTAATACGTAAATACTATACTATACTATACTCGTATATTACTCGTATTATGGTGAAAACATCTTCACTATATTAATTGTTATTTATTGAACATTTTTTTTTTTTTTTTGTTAATTTAGAAACATACATCATATAATAATATAATACGTACAATAAAAATATGAATTTGAACAATATTAAAAAAATTAAACGACTTGAATTAACATATCTTAAAGGATTAATATTTAATTTTAACATAAAAAATTAAATGAAGTCACCGTCATGACACCATTTTCTTTTTAACCTACGATGATGTACTGTGAGGGGATTAAAAGAAAGGGTTCAATTGGATAAGTTTTTCATAAGTCAATTGTAATGGGTAGAAAGTATAGCGTAGAATAAATTGTAAAATTATTTTGCCACTTCAGTAGGATATATTTATATAAAAATTATAATGGAGAGTAATATTTGATATAGGTAATGGAGAAGCATTAGTGATTTTACAAAGTGAAAAATTTCAAAAGTTTGAATACATTAAGATTTGATTTTTTAGCCGAATCCCAATGTTGTAAGTCGTATATCCAAATATGTCTAGAAGTAATTTAAAAATTCTTTATTTTATTTTCAAGTTGATGTATAAGTTATTTGAAATTAAAATTTGAGCATACAAGATCATACATTGGGGAATTAAGTCTTTTCATTTTAATATGATTACTCTAGCCACCAGGTTAATAATTTTATATGGATAGAGCCCTAAATATCTAACCATGTAAGGTGTTGATATCCAGGGTATTATAAATATTAACATTTGAGCAAAAATCTTGTCTCAGAGTGAAAGTAGTATGAAATGGTTAATTTTAACTCTCCATTCATTATACCTATCAGCCATTAAATTCAAACGGAGTTAAATAAATAATGAAATAGATGATGGATTATTCTGAATTACTATAATGGCTTTGTCTTCGACATAATAATAATAAATAAATATCACATAATTATTATTATTATTATTATTATTATTATTATTATATGTACCATATAGAGATATCAAATGCATGTAGACGTATTACGATGAACTTTTAAACGCGCGATTTTTTCACAAATTAAACTATAGTTTTAGGCGAGTTTGACGTGAAGTGGAGACACGTGATTTCGTTTTAATGCGATTTTAATGACAGACGTGTCGCGTACGCACGGATTTAACGAGCAACTTTTCGACGGCGGTCGTAAACACGTCCAACGAGGCTGTACGATACGATATTATTATATTAATTTGTATAACATTATTATTACATATTATTACATATTATTACATTATATTATATTATATGAAATAGTGTACTCGTGTGATATTATTACACCTAAAAGTCGCACTTAGACGACGAACATTGAACAAGATGCGTTTATCATTTATGATAAATATTTCTATAATATTATTGTATTAGTGAGTGAATGCGAAGCTCGTATTGGTATACACGTTATTGTCATTAGATTAAGTCATATTTAGCTACCTGTTTACCTAATAGTTTACTGGGATGAGTATATAAAAATGATTATACCGCGATCAGGTGCCAAGAATTAAAATTAGTTGAAAACAACTAGCGCGCATAACACGCCCAAGAGTGAAGTTGTATTTATTTATTTATTTATTTTCTAAACAATTTTCACTAAAAATAAACTAAAGAAAATTCCGTCTTTTTTTTTTGTATTTTTTTGTGTTCGTACCGCTGAACTAACGGCATAATAATGTAATCGTCATATAGCGAACTAGTGTAATGTCGCGGCGTCATGTCGTTGAAAATTACAATATCATACAGAAGTCAGAAACTATTACTAAATATTTTAGACACTTAACTTATTAAATTTAAATCAATACGCGAAGAAATATGTTCCATTTTATATTAAAATTTTATTTAATATTTTAAATATTACATATTTTAATTTTAATTATAGGGTTGCCTATACATAATTATAACAAGACAAAATTTGTATTTTACTATTTTGTACATATTGTTTTTTGATGGGGGTGCATAGTGATAGTATTTTCATACGTTTCAATAAAACTTTACTATCCTGATTCCTCTGTACAAAAAACATACAACCTCCAATTTTCACGTAAATAACGTATTATATCGCATATCGGCAAACATTCGTTGTTCATAAATCCAATGTTTTCAAAGATTAGAAAAATAATACATTTTAAAAAAGCGCTATAACAACCGGGTTCAAAATTAATAGGTTTATAATATTACGGTATACTTGTTAAACGTCTTCATTCGTCGTCTGTGTCTAGTCTACGCATTACACCGAATATTCTAATAATAAACACCACTACACTGCAGGTTCGGTGATAAGTGACGACGCGAGGGTAAAATGTGAACTATTTATTACTAAAATATATTACCGTCTTTAATTGAAGAAAGACATAATTTCAGACACGTGCCTCGACTTTTTAGTCTCTCTAAAGTTTAAAAAAAGAATTAATAATCATACATATTTCTTTTATATGGATATTGGATACGTCCTAATTTTATTGACTTACATTTTGTTTGGTATATAGAGAGTAAGACGCAAAAGATTGGTAGTAAAGTAATAAATATGATGATGTTCAATATAGTGCCTCATTTTAAGTGTATCTACGTCTATTAGCCTTAGCCAATACTTTATGAAAAACTCGAACTAACTAGATTTAATTATTAATCAAAATGATTATACCTATACAAATTATTATTTAGTTTGTGTTTCGATTATAAAATTATATTATAAAAATAATCAAAAGTAAAAATAAAAAAATAAATAAAAATATAAAAGTCAATACTGCCGTGGAAGGGATACAGCTATACGGGTATAAAGAGTATAAAGTTAAATTTGGATTAAAATTTGAATAAAACGATAAATTCAAAGGATTTACAGAATCTAGTAAAACTAAGTTAAGTAATATACCTGTATAGTAGATCTCCAATCAAATTTTCAGACCTTAAATCTCAAAATTTCCAATTTTATGCAACATTAAAAAGATAAAAAGCAAGGGAAGGGATACTAGTATGGAAGACATACAGGTGTAAAATATTTGAATATCATTTTAAGTAATATGTAAGTATACTTCAGTAGAATTTGCATACCTTAAAAGTTTAAACCTTAAACTGTCAATTTTATCAAACTTTATATACATAAAAACGAGAATTTTACGAAATATTCAAAGTCCTATAATTTGTTGAATAATAAAAGTAACGGTTTCAAAATTATCACATATATATATATATACTACCTACGTGAATATTCAATTAAATTTTCAAGTCTTTAACTTTAAAAATACTGGATTTATCATGAAATATTTAAATCGAATCTGTCGAAATTACTCTTTGTAAAAAATGCTGTTTTTTCGTCATTTTTTGATCGTTTTTTCTATTGCATAGGGTCAATTTTGAGAAATTCTAAAAATAATCTGAATAAAGTACCACTACATCTTTTTTTTAATCGGAAACATTTGCTCTTCGTGAATATCAGAACATTATTTCAAGTCGAAAAATTGTTTACATACATAAAAAAGAAGACACACATCATTATAACACCAATACATTATCCGATTCGGTCATAATCTTAAATTAGCAAAACAGAGAACCGAACGTTTCCGCCGAGATCTCCTGTCAACGAGATTGTCCGTCTGTTAAGATGTGTATGGTGTGTGTAAACATCAAATTAATTGATTTTAGAAAGTCGATTTCGCACGCCGCCGGTAATAATGGAAAAATAACAGTCTGTCGATCCATTCTTGATCGATCTGCACGTGCTGAAAGATGTTTATAATCTACATATTATTAATATTTACAATATGGCGTTTACCACACGCTGATGTCACGTTTTTGGCGCGTTCGCGTTAAAGAAAAAACAAATCGTGTAATCAAAAGAAATTTGTAGTCATTTGTATACTTGATATTACGCGTATGGCGTATTTATATACTATACCTTATATTTTTTTTTACCGTTTCGCTACTTACCTTTTATGAATTTTCCAATATGTATCCTATACAGCAAAACCAACATTATATTATTCAATTTCAAAATTAATTTAAATTTCATATAATTGTACCATACTCAAATCTCCATATGTTAATAATATAATGACTACGATACGATAATATTTTGAACTATATTGTATCCGATTTCGTCATACTTATATATACGTACATACTCGTAACTTCAATAATTTTGATTAATATGAGCGTATAAAATTATTATATTGTAATTATTATTAATTATTGTTATAGTCACTATAGTCATTCGTATTGCCATATCGGTCAATATTACAGAGGACAACATTAGATAAATTCATTCGGTGCAGTTATATTAAAGTGACGCGATAATAATATTATTGCACATAGATCTTTTTTGAATGACAATTTAGTTTTAAGACTGTTCAACTCGGTTATATCTACTATTAATTTCAATCAATATTGGCCAAATTTATGTAATTTTGATTGTGTATATTATATAGCTTTCTATAGTTTATAATATTATAAATTATAATCAATAAAATAAAATATTAATATGTTGTATATTGTAATAAGTTATTTTTTATTATTATTTCTTTTTTTTACTGAAAACTCTAAATATATAACAAAATAATATTAGGTACATTTTGTGCATGTATTTGATTTAAAAACCAACAGTTAAATCTTAAATCACCCGTCCGCACCGTATCATAGCAAAACAATAAACGTCAGAAAACAATTTTCACTTCAACATTAAACCAATAAAACTATCAAAAAAAAAAAAAAATAGTTTGTTTTTAAAATAAAGAATTCGAATACTTTTACGTTCAAATTCAGTAAACCATTTTATAATACGTAAATCGATACATTAAACACTTTAAGGTTTTGAATTTAATACTATGTTGATTTATGTTAAATCTTACGTTTAATACAATATTATAAATAAATTTATATATATAATAATATAATATAATTGTTTTTAGATTTTACATAGTGCGTAATATTATTGAATTTGCGATATTCACATAAACCTATCTAAAAATATATTCATCAAATATCTTGCAATCGATTATTAAATGTCAGTATGTTATTTTTATTTTCAGTCCTTGATTTATGGTTGGTATAACTTATGTTTATATAACATATCTAAAGCCATACATAATATAAATTTATATATATTATACTTGGTAAAAGCACTTTAAACGTAAACATTTTAAACGATATGGAATATTTATTATTATACATCACACATGGACAAAGATATAATACTTACAACGTCGAAAGGTTTTCATTTTTTCTATAGGCATAAATTGGTTAAATTTATTATTTCACTATTTCTAAAAAGACTGATACATTAAACTGACCAACGCACAACAAAAATATAATTAAAATCAACATATTAATTTAAACATTTTTTAACGGTTTCATAAAAAAATAATCTAATAACAATATCATAGATTTAAAATTTAATGTTAATTTTATTTTATTTTAATATTTAATCGATAATAATAAAATATAATAATAGTTTGATTTTTAGTTCTTGAAAATATATATTTTTAAATAATTTTTTATTTAATATTAAAATTAATTTATATAAACTAATCATAAACAACTACAGGTAGAATATTCATGAAATACATTGAGTTTTTGATAAAATTAAATAAAATTATAGTATAAATTATTAAAAAATGTGAATCAGTAAAAATATTCTTTAGAATAATTTTGTGATATATGATATATAAAACAAAAAATAAACTAGGCATTTTAACAGTATACTCGTTATAATTATAGGAAAACAACAATATGATTGTTGAACTAAAAACCGTAACGAATTCTATTTAATTTTAGATTTTATGACGTTCATTGTGACATTTATTTAATTTATTGTGTTTTATCATAGTTAATTTTACTAAACTGTATATTTAATTCGATCTAATTAATAGCATGAACTAGATGTTAAATTTTATTTAAAACGACATTCCGTTTTAGATCTGTACGTTACGTTTGTAACGTAAAAATAAATATTCAATCTACGCACGACAAAACCCAACAGATTTGAAATCTGGCTATATAGTACCGTCGAAATAATAGTCCATAATTCAGATTTCTAAAATATCGAATCTCCAGGTTAGGAGATCATTCACTACATATTCTAATATAAATTTTCTTTTAAATATTGTCAATGTTATCATATTATTGAAAATCGTATTTTAATTGTAAATATTTTGTGTTTAATCGTACCTAAATATACATTTGATAAAATTTAAACATTCATACAACTGAAAAATTTCTATTTATTCTTATAAAACATAGAGGATTTCACTATTTGACATCTCTCGTAATTTTTAGTAAAGCAATATGCAAATATTAGGTATATTATAACATTATTTATGTTCTTCCTCGGTTTTTTTTTTATTATTTGGGTACGGTGACTGTGACAGACGACAGTATAATAAAAACTCTCTATAGCCAGATTCTGTGTTTGTAATTATCGTTTCTGATCAGTCTAAAAATACATAATATAAATTATATAGTGATTATGTTCAGCGGAAGATATCCCGTCGACCAAAGGACAAAAGTCTTTTCCTAATCAGGCCCGATCCAACACGAAATAAATCCGTTATAAAGTCCAGTCCAACGAAACGAATTTCCTCGTCGCTTGTACGACAAGATAATAAATGAAATAACTAGGCGTAATAAAGAGTAATGCCGCGCGCGGTGTATTGCGTGTCCGTTAATCTGCCAATAAATAAAAAGATTATCCACATACACATACGCGGTGACGACGTCTTTATATTATATTTTATGGTATATATATTATGTGTGTGTGTGTGTTCTTGGGGAAATCATTACTTACCATGCAGTAGTGACTTCCGGCAAGTCGGTCGATTTACGACACGGAACGTACAAGGTATACAACCAAAACTCACATAGATTTAAAACAATATTCATATTAAATAATTATTTTATAATATTATATGAAAGGACGTCCTATAATATAAACATTGTATACAAACGAATTTTTGGTATCTGAAATCTGCGTTATTATCATTCATATAATGAATAATAGTATCATCATATTTTAATTTTAACGTAATTAAAACAAAACAAACCATCATCACCTATGTGAAATAAAAACTAAAAAAGTCGTAAAAATTAAACACAGGAATTTATTCGTTCGGGAGACATATTATTAATTATTATTATATGAACATACCACTGTAAGTCTGTAACATTATGTATATAACATATGAGATTGTTATTTTATATATTATTTTTCATATATAATATATAAATGAAATATATATATATATATATAATATAATATAAATTAAATATAAATTATAAATAAAGTTTTTAAATTAAATTATATAAACATATATGATATTATTATAACGTTGTAGGAGATAATGTGACCCGATCGATGTAAGTACTTTTATTGATCATATGAAATATAGTGTACCGTATACCAGGTACAAGTCGATCGTAATAATCGACCACACACAATGTGCACAATATATTATGCGGATATAAAATATAACAATATACAATATACTATTTAGTCGTCTTTGCGAACATATATTACACATACTTATATAAAACATAACAGGGAGGTGGTAGGGAAATGAAAATATTACAGGATTATTACAGACTCGCGTGCGTTCTCAGGTGATCATCAATCAGAATTCCTTCGCGATTTATCCGGGTTAGGTATATAATATATAATAATAAACCGCATATCGTGGTCGGTCGCGCAACCGCATTCGTCATTATTGCCGTGACCGCAGTACAAGAATATAACGCAGTCTCCATGGACGTTTCCGCGGATTTGACGTCGTCGTCTTCGCGCAGGTATTCGCCCGTGCAATATAACATATTATATATATATATATATATATATATATATATATATATATAGTATGTATTATACCAATATGAATACTTGCGCGACAAATCGTGACACGAAGAAACGCGAAGTCCACCGTGACTATAATTGTCGATACTCGGGGCGGACGGATCGAGCGAATAAAAAAACAGAATAAAATATTATTATTATTTTTTATTTATCGACGACATATTAAACGAAAATGGTACAAAAAGACGATCGGCGAGAAGAGATAACGTCGTCGCACACTCGTACAAAATAAACGCTCGTGTCGGTGGGCGAAATAACACAATGTAATATTATTATCAAAATGGTCATCGCACGCGGTTGTCTGTCCGTATACGGTTCCTACTATATATAATATACCTAGGTATAAACCAGGCAACACGCGAAGAGAACGGTGTTGGTATAATGTATACCAGGCGTCAGTCGGCGCGAGAAAAAGCGGCTTACGATTTTTGTTATTATTAAAAAAAAATATACGTTTATTATGAAAAAAAACGCTGATCGAATCACCGTCGTATTGTACATATTATGTATGAACGGTTATGTTATAATCACTATTTTAGATTCTTAGCAAAGCGAAGAGAAGATTGTATTGGTTTTACAATGATGTGTGATTTTTTTTTTTTTTTTTATGTCTGTGTACAAAAATACTACCCGAAATAATGCTCCGATTTTCACGAATAGGGTATGTTTCCGGTAGCAAAGTGGATGTACTTGGTACTTTACTTAGGTCATTTTTTGAATTTCTCAAAATTGACGCTATGCGGTAGAAAACGGCGAAAAAATGACGAAAAAACGGCATTTTTCGAGAAAAATGAAATTTCGACGAATTCGATTTCTATATTTCACGATAACTCGGGCAATTTTTAAGATAGAGACTTGAAAATTTTTTTGGGTGTTTACATAGCTATTATATATATGTGGTAAAATTTTGGAACCGTTTTTTAAATTTTTTTACAAAATATTAGACTTTGAATATTTCGTAAAATTCTCGTTTTTACGTATATAATGTTTGATAAAATTGGCAATTTTGGGTATTTTGGTCTGAAAATTTTACTGAAGTATACTTACATATTACTTAACATCATATTATAAAAATCCTAAGTCACAATTTTTTTTTATAGCCGTATTAAGTTGATATTTTTAGGAAAACGAAAATCTTAGAATCCATACGTATAAATAAATATTCTGAAAACACTTTTACTACCCGAAATAACGCTTCGATTTTCACCAATAGCGAGTTTCAGATGTAAAAGTGGATGTAGATGGTACTTTATTTGAGTCATTTTTCGAATTTCTCAAAATTGACTATAAGCGGTAGAAGAAACTACGAAAAAATGACGAAAAAACGGCATTTTTTACGAAAAATGAAATTTTGACGAATTCAATTTCTATATTTCACGATAACTCGGGCAATTTTTAAGTTAGAGACAGAGAAAATTTTTTTGGGTGTTCACATAGATTATATATATGTGGTAAAATTTTGGAACCGTTTTTTAAATTTTTTTACTAAATATAGGACTTCCAATATTTCGTAAATTTCTCGTTTTTACGTATATAATGTTTGATAAAATTAGCAATTTTTGGTATTAGGATCTGAAAATTTTACTAAAGTATACTTACATATTACTTAACATCATACTAAAATATTAGAAAAATCCCTAATCTCAATTTTTTTTTATAGCTGTTTTAAGTTGATATTTTTAGTTCAAACGAAAATTATAATCTGACTGAACTTCGCTCAGAATCGTTTTTTTGAATGCAATGGTTTATCATTGCATTCAAATTCTAAGTAAAATTAAACGCTATGATTCGCACACCTGTATCCTGTGCGGCAGGAGTATCAGCTCTTTTTTTAATATTATTTTCGTCCGTAAATATAAATTTTATATATAAACCCGCAATTTTTTATAAATTTTACGGCGTGCGGTCGTCAAATCGTAGATAGTTCATCGTGACCGGCGTCGAGGGCGAACTTTTTTTCCTTTTTATTTCCAAAAACGAATCAAAGTGAAACGTCGGCCACGCGATCAACCTCGTGCGATGACTGAAGACGAACGACAACACGAATATTTATAAAATAAATATTTGGTATAATATTATACACGATCAAAAATATAATATCGTGTTACGAAAAATGAAAATAAATGGAGATATCATAACGTCAAAAACGTATAAATATAATATGAAATGACGCACACCGTGAACGAAACGTGATTAGGTACGTGCTGCATAGGACATTTGCATTTACGTGAAAAAATAAATAAATGTATACGGACTATCAAATATAATATCGTAAAATAATATATACGTATTTATTAATAAACTTCACACGACGGGTGCTGGTTCTAAATCCGAGCGAATTCCGCAACGATTTTTCGTCATATATACAAAATACAATATTTTAGGTTTTCGATATTTTGCGTGTTCTTTTCTTTTTAAATTTAAAAAAAAATATTAATATTTTTACCCCTCCCTTTTAAATTATTTTACATAATATATAATATTGTTAATACACTACAACAGTTTAAGCTATCAAAACACGGAGACTTGGGATTTACGAAAATCGGATAACACTCACAAAATATGTATTTAATTAAGTAATTTATGAAATATTGTAATATGTTATTCGTTGTTAGCTTATTGATAAAAGCAACAATTCTCAAAGTAAACATTAAATGCATTATTGTAATTTTTCAGTCTTTTCAATTTATTAAAAAATAAATAAAATCTGCTTTTCAAAAAAAAAAAAAAATGCACGTAACAAAACCAACTTACGATAGAATTTGCACGAGCTTTACAAAAAATGAATCTCTATTTTATTTCTTCATCATAAAATGTGTAGTTTTATTTCCTAGTGTTATATTATATAATAATATAATAGAGGTAGGTACACGCACAATTTTGATAGATAATTCAACAACTAAAATTCATAGTATTATATGATACTAAAATAGTAAATTATATGATATGGATATAATAATATCATATTTTTATTATGTACTAAAATAAAAAACCAAACGTATAAATTTGAAAAAAAAAATCACATTTCAGTTTTGTTCAATCATCTGCAGGATCTTACGAATGTTTCTATATAAAATATATTACGGAACAAGACCAAATCAAAGCTATATTTATTGTCTAACTTCATACCTATATTTAGTATAATATACATACACAATGATGTACTATTTTTAATTAATCGAATGTTCTTTTTTTTAAATTGATCGAAATAATAATATTGCGACCTAACCTTGCAGGTTTCAAAGGTCCAACTATAAACTAGTTGGATCAAACGAGTTTCACCTTATCCGTTTAAATATCTTTATGACATCCTGCAATGCGCATTGTTTTTTTTATAAAAAAAAAAAAAAACATTTTATATCCATTGTACTTAGTACGAATCTAATTTGTTTATCGACAAGAAATAATCATTCCAAACCGTTCACTCCTTTTCGATCGAGATGAAAAATTAACGAATAGGGGTACAGTCATAATACCACCATTCACCACTATACAAAATTGGTAATAAATTTTTGATGGGGAAAAAATTCGAATGAGTTATAAATTTATACCGAATGCACTTTACTATAAAATCACCCATCATATTATACTGACGTAGTGTATAATTAAAATACACGACAAATTCGCAAATAACGAGTACTTATATTAACATAAAATTTTATTTTTACCCGTTATATTATACACGGTTGATTACAGTAGGTACTTCCGTAAATTAAAATATTAAAATATCGTATTCCTAGAAAATTGATGAACCATTCACAATTGTTTAATCAAAAATAAATTATAATAAAATTTAATTATTATTTAAAAAAAGTAACATGTAAAATTATGAAGTAATAATAATATATTATGTTCGACGAGACTTCATTAATAATAACTGTATTTTATTTCCAATAATAGACACGTAAAATATTATTATTAGTTTATAAAATTTAAATTTCTCGCGTCAAATATTAATTAATAATCGACTTTTTTCTGGTATATCATAGTAAAAATTTATAAAGCGTATCTAAATTTTATTGCAATATTATCTCTTATTATAATTTCTAACTAAGAACGATATAAATAATATGTATAATTATGTAATATTAATATATTTATATGCGAGTGAAAAAAGTATTTATAATGTAATACAATATAAGAGATATCAATTTAATCGGAAGGTAATATTATTATTATTATTATTATTATTATTATTATTATTATTATTATTATTATTATTATTATTATTATTATTATTATTATTATTATTATACGTACCTATATATTATAACTATATTTACACGCATACGCACGTGATAATGAGAAACATATTCGTGTGCAGAATGAGAAGAGGGGCACAACAGACTGGCGCACAAACATATAAATATATGTATATATATATATCATGTATATTATATGATGTATTATCTTCCTGCTTTTACACATTTATATTATGAATATAATAATAAATCACGGCCGTGTTTAAATCGCGAAATTAATTATAACCACAGTTGCCGTCAAACGTAGTTAAGTATCAAAATATATAAGAATGAGCATTGAGTGGAGAGGTTGAGGGAGGAAAAACATGTCGGCCGTACGTCTTTAAATATGAAGAATATTATATGAAAAAACCTGGAAAGAAATGAAAATGTCCACGGTATAAAGTTTATAATATCATATAGTTAATTAACTTGTTGTATAACGGGAAAAAACAATACGTATAATATTACGAGATATTGTGTATAAGACTACAACGGAAAAGATGATTATGATGGCTTATTTATATTATTGGCCGGTGCATGTGCAACGTACAGATGTAGGTAGACCGGCTGCTGCAGTTACTACGTTGCACCGAGCGTGAGATTTATGATACGCATATCTACTTGTTATAATATTATATTATTACAGCGTCTTTGGCTCTTTACGGTTTTTTTAGAAAAAAAAAAAACGAAATATTATAAATTATTTTATACGATAGAAAACGAGTTTAATATCAACTGAATATATCTCATTTTTCTTTTTAAATGCGTTTGAAATTTAGATTGTAAGGTATTCACGACTATCAGAAATCTATCATATCAAGCATAATAATATTATAATATTACAAATCTGCTATACGCGCAATAACATACGTATATCATAAATATGTATGCGCGAAGATACGTGAAGTTTATTTATAATAATAATAATAATAATAATAATAATAATAATAATAATAATAAT
>JAIUCT010000009.1:8531716-8558822 GCA_021307375.1 Tetraneura akinire
TTATTATTATTATTATTATTATTATTATTATTATTATTATTATTATTGAAAAATCATTACATTCGAAAAATGATTCTGAGTGAAGTGCTGTCTAATTTTGATATTTAGATGAATAATTTAGAGATCTTATGGCCAAATATATTGAATATATAAAGACTGATAAATGTAAAAATTTTAATCAATACCTACTGATGAACTTCGCTTCAACTTCAACATCGTATTTCCGAATATAATAATTATTTATCATTGTATTCCAATTTTAATCAAAATTCAATACTATCCAGTATGGTAGTATCCTCTTTATATTTGTATCACTTCCCTTGCTTTTTTTAATTTTAATTCGGTTTGTTATGAAAATATATTTATTAATTAAAAAAATTAATTTTAGATTCAATTTAATTATGTTTGTTTAAGAATAGAAATATTAATAATATTATATAAAATAAAAGCAAAACACTATCAAAATTTAGATAAATCTATAAAACGAATATACTTACTATAATTTACCTTGGGATTTTGAGAAGTAAATTAATAAGAACTTTTATGGATGTTTTATGTAAATTTTCAATTATAATTTAGTGGAATCAAAGTTTAATCAACTTATTAAAAGATTAAATATTCTAAATATACCTGTAATTTCAAGATATCATAAAAGTATACCTGTAAATATTTTTTAAATTTTCTTTAATTCGTGTCTTCGTGATGAGTTAATAATATTACTGTTAGTTATTTTTAAATTTAAAATAATAATATTGTCTCAATATCTTTATTATTTTTTTTATAATAATTCAACTCTTGTATACTCGTAATGTGCTTTCGCATTAACGTAACATCGAAAATAAAGTATTTTATCATATTATAACATCAAGAACCGGTGAATATCGTCTCTCGGCTCGCAATGTACCTAACACTAATAATATTAATTAACAAAATAATAATTATAAAAAAAAATAAATGCCTAAAAATATATCACTATAAAGTGGTTGATTTTAAGAGTTTTTACAAGACACGATCTGTATAATTTTACATAGTTTTTGTGTTTTATTTTTCATAAAAAACTAACTATAAATATGTTATACTAAAGTCTGTAAATTGAATTCATATAGAAATAAAAAAAAAAAAAGCTGGAAAGTTGTCAGTGAATTATTAAGAATATTCAACATACTTCTTAGACGGATAATATTGTTTTTTCATTTATTTATTTTTTGTCACTTTCCTACCGTATCGCGAACCTATGATCGTTTGCGAGGCTCCGCCAAACAGTTCGTTTGATGTGTCTTTTGTTTAAAACCTGTCTAACAAACAATGGCATGTGAGCAATGAGCTTCGTCGAAGATTTGGATGGAACCCAACAGACATCATCTTTCTAAGATTATATAAGGGGGGTAAATAATCTTAGCAATTTTTCTGTTCATTTTCATCATTCATTGTCTCGGTGATTTTTGAAAACTATTTTTTTTTTTTATAAAATACAGGTATATGAATGTTAATACTAAGAAGTAATAAATAATAATTAATTTTATTATTAATTAAAATATATATAAATATAAAAAAAATAACAAAATAACAAAATAAGCAAAGAAAATAGAAGCATACTCTATAATAAATTAATAGATTTATAAAAAAAAAATTATTAACTGATAATTTCACGTCAGAAAACACAAATATTATTATTATTATACTTATATCATGTAATGATGTAATAATTTTTCGAAATTTATCAAAACATGATCTGTGTCATATTTATTTATATTATGAGCATTATTATTTCATACAATTTATTATTAAGAAAAAAAAAAGAAGAAGAAGAAGACATTAAACATCAAACCATATATTTTTATTATTATGACAGATGTACCTAAGTTTTTTACTATTTTTTTTTTCTTTAATATAAAATGTACTAATGATGTTTTTTTCTAACATATATCATTTTAACGTTTAGTTTTTGTATCCGTTACAAGTGAAAGTTGATGTCACACGCGCTACTCGAAGCAAAATTTTGACAAAATTACATACATAATCTATTGACATAACTTGGCAACCAGAGGAAATGAGGATTTTATAACATTATAGTTTTATACCACAATGCAGTATTTTTTTTTTTTTTGTTATTATATTAAATACATTTATTATTAATGGTAAGGATTTTGAGTGAATTAGATATTGAGTTGTTGATAAAATATGATAGAAACAATAATCTCATGGACCACCAAAATATTGTTGTCGGATATACACCACGAGAGTGATGTTAAAATAGAGTAAAGAAGAAATATAATATTTTTATAATATTTTCCTTGTTAATTGTGTCACATAAACAATATACTATTATATATATATACGCTCAGGAGTTTATTTTATATATTTATAAAATCAAAGACGTTATATGGACAAATGAGATATTCGTTAATATAAAAGGAGAATCCTGTGAACATATAACGTCAACGAGCAGGACATTATAGTCGTGGGTCGTAGTACAATAAAGCCTAATAAGTATAGCAGTAGCTTATAATCGAGTTAAAATTATATTTCAAATGTCATATTTTGATCGTTACGCGTGGGAAGTAAAATACCGTTCTACATATTATGTATTCTTATCACATTTTTAATTTATTTATTTTCGACACAGAGAAGGAGTTTATTACGATTTTTTTTTTTTATTTTAAATCAACGTTTAATTGAAACAAACGATATTATATTAATTATTATTGTACAATAAACGAATAAAACTTGCGTATAATCGCACGAGTATATTATAAAAATGGGTCGTAATAATATTTTTACGATGGTCAACCGGGTAGGTACGACGACATTAATTATTAATACGTCGCGAACAAAATGTTTACATAATATTATTATAATATTATATTTTACGCAATACATCACCAACGGGTGTTTATAGATATAGAAATAGTTAAAAGACTGATACACGAGTGATTACACGGAACAATAATAACTCATTCGGACAACGACAATAATAATAATAATAATTATTATTATTATTATTATTATTATTATTATTATTATTATTATTATTATTATTATTATTATTATTATTATTATTATTATTATTATTATTATTATTATACGTTATTTTAATATAGTCTGTACGCGAAAGGTATTAAATCGTTTGAACGAAATACTCGAGCACAAAAAAAAATAATATTAATATATTTTAATATTATACATAACATGAATACGATTGTTGTATACGATTCGCTACAATAACACTCGTAAGTCGTAATGATAATACGTCAAATCGGTTTATGCACAGCTACTTATAATAATGTGTACAGCAATATCGCGTGTTTGGATGTAATATTTTTGAATTACACGAGACTTTGCAGGACATGTCGTACGTGCACCGCGATAACTTGTCAAATTGAAAATAATATTATTAACGACCGACCGTTAGTCGTTGGACGTATTTTAATACCTATAATATAATCGTATGCGCATATTATTATATATATTATATTATAATTCGTTGCGGATGCAAATATTAAATATTATTTTTCTTCCGAAATGGATCTATTTGAATCGTTCGTCGGTGCTCAACTACATTTTTTATTATTATTATTATTATTATTATTATTATTATTATTATTATTATTATAACCCACACACGCATAAAATATTATGTCGTTTCAGAGCAAATATAATAATAATAATAATAATAATAATAATAATAATATATAGGTAGGTACACGATTTATCACGACACGCGGTCACGGATCAGTGGATCGCGGTGTACGTATTATTATTTTTATTTACCCATTTTATCCGTTTGCGTCTAGACTCTAGACGATACGAGATGATGCATTAACGCCTCATATATTATGCACTCGTTTAAAAACGATAAAAATATTATATCGCATTGAGTTAACACAAAATTATATTTTATAGTAATTTTATTTTTGTAGTTTTTAAAAGTATTTTAATTATAGGTATAAAATATAATCTATAGAAATAGAAAATACATATCTAGTCACTATAGCTCATAGTTATAACAAAATTTTTAAATTTTTAAAAATTTTTATTTCGGGAACACTAACCATCGGGAAAAAGGAGATCAGAAAAAAAGGTTTCGGATTTTTGGATTTTCGGATATAATACAAATCGAGAAAAAGTTCAATCGGGAATTTTGATTCGGGAAAAATGACGGGTACCGTATCTATACAATATAAAAACGAGAATTTTAGGAAATATTCAAAGTTTTATATTTTATAGAAAAATTAACGTAACGGTTCCAATATTTTATCACATTTCACATATATATTATACATTTATACTTATGTGAACACTCAAAACAATTTTCAAGTCTCTAAGTTCAAAATTTCACGATTAATCGGGAAATATTGAAATCAAGTCAAAATTTCAGTTTTTGTGAAAAATGCTGTTTTTTCGGTCACTTTTCCTCTCGCATAGGGTCAATTTTGAGAAATTCGAAAAATGACCTAAGTAAAATAACACCTACATCCACTTTTAAACTGGAAAAATATGCTAATCGTGAAAATCTGTGCATTATTTAAGGTAGAAAAGTGTCTACATACATAAAAAAAAAGACATTGTAAAATCAATAGTTTTTTTCTTCGCTCAAAATCTAAAAGAAACTTTAACTACAATTTTATGGATAATTAATAACTATTTTTCAATAAATAAATTATATTGTATATTTCGTGCAAATAAAAATATTATTATGTATTTCTAATCAAATAATATATAAATTTCGATGAAAGCTAGTAGAAAATAAATGCAAAATACAATTATTTATTGTAATAAATTATGTATTATTATGACGTGTATATAGTACGGCAAACTATTAGATTTAGTTTACATTTAATGTCATCGTAGTTTTTTATTTAATAACAGAAATTTGGTAAACATTTTATTCTGAACATAATATCATATTTATTAAAAACATGTTTTTTATAGTACACATTTGAAAAAGTAATGCATCTGTAGATACCACTTGTTGTTATTGCAAAACTCAAGCTACTGTTTTTAAATTTTTAATAATTTGTTTTAAACCAATTAAATTGTTTGTGTACTTTTGTATATGATTATAATTCAATTTTCTATTTGTTACTTATTTGCCACATATTAATTTGTGTAAATAATAATTAAAGACATAAATTTTGTAGAATAGTACTAACTAACATATCTCCAATATTCTATAGTAAAAACATTTTTTATATATAATATTGTAATAATTAATCGAATTTAAAATTATAGTAATCATAATAATACTATAATATTTATTATTGTTTAGATATGGTAAAAAAATGTTTGGGTTTTAAATTATAATTTTTGAAATTTATGATTAGGGCTGGTACTTCTTGCATTTAAAAATAAAAAATATATAATATATATAGTTGGTATAAATTAGATTATTAAAATATGAATAGAAGAAATAATAAGAATAAACAAATATATTATTCAGTGTCCCACTGTGTTTCTATGTAACCTAATGTACGAGTATATATTTAAATATTTGAAAAATTATTTATTTTATATTATACTTATTTTATTTATAATTAAGTCTCATTTTACATTATTATAATTTTATTTTAGAATACTCAAATTCAAAATAAAATGTTTGTATTCAGATTAATTAAAATTTTCAGATAACCGATTTATATATAGTTATATTATCAATATCCACCATATAAAATATCATTAATCATTATTCTTGGTTATGAGTTTTTTAGATTATAATAAATTAATAATATAATTTTATAAGCATTATTAGTTATACACTTTAAATTATTATAAACGATATTTTTTAGATTTAATTTTTTTTTAATTACATTTGAACACGGCGTTGGGATTGGCAACTATACGTGCGTTTTTGAATAGGAAACAAAATTTATTTGACACGATAAATGTAGGCACTACAATTATTATTATTATTATGAACGAACGAAATGAATGTTAGTTGACGAAGAAAACTTCGTGTTATTGTGCACAGGTCAAATTTTTTATTGTTTTTATTTATATAAGTAAGTAAAAATCTCATAAATATTATACTCAAAATCAGAATTCGCCGCATGCAAGTTCTCGTAGTGTTGACATCATTGAGTATAATAATATAATAGTTCCAAAACAGTGGAGTTTTTATCCTTCGAACCCGAGTAGAAAATATTGTTTTCTAACATTCATTAAAAAAAATAGTGGATTATTTTCAAGAAACTGAATTAAATATAAAAAAATTAACACAATCGAGTTTATACTGGAAAATATTAAAATTTGTTTAGTTGAGTTTGTATATAATATAACTATAATATTGTAATATTATATAACTACTAACATCCCCTATGTGCAAAACGACCACTGACCTACTTCATTTTTAAAATCATACGTATTACTAAAATTGTAATTGTTAGGGCATAGTAGTTGGTGTTCGTTTGAAAATATGCAATACGTTCAAAATGAAGAAACAGAAATAAAAAAAATATAAAAACATGACGATTGAATTTATAATAATATTGTGGGTTTAAGGGTAAAAGTGTAAACAATATATTTATTTAATTTAAATTCGGTATTTGCAGTTATATATAAATTACAAATTACCAATTGGATATTTTATAGTTTAATAATATTGAAGATAGTTTAAATGTAGTTATGGTATAAAGTTTTTTTTCTTAACATAGCTTTATGGTATTCTTTAGAATTTGAATCACTTTATCTCAATTTGTCCTTGTCGTATGAATATATTTTGTTTTTTCTGAGCAGTATTAGGTACAAAAACTTTATGCTCAATACCGATATAAAAATTGTTTTATTAGTTTACTCGGTGGATTGAATATATTATAAATCTAAAAGTATACAGAAAAAGAAGAAAAAATGATAATTCTTTATAGTTAAATGATTAATACCAACATTACGAAGAAATAAAAACCGAGATATCAATACAATTTTTCACATCACATAGAAATAAAATATATTTATTATTTTATTCTTATTCAATAGTATGATGCATATGATATCAAAGTCATGAAAATTAATTAAAAAAAAAAAAAATTATATATTATGCAAAAATATTATTAATTATGTTTTTATTGTACACCAGTAAAAAACAGTACGTCTTAACAATGAAACTGATTCATTTGAATTCAATATTTGATTTAAGTCTTAAAAACAAATCTCAAAATAAAAATGAAAAAAGGACATTTTTGTGATTATATTATATAATTACAATAATGATGTACAATAATATACTCACGTTGTATATAATTTAATTTATTAATATTTATTTTGTTAATTATTTCAGGTAAAGCAGTACCTTTTGTCGAACTCACTGTAGCCCATGCTTCCGTACTCACCATACTAGCAATTAGTTTTGAACGATATTACGCAATTTGCGAACCACTGCGCGCTGGTTACGTATGCACTAAGACCAGAGCGATGATCATCTGTCTGTTAGCCTGGGGACTTGCTGCACTTTTTACTAGGTATTTATCTTATTAAAATATTTATATTGACGAATAATAAACAATTTATTAATATTATTAGTAATTTGATACACAAAATAAAAATGTTGTTTAATCCATTTTATCAATATACCAGGAAATATTTTAAATCTAGGATACAGTTTTCATAAATACGTACATGCGCGATAGAGCTGATGATAGGTATAAAAAAAATAGAATAGAAGACTGAAATTCTTAAGACTATACAGTCATTAATTATTTTCTATTTGATGAGATGATAAGGTACAAGTACACGAGATGTGCGCATCATGATAATAAATAATAATAATAAAACTTCATAAAAAATCTTAAAAAACTAGCGTGTAGAAATGTTTGACCTAAAAAATATATTACAGTAATTATTAATTTCTTATTTATAACTATTCTTTACAATAATTATAATATAGTCAATATCTCTCATCCATTTATTTATTAAATTCGTTTACTGAATATACAGTACTAATAATATGCAATTTATTTCTATTAAACGATAAAATTAAAAATATAATAATATCTAATACTTTTCTCATTTTTAATTAATAAAAAGTTTACCCTGCTGATTGCTCTTTTTTAAATTATATTATTTTACCAATTAGTATAATAATAAAAGTATTGTACGTAAGTCACGACTGCTCTTTTTGAAATAACGAATAACTTCGAAATTTTAGATTGGCGATTAACATAAATTTAAAGTATAATTATTGTGTGTAACTATCTTTTAGTTAAACGTTGGATGCACAAGGAAAAGCTGTTAATGAAAAATGTTATCTAATAAAAATCATTAAAATTAAAATAAAAAACAATTTTAAAAGTAGAATTAAAAAAGCAAGGGAAGGGATGATACAGATGTAAAGAGGGTAGTGTTGAATTTTGATTACAATTTGAATGCAATTATAAATCATTACATTCGTGAAAACGATTTTGAAAGAAGTTCATCAGAATATCAGATAATATACTCGTATGTACCGATTAAAATTTTCACATTTCTCAGTCTCTACGTTCTATATAAATAATTTATCATAAAACCCCTAAATTAGTCACATAAAGACACAAATCGCTTCGCTCAAAATCCAAATATATATATATAAATAACTGAAATAATACAAGAAATAAAAAATTTCCAAAATTTAAAATATATTATATTTCATAATAAAATTATGCATTTATTGTTATACGGAATACAAAAATACCATATAAAAATTACCTAATTATTATTATTTTTTTTTAATTTTATGTAAATATTAGAATAATATTTTAGTACTGCTATCAGTTAGTTATCAAAAATCTGTAACCAATATCTGTTAATACAATCTATTGACTGTATTAGTCAATAATTAATTTTATTATGTGAAGTTGCTGCTAAATAACGATATTATATCCATTAATATCAAAATAATAATACAGGTATTGAAATAAAAAAAACTTAATACGTATATTATACGTAACTATTTATATATGTAGGCCAACATTTTGCCAAACATCCAGAATATAAAATATATTAGATATTAAAAATAAAAATTTTTGTAAATTCTATACAAAAATGTTATTTAAAGGTAAAAAAAAGTTTATAGTTGGGAAAAAAGAAAACTTATTAAATAAAATCGTTTAATATTCTGAAATTTAAATAAAAAAAAAAATTAAAGGAATCTTGATTATCCAAAAATGCTAATATAGTATTATCAAATACCTAACTAAAAACATTTATAATAATAAATACTTTAATATAACAGCATGTAAAATATTTTATAAATTTAGTTTTTTGTAAATAAATCCTAACGAACCATTTTTAAAAATATATTCGCAATAATACAATTATATCTAATTTTATTTGGTACGTTATTTAATTACTTATAAATATATTAACAATATAATCACGTATTTATTTCTAAAAATTTATTTTGGAAAATTATATATTTACAATATTTTCACATACTAATGAAGTATAGAATAAAAAATTCAAAATTAAATAAATACACTTTAATAAAACAACATTTCTATTATTTTTAATTTAACTATTGTTTACATTGTTTTTCATACTGTCTTTAAATTATTTTATTGTACTAATTAAAATAATAATCAAAGTGTTGTGTGACGTAAAATTTTTATATTTTTAAATAAAACTGTATTATTTCTAATTTCCATACATACAATTTTAGTTTCTTAATAAAACTTAATCCATTGTTATTTAGTTCTTGGATTATTTCTACGTCAATAGTAAATGTTAAAAAAAAATTATAATAATATTCTGTAATTATACCTGTCTACTTCACAATTTATATAACTGCAGTTGATAATTTTTCTACTTTAAAAGTAGGTATACTCGTATACCACTATTACCAAAACATAGATTATAATATTTTTAACCCTTTTTCTTTTCGAAGCAATATTTCCGTAATAATATACTTCTGCGAATCAACCAGATGTTTAGTAAAGCCTATACATTGTAGCATTTCTAATAAAATGTACATGATAAACGTCAATATATATATATATACGTTTATTATATTATATTGTCACTAATGGAGTTTTATGAGATTTCATATGATAAAAATTATCAATAAAATGTCGTCGTTTTATGTTTACTCGTGGCTTTTCGGTGAATGTTAATGATAATAACAGAATATATTATAACACCCCATAAAAGAGACATTATATTATCAAATATATTATTGAAAAATATTCATATCTTATTTATTCACCAAAATTTATGTTTAAATATATATATATTTTTTTAAAAATAAATAGATAAAAACATTTTCACGGGTATAATAATTATAATAATAATAATAACTATAGTTTTACCACAGTTTTATTGACATTAAAAATAAAAAGTTATATAAATTCAAAATAAAACATTTTGATAAATACAACATATTTCTATTAATATACGCTTGAAAATATAATATTATAATGCAATTTATTTTTTTTATTTATCCACACGTCATATCCTATCATTGAAACCACTAAAACAATAAATTGAAAATCGGAAAATCGATAATAATTGAGTATAGCAACGTTTAACGAAATTTGTATATATAAATATATAAAGACCGCGTGTAGAAAAAAAAAGCATATTTCAGTACTGAATAATATTTATGCAATAAAGACTCGATATTTATATTGGACGTTTCTCAAAAAAAATACCGGAACCTTTAAAATCATAATAAATTAAAAAAAAAAAAAAATGTGTTTTTATCATTTAAATATAATTTATAATCGTGCTTGTACAGTTGTATACAGACATATACAGCTACTATAAGTATTATTACGAAGACAGATGTACGAAGGAAATAAAAATAATACGCGCGTCTTACGAGTGAGCCTCGAGGCTCTAACATTTGTAAAACGGATAAAACTAGACGTTATAATAGACGACTACGATGGAAATGACAGGAGAGAATAATTTCCAATAGACGTTTCGTTGAAACTGAAAGACGCCAACGGAACTCACGTTATGTGCGTTTATTGTAGATTAACCCGAACGCGTGGTAAATTAAATTGTTCGTGTACTTATGAGACACATAAACGATTTGTTTTAAATTTTTCACAAATCCTACACATGGATGGCAACGACAGCGTATTTCTACTTGTCCAAATATTTTCTAAACGGACGAATAATTTCAATGTTATCGGCGCTTATTTTAACGAGGAAAACGTTCAATGTTTGTACATGTACACATATTAATATTTTATACCAATGTTTACATTTTATATACGTTTGTGCAATACCATTTTAATTACCACGTTTGCTGACTGGCGAAAACCACAATACCGCATGAACCGTATCGCGATTTGCGATCAACCATACAATATTTATTCGAAACCGTATCGTAATATTATTATTATTATTATTAAGAATTTAAAACATTAAACGTTGTATACGTATTACAATAGTTGTTAATTGTAAGTTAATGTGTAATCTTAATTAAAAATATTGACCAAGCCTAAATTATGATAATTGATAATAAAAAAAATTAAAATGATAAACGTGGATGTATAAAACAAATTATTATTCATAGAATAATATTAATTATTATTATTAAAATAAAGTAATTGTGTAAATAATTATTGTATAGAGTACTTGTTTTATACGAGAAAACGATTTCAGTAGAGAAAAAACTAGCTACGAATAATGAAAGTCAAATAAAATAATTTTCATTTTCATCACCACGTATACCTACCTAATATTGTAATACGAAAAATTTGAGAGTGCAGATTTTAAAACTTAAGGTGTTAGTCGAACACAAACACAACAAAATCACTTTGCGTTTTGTGAGTTTGTTATTATCATAGGCGCAATTAGGAGGGCTTGGGGTGCTAAGCGCCCCTAATTTACAAATTAGCAACCTCAACAATTTTTCATATACATGTAGAAGATACATAAATATCCTTATAGATTATTACTTCGTCGGGGCTTCGACACCCTCAGTATTTTTACTCAATATTCCACTCCTAGTTATTATACATAAAGTTTCAAACTTTCAACGCATATTCATACAAATAATTTTTTTTATTCGTTGTTTATATTAAAATAGGCAATAAAAATATTTAAATCACATGAATAAACGATTTTTTTTAAATATATTCTACAAAATCCATATGCGCTAAAATGCTCCACGAAAAATTAATTTCGTCTATATCTATCTATATACGTACTTACGTGCCTTTATAATATTATACTATAAGTTGTTGTTTTTTCTCGAAACCCAAACAATATTATATTAGTAGTTTGAACACAATATAATATATTATATTGTTATACACGCCGTTCTCGATCGGTGCTGTGTGGGCAAACATACCGCGTGTGTATACGTGTGTATTATTGCAATATTTCCAATTAAATTCTTCGAGGATTTTTAATAAGCTCCGAGCCCTTCGGTCGGGTGCTAAGGATTGCGCTGCTTTTACAAACCTCTCACGACCGTAATAATTACGATCGGCCCGACCCGACCCGACCCGGCTGTTCTTGTCGCCACACGCATCTCGCCGTTAACGCCACTGCAGCATCTTTCGTTCCACATCGTCTCGGGACAGCGATTTTATTATATCGTTGGGCGTGTACATCATATAAAACGTACGACGGACGATTCTTATAAACACAAATTCATCATTTTATCAATCAATATTACAATTTTATAATACAAGAGTTGACTTTTGCATTCATATATTGTTATGTTTACAAAATCATATTAATAACCAATATATCCCTACACTGTATAAAAAAAAAAAAATTCAAAACATATTGAAGTCAGCTTATTGGGCTATTGCTATTTGAAAATTTGAATTTTCATAACGTATATAGTATTTATATGAGACGATATTACTTTAATAGAAAAAAAAATGTAATTAAACATAAGTAATAAAAAATAAACAAGCGATGGGATACAGGTGTGGAAAGGATACAGGTGTAAAGTAGATAGTTTGAATTTTGATTAACATTTGAATGCAATGATAAATCATTACATTCGTGAAAACGAATTTGAACGAAGTTCATCAGATAATATATGTACTGATTAAAATTTTTACATTTATCAGTCTCTGTGTTCAATATAAATAATTTATCATAAAATCGCTAAATTAGTTACATAAAGACACAATCTAACAGTATTTTGCTGAGAATCGTTTTTCAAATGTAATGATTTATCATTGCATTCAAATGATAATCAAAATTCAACACTATCCTCTTTACACCTATATCTCTTCCACACCAGTATCCCTTTCCTTGCTTTTTATAATTTAAACAGCTATAAAAAAAAAAAATATCGTAAATATAATAATTCACAATTAATTGGAACTGAGTTAAGTAAAATGAGCTTCAATGAAATTTTGTCAATTTTATTTAATATTATTGTAAAACATTGAAATATAATAAGAAGAATCCATAAATACTTTAAATATTGATTTTACTGAAATTTCAACTTTAAACATGTATAAAAAAAAATTGAGACTTGAGATTTTTCTAATATCTTGTTAATACGTTAAGATTAATATCAGTATACTTCAATAAAATTTTCAAAAATTTTCCAAATATTCTGGCTTTTTATTAATTTTCATTGTAAAAGTATTAAAAAATAATAAAAATACTTGTATCTGTATGGATTCTGAGATATTTGTTTATACTAAAAATATCAACTTTGAACAGATATAAAAAAAAAAAAAAAATGTGACTTGGGATTTTTCTAATATTTGGATATCATATGTTAAGTAATATGTGAATATACTTCAGTAAAATTTTCAGATCTTAACCAAAAACTATCAAACATTATATACATAAAAACAAATAATTTACAAAATATTCAAAGTCCTATATTTTATAGAAAAATTATAGTCTCTATCTTCAAAATTGCCTGAGGTATCGTGAAATATTAAAATTGAATTCGTCAAATTTCAGTTTTCATAAAAAAATGCAGTTTTTTCTTCATTTTTTGGTCGTTTTTTCTATCGCATATGGTCAATTTCGAGAAATTCGAAAAATGTCCTAAATAAAGTACCAACTACATCCACTTTCCAACCGGAAATATATGCTATTCGTGAAAATCGGAGCATTATTTCGGGTAGTAAAAGTGGTTTCGGACATAAAAAAAAGAAAATAGACACGCATCATTGTAAAATCAATACAGTTTTCATTTCACTAGAAATATAATATAAATTATTATTTACAAAATTATTATCAATTTTTTTTTTTTTTTAACTAATAATCGCTCTGTATAAAATGTGTTATAAATATATTTATGGTGCCAGCATTCACAACAAAGACTACTTAGACCCCGCCCTGCTTTCTTAAAAGCAGATCTGTTCCAAAAATACATTGTCACCATCCGCCTCCAATATTGAGTTATTACAGACATAATAATATAATATATTATATTTCACTGCGATCGGTTTCATGGGAATTATCGTCTTAAATTTCCTATGAATTGATAAAACATCTTAGGTATACGTTGGTAAATAATATTACTATAACCAATTAATTTATATTTTATACTATCATCATTACTATTTTTCTAATTAATCGCAAACCATTTTTTTAAAAAAAAAAAAACAGCAACCATTAACGACACATGTAAATGTGGTTTGCTTTACAATACTTGAATCCAAAAACTGTGTAAATAAAAAATTTACTTCCTTATGATTGTGTAAAATCTATTGCACAAAATATTTTTTACCAAAAATTTAAATAATTCTATCACGAATAAAACGAAATATAATTTTCGTTTATAAAACAACAAGATTTGTTATACTTCAATAATTGTCATAACTCATAATTAATTGAGTCTCATTAGATGTTATATACATCATATTACGTTGCTATTTAATTTATAAATTTATAATGTCTTAATAACAATTTTTAATTAGTGTTTCCAATAATTGTTCTGTTTCTCAGAGTTTAAAGTATATAGCCTATACTACTTCACTGCAAAATTGCACTTACATGTTTTACTCAGCTAATCCATTTATTTCCTGTTGAGTGCTCTACAATCTACAAATACACACACTTGTAATTCTAAACGGTAATCGGCGGCGTCATAAAATATTAATTTAAGGTTAAGTGTCTGGGATACGCCTAAAGCCTAATACTAATTGTACTATTATACGCTCCATTCAGTTTGCATATTTATATATTATTATTATCTAACGTAATATTTTATATAGATAACCATAATATAATATATAAGTTCGATAGTCAAATAAACGGTTTTGTAAATACAAGAGGCCGTACTGTGAATCATGTTAGTCTGTTTATCGACTAACTGACTTTTTGAAATATTGGGAAATGTCAGTTGTATGTTTTTTATAGATAAGGAATAAATATATTTTTTTTCGATTCTCTGTAATAACCGCCCCAATATAAACTAGTAACCATATGATTTGTACTCGTCTTGTGTAGTTATGTTAAAAAAAAAAAACAAAAAACAAAAATATTGTAGAAAACAATAATGTGAAAATTTACTTGCATATTTCAGTACAACCATTTATAATACTTACTCGTATTAAAACTTATTAACATTATTAGTATACATACAAGTGGTAAATTTTTAAATTTATTTAGACAATTCGAAAATTACTCTTTTGAAAAACATTATTCAGTAGTGTAGAATTATACGTTTATTACTTTCTTACGTAAATGTCAACGTTGCCATTTACATTTTAATTATTATATATTTGTTAAGAGAATTATTATAGTTCAACATGGACCAGATATTATATTGTGTGAATTACTTTATACAATTATACATAAAATACATAGTTTTAAAACTATAAAAATTATGATTTATTTTAGAGAATCGTATAATATTATATTTGAATGGATTTTCGTGGATATTTCGATAAAATAATAAAACATTAAACCGTATTAGTTTTATATGCATTACTTCAATCAAACTTATAAATTCAAAATGAGTTTCTAGGAACGAAGCACAACCGAGTATACTTTGTGTTAAACGAGCAATGAATACAAAATAATATACTATTACTAAAGACATCGAAACAAAAACAAAACAAAAATATATATTTTACTGTTAATACCACTACGTTAATATTAATTAACTTATTCCAGTTAACATTAGATAACATAAATAAATAAGAAAAATAACAAAACGCTTATACACGTTCACAATTTTCCGATATATTATAAATTCGCTGCAACAAAGAAAATATAGTAATATAATATGTAACCAGTGGAACGTTCCAAATTATGTTTGTACGTTTTTCATTTAAAAAAAAAATATATATAATAATATATTTAATATTTAGTATATTATTTTGATTGAGAAGTTTCATTTTATATTTATAGTTAATCTTCTTTTTCGTAAGAACAAGAATAATTTGCTTTTTGAGAAAGATGTAAATGATAATATTTAACTTTATCCTTACTTCAAAATTAAAATATTTTATATTATATATTTTATTATATAATTATTATATAATAAATATTTTTTATTATATATAATAATAATAATATTATATATATAATTATTTTTATATATATTTTATTATTTATTTTATATTACTAAAAATTTATTGAAAATCTAATTATTAATCAAATTTAATATTTCAAAATTATTAAATATTGCAACTTATATAATAAAGATATTAATCAATTTTTTAATATAAATAATTAGTGCAATACTTAAGCTCTAATATTTAAATAAAGAAAATAAATATGCTGTAATGGTAAAAATAATAAAAATGTATTAACAATGTATACAAAATAAATTATTAAACACAATTAATATGTAATACAAAATTTTTACAAAATTTTAATATTTTATTAAAACATAATACGTATGTAATAATGATTTTAAAAATTTCTTCAAGCTAACATTAGGTAAATAATATTTTATCAATAATTAATAAGTTTGCAATACATTAATCACACATATTTAAAAATATATGTAAAAATTACAATACATTCAACTAAACTTAGTAGCTTCTTGTACTTAATTACCTGTATATGTATAAAATATATTATTAGAACTTTTAAACTATAAGTTATAACACACGTAACACGTAATATATTATAATCATTATTTTAATATGTACATAAATTGATATAAAAAATTTGGCGATACGGATTGATAAATTACCACAAATATAATTGATACCTATCTACATTTAAGTATTATGAATCAGGAATCAGTCATAGAAATTATTGTAATAGGTATATTAATAAATTTAAAACTGAAGAGTCTAAAATGAGAAGAGGTAACGAGGAAATAATTTTTAAAATCTTCAACAAATGTTGTTAGAAGCAACAGATGGTTGATTGTGACATATTATTATAGCGTACGAACTTTTTGATGTGAAAATGTTTACACCATTAGGCAGCTGAATTACACTTACACGTTCCACTTGAGTAGAAATCGTAGTAAACGGACATAATAACAATATTCTACGAACTGTAATCAAACTAGAGTCACGCGCACATTTTCTATGAAATATTAAAAACCAGTTTTATTATACAATTATATAATAGCTTAGGTATAGGTAGTTGAATCACGATGGACTTGAAAATTGATAACAAGTCATCTTAAAAATTAAAATTTTCTACGTTTTTTTGTTTTCAAATTTTATATAATTTTTTAATTGTTTGTATACGATTTTTAACCACAAACTGCAATATTGACTATATTCTCATTAAATCTTTTAAAAAATGTTTATTATTTTCCTAGATTGAATTTGATATAATAGTAATAAAAATATAATAAAGTCACGATACAATATTTTTATAGTCAGATTTAACTTTTTGCTCATTATATAAGTAGGCATTGAAGTATTTTATCAACATAAGATTATTATTATTATTGTTGGTCGCTCTTTTTGTACTTATATATTTATTCAAGTACGCATAGACATATTATTATCGTATCATGAATTGTTTAGTATATATTTTGTTTTTTTGTTTTTTGTATTTGTGTTTTTTTTTTTTTGTTTTTTTTTTTGTTTTTGTTTTTTACTTGTTTTGTTCGCAGTCCGATAACGATGATCTCGGAATACACGCAAATGGACTACATCGACGGTACAACGGTGCCCGTGTGCCTAACCAAGGCGAATTCGTTTTGGCCGATAGCATTCTTCGTGGCCATCATCGCCGTGTTCTTCGTGCTGCCGCTGTTCGTGCTGGTCGTGCTGTACACGGTGATCGCTGTCCACCTGATGGCCGATCCAGGCACTAGTTGCACAGACAGCGCGTGCAATCAGCGTGCTCGCCGCCAAGTGGTGCTAATGCTGGCTACGGTGGTGCTGTCGTTTTTCGTGTGCCTGTTGCCGTTTCGCGTATTCACCATGTGGATCATCCTAGTACCAGAGCACGCGTTTCTTGACCTCGGCCTCAAACACTACTACATCATACTGTATGCGTCCCGTGTCATGGTGTACCTTAACTCGGCCGTCAATCCCATCCTGTACAACCTAATGTCGTCAAAGTTCCGGCGCGGATTCTGCAAACTTTGTCAATCCTATTGTGGTGGCAGCGGCAGTGTGGACAACGACGATTATTATTACGATGAGGGCGGCGACGGTCCCGGATGCATACGTCGACGGCGACGCAAACGTCGCAGACGCCGTCGCGATTTGTTCCGACTTCGTCCCACCGGCACGTTGACCACTACGTTATCACAGTCGTGCAGTGTCGGTCAGCCACAAATGACGTCCGTTGACCGCATTACGATCACCACTGCCACCAGCAATGGTTCGGCAAGACACCACTCCGCTGTCAAAACGCGTCTGATCCGCAGAAATGACATTGATGATCATCTAAAGGAAAGTTTCGTATGACAGAGGCAATCGAAATTTTATTTACGTATTTCCCATTCAATATATCGGTATTATGAACTCGATTGTACGTGATTTAATTTTCGATTTGAATTCCAAAAACGTTCAATTTGAAAAAAAAAATCTATTTATATATATTATAATATTAGTGTTTTGTATATGCGACTTTCAATTCCTGCATCGCAATCACCAGTGCTGTAATAGTTATGTTATAAAATAAATAAACGAGAATAACATTCTTTCATCGTATATCCATAATGTCACGTCGATACTATTATTAATAATTCCTCGGTCTCCAATAATAAATCGAGTCGAATCTAGTCGGTCGTTATATTGTTATTATAAGATTATTTCGTTCGTTTATTTAATTTAATTCCTCGTTTAAATACATAGACTCGATCAAATGCATTATCATTTTTTTACTGTCGAACACTACCGAATATATTATGAAAAAAATAAAATCTACATTTATTATATACGTACTATAAACTATCGTATTACAGTTTTAATTTATAGTTTTACAACCAAAATTAAATTCACAGAACCGATAAAAAATTATATTATAGAAAACACAATAATAAGACTTATATTAAGTATATAAAGACTAAAAAATCTCGGTATATGTTGCGATTTATGTTCCTAAGAATTTTTAAATGTGGTTCCAATCAAATTGTGAAATTCAAAGATTTATAGTTTTTTTTTTTCTTTTTTTTTTTTGGATTCAATTCCAAGTTCCAGCTATAGTATAATATATTTTTACGAGTAAATACCTAATGATATGATTCTATTATCTCCGATTCCCTAATTTGCTAAAATGGCATCGCCATTTTACAAATTGTCTGGAATAAAAATAAAAATAAAATAAATGCATCGTTATAGTATTTTTGTTTTAACAATATTACTATTCACAATAAATCATCTTAATACATATAATAATATACGTAATGTACATAAAATCTCGAATTTTCTTTATGATAAAAAAAAAAAAAAAAAAAAAACAACTTTGTCGTAAAAAACATTATAATATATTATACCAAATGCGTAATATACTTCGTATACGTGCGTGCATCAAAACTCTGCGCTATCAGTTACACAATTTGTTATTATTTTATTGTTAAATTTAAACTTACGTCTCTGATTTATTATCGTTTACTTGTACTATGTTTCTGCCTTCTGCGTATTGAAACTGTTGTCTAAAAAAAAAAACTTTTCCGTTTCCTGATCGCCAAACGTATTATAATAATATATTACATGCATAATAAATTATAAATTATACTGTAATATGTGAAACGGCATTTCACGATAATATTGATGCGTGTACGTACAGAGTGATCGGAATGTAATTTTATAAAATTGGTTTTACAATAATCGTATTAGTAATATTTCATAATTATCACCCTTTATAATATATAATACGATATTATTACGTTCGCACGGAATGTTTTCGTCATTCTTATATTATAAATATCCGTATTTTATACTACGAATCTAACCGTGTGCCTCACGACATAACGATAAAATAATATTATTTAATAACATACTTAAACGTCAGATTTAACGTATACACAGCGATTATATATCAATATTTGTATAAAATAACGATTCGATGGACAATAACAATACGCGAATCATTTTTTTTTATTCTTAAAATATTATATTATCACTCTATATTTACACGATTTTTAAACGTTATTATTTCGGAACGTATTAACGATTACTCAATATATTATATTGTATATCATATTATTATTATCGTCGTAATTATTTAATATAATAGGCACGCATACGCTTTTCTAGTTCAGTAATGAATAAGTTATTCGTCGAGTATAACACACGAGCATTTCAACGAAACTGTACTCTTCTGTAGATATGATATGAGATATTATATTATTATTATATTCTTGTAGCTAATATAATTTTTCGCAGTATTATAATAAATTTATGTTGTGTTTAATAAACAGTACACGATTCATATGGAAAACACAAGAGTACAACACGGGTATTTTGTTTTTTCGGAATTTCGGATACCGTGCAATATTTAATATTTTACACATAATGTTATGCGCGTTCCATTATGAATTTCACTCTTCCCGATATTCATTATTCATACTCTATAAACAATACAGTTCGGATTTATTTCAATTTATAATTATCTACGTTTAAATAGGCACTCTAAAAAATATTTATTAATTATAATATAATAATAATATAATATACAAAATACGAATTTTATTACGTTTGATGTTTGTCATTTTTCTCTATACATTATTTTATTACACTATTTATTTTCAAATTATTGCACAAAGCTGGTTTCACGTTTTATGAAATTAAATAAATTATTTAAAAAATAATAATAATAAATATTATTATGCTATTATAGCGTTATTTATAATATAATTTTTTTTTATGCGAATATTTTATTTTTAAAAAACATAATAAACGTAGATTTTTTTTTTTTAAGGCACACTCACTCGAACACCATTCATATAATTATTTTACCTATTAATATTATATATAATTCCGTCCGCCTATAATATATACGTACAAATATACACCTGTAATTAGTCAATAATATTATTATAATGTTATAATTTATATGAATGATGTGTTTGTGCAACGTACATTATTAATATTATTTATTACTATTACTATATGCATGGATTGTACTTTTATCACGATAATTAATTATTATTATATAAGTTTAATTTATTATTTATATTATATTAAATTATAGGTGATTTTAAAAATGTAGTCACTTTATTTATATTTATTTTTTCAAGTATGAGTATAGCCTACACGTGAGTATACGAATACGAAATATTATCGTCTTGTGCAATTAAAAAAAATACAAAAATAACTGCGTTCACGGTATGTTACAAAATATTTAAAATTGATTAAACTTAATGTTTTTTCCCCTCTTTTATGCTTCGTCAATTTCTTTATTTCTGATATTTAAATATATTATATACTCCGAATTTAACGCGGTGTCGTCCACGTTTTTGTTAATGAGCAAATATTTATATTCATTTATTATTATTGTCATCGACGACAAAAAGCATTTACATAGAGATTGGGTGCGTGAGTACAATAAAATGATGGTAAAAGCCTAAAAAGTGTATACATTTATACAATCGCGAGTACGTATTATTTTATAATATCGGCTATTTTTCTTATTTGCTCGAAGAATTTATTCTACTTATACAGGTTTAATTTAATTTTAACCTTTTCTTTTTTTTTCCACTTCGAATTAAAATTTTTTTAGAAAAAGCCGTAATTTCTATGTACACAACATAGCTGCTAAAGTATTGTTTTTCAGCAGCTAACACTTGTAAATTGTTCGTTTAGCTCGTAAACACCAACCGTTTTCGTTCTAACGCGTTTTTATCGCCCTTCAGGTATTCGTTTACGTTAAAAAGTCCCGTCTCGTTCGTATTCATACTATTATAATAGAACACACACGCAACACCGCGGATATCTGATAATTATTTAAAAAAGTCTAAAAGAATACAATTAAAAATGGCAACAATACCCAGTTTTAATTAAATACAAACATTTTTTTTTTTTATTATTATTATTATTATTATTGATTCATTTTCAACTACGAATTTAACATCTGTAGGTACACCTATAGTTTTTAAATTAGTATAATAATTCGAAACGAAGAAATTACGAGTATACCTAATAATATATAGGTACATTATTATTTTAACATTAGCTCCTGACGCCGGACGGTCCCACTATAATAATTTTTGTTTAATTAACGTATTTATAGGGAAAAAAACATAATTCACTCGATATACCTAAATAATTTTTACTGACTTGCCCTTTATTTTACACCGTGATCGCGGTCATTCTGTCGATATCTCACAAAATATAGTAATGGACTCATATATTGTTGCGATAATATTATGATATTTCGTGTAGGCGTACTTAACATTCCTATTGTAGTCGTTAGTAAATATTACAGATCGTAGTATAATATATTGAATTATAACGTATAGTTTTATACGAGATGACCGATCTTGTAGCACTAAACGGTATAAATATTGTTTACAACAGACGCGTTATTGATTTATAACATTTTACACGAGAGGTCGGAATTATAATTTTTCTTTTAATTATCTTCAAATGTATTTTACGTATTTTTTTTTTTTATTTATACATAAGTATATATTATAGTATATTGTATTTTATACAATTTAACTTTGAAATAAAATAATTTTTACTAAAAATTTCAATTCAACAAATTTTATACGTTTCTACTATAAGATATATAATATATTTTTTTTTAAAGAAGATAGACTAGAAACAATATTATATAAAATAATTTTCGACCTCTATACAATGTAATAAATTATGATGCAATAAAATATTACACTCGTGGTGCTCGTTATAATAATATATTATATTACATTATTTTATTTTATTTACATATAAATTTAAAGTTGCTCGACTAGTCACTACATACGTTTTCTATTATATTATTGTCGCGTCTATATATTATAATAATTACCTATAAGAAGTATAATATTATTAATTTATTATAAATATGTACTGTTATTATTTTTTGTACGACACTACGCCCACCGCTCATCACGAAATAAAAAGTATTCACCTTTATTAAATGTCATTTTTATCTATATTTTAAGCACATTTTAAAACATAATATATTAAATGTAAATATTATTTTAGATGTGATAACGATTTTTTTTTTCTTCGCATGGTCACCATTATAATTATTATTATTATATTTTATGTTATTATTCGAAATTATTAGTCCGATGCGTATTTTATATGCCTGTATAATTATTAATAGACGTTTTATCCGATAAAATTTATCGTATTATAATATGAAACAAAAATAATATTGTATTCGTCGTTTTTACGTTTGTGATTTTATTATTATAATTAATAAAATATGTATTATAATTTATAAACATTACATTTCATAGTATATTATGTATCATGAACTCATTATAATTATCATTATATTATTATTATCTATTATTGTTTACTCTACTATATAATTATGCTATACAGTATTATGTACAATACGTAAATCGTATTTTTACAAATAAAAAATTTTAAACAATTCAAACTATAATATTATACACGTGAAAATATAGTTGTGTTCATTTATTATGCTTATATTTAAAATTTAATATGCTAAGTAGAATCCAGTTTATTTCAAAGGGAATAAGAATATAATCGTTTCCTCGAAACGAATCTGTCATTCCGATATGCAAAGTTGAAATACATAAAACAAAATATATATTATTGATGTCAAAAAATAAAATCAGATAGTACCCTGAATAATCAATATGAATACGTTTTATGAACGATTTAAACCTAATAAAATTTATTTTTGTGAAGTTAAAAAACATATTATAAACAAAATCTGTTCGTCGACATTATGGTCTCATATTTGTCTCGCGAATAAAATAATTTAACGCGAAATAATTGTTATTCGATTACACAATATAGCACACAATTATTATGTATTATTATACGAGTTATAGTGAATATAATTCCCAACTATTAACTAATATAAAACACGAATATAATATAGTTTTAACTCATTATAATATTATATTATTATGTACTTAATTTTAATCATATTACGATTGTTTTAAATATCATACAAACTCTTAGGTATGTTTATTATTATTATGTCTAATTATATATCCACAATATTTCCACCGATTCATTGGATATATGCGCATGTATATATATAAATTGAATAAATCAACATTGAAGAATCTGATGTATGACGGAAGAATCTAAAAAAAAAAAAAATATTAAAAACCGGTAGTATTTAATTTTTATTAATATTCTTCTTTTTATATATTATCTACATTTAGTATTCATCAGGCTTTAATTCGAGTACTTAATATACGATAACTAGCTGCTTTGGCTAGAATGTTTACACTTGTCTTATATGTCTGCGACGCATTACGATAGTCTATATATAATATATATATATATATTTTATTATAATAATATTTTGGGTAAAATGTATAATATTTTTTATTTGAAATAATTTATAAATTTTTTGAGCTCTAATAAATAAAATAATTTTTTTCGGTTATTAAAAAATAATATTATAAATTACGAAAAATCAATGTCAAATTTTTAATTTTTCAATAATGATTTCGAGTTATTTGACACCGCTTACAACTACTCAATCGCTATTTTTAAATATATTTATTTATATGTATATTTATATATATATAGACTTTCTAGGCTTAATTATTACTGTAAAAAAAAATCTATATTTCTATTTCTTTAATTGCCTACGCGTGTATATGCATTATAAAATATTTATATACGATTGTTTTACGTCACGCGAAACTAATACAATTATTTGATATATTTGTTTAGATGCTGACGTATTGACGTGCATGTCATAAAATTATAATAAAAAATTTCATTCGTGTAATTGAATATTTTGCAATACTGCAAGTCTGCAATTATTATTGCATATAATAATATATAAGCAGGTACAAAATATACACTGTACCTTTTTCAATTTTTACAATTTTTTATTTTATTCTATTACTTCTATACGCTAATTTTTTTCCTCGCAATCTCCTCGCTGGTTCTGTGAGCGTTCAACTTATACATTTTATCATTACTATTAACATTTATAACGCGATAATTCCAATGGTATTAAAAAAAATCGATACCAAATAATATGTATCCAAATAATTTATGATTTTTGCCTATAATGATAATATAATATTATGAATTTATGATGCTTGTAATTTATACGTTTGATCGAATTCGCATATAAAACTCTTAATCGTACAATATTATATTATTGCATATTGTTGTCTTAATTGTTTGTGATTACACAATATATAAATATAGGTGGTATTATAATATAAGGTAATCACAGCTTTTTGCGCTGGCTTTAACGTGCAATCGCATTTGTTTCATATAATATAAAAAACGAAAAATTGCTCTTATAAATCTGAAACCCCTATATTATATTATACACGATTATAAATACTATCATCTTCGTATATCGTATTATATTTTATGTATTACGCCGTTGCGCTTGTATATTATCTTATTATATACTATATTATTTTTGTATTTGTAACCATTTATAGACGCTTTTGTATTTGTTTTTATTATATACGTAAAATTACGAGTCCGGAAGTCTTCCGATAATGATTATACAGCGACGTCGTTTATTCGCGGACCCGAGATACAGTTTTTGCCCATAAAATATAATACGATATTTGTAGAAATAAATCAACGAAAAAAATGAAAATAAAAATAAAAATAATATCGCAATATCATCATCGTTATATTTTTAATGAAAAATACATAATCGTCGATAAATATCGTTCAAGTCACGTCAAATAATTCAAACGATATATTATTATAAATACAATAATATAATATAATAACATTACAAGTTATTGTATTGCAATGCTGTGGAAAAGAAAATACGGTAAATATTATATCGGTGCGAGAATTTATTATTATTATTATGTTTTATTGTCCGTATATTGTTTTATTATTGTATTCTCCTGCAGATATAAATATATAACAATTATTGCAATATTAATAACATAAAACCATGTGACTCGTATTTTGTGCCGTTTTTTGTTCCGTTCGTGTATACTATCGCATATAATAATAAAATATAATTCCACCAAAATAATATTATTTATTTATCGTAAAAATATAATACGAATGTTTTATGTACATATAAACTTAATAATATATTATTAAGTAGTTTGCGTATATGCTTACCAGTTTTGTGCCACAATATTTTTAGTTTTCGCATCATTCGATCGTATATTAATTATTGTTAATAATAATGAAATAAACTGATCGGTTTTCGACGACTGATATAAAAATATGGAAGTATAATAATATACGATATATTATATTATTTAGATTTTATTTATCGAAACTCGTATTCAAACGAATAGTATTTGAAGTTAATTTTCGCACAACTCTGTAACACGATATTATAATATTATTGTATCAGTGTTTATAATACATATAGTGTTCAAATAACAACCGCTCCTAACATGCATAATAAGCGAATGCTAAGTATATTTTTTTTTTTTAAATTGTCAATGTGATGTAAAACGGTTTTGGGTTCTTATAGTATTATATCGCTTTTAGGTATAATATATGTAATTAATTATATATTCTTAAAATCATTACACGGTGTAATTTCGTATACACAAATTAAACTGCACTTTATTCCAAAATCTATTTTTACTATCATGTGGTGTTTTATTATATTGACTTCTTTAGTTTTCTGTTTATTGTAATAATAATAATAATAATAATAATAATAATAATAATAATAATAATAATAATAATAATAATAATAA
>JAIUCT010000009.1:8558832-8620486 GCA_021307375.1 Tetraneura akinire
AATAATAATAATAATAATAATAATAATAATAATAATAATAATAATAAATTATGGATTATTATCATTGCTTTTGCAGCATGATGCGGATACTGCCGACACTCGTTTAAATCGTAACGTTAAATACACGTCGTCACGAAATATAAATATTTGACTAATAATATTATATTATATTGATTTAACGTGACGTCTTCCGGTCGACTTAATTACTTCCGTTATACAACTTATTAGATTATACCTATATAAAGTGCATTAAGTACGCCGTTTCGCTGCTATAATTATAATATTATAGCCAATAATACGTTACGTTAATGCGGTGACGGCAGTTTCTATACGGCGGTGATGTGTTCTATAATAATAATTAATAATTATTATTATTTTTATTATTATTATTAATTTATTATTTTATCATACATTTTATCGTTTTGCGTATGAACTCATACACTGATACGCGAAAAATATAAATCGTCTCCCGATCAAATCAAAGGCTACAGGGTGAAAACGTGCATTTAAAAATTCAAAATCAAATTTCTATGCGTACTAAATTTATCCGTATAATAATTTCACAAAGTATTTTTTCATACATTTTATTCCCTGGCCTTGATTTAACATATTATTATTACTTACACAATATTTGCTCTCCATATAATAATATTCATATGCCCAATATTATATCTATTAAAATAATATATATTTCATAAACGTATTAATTCGTAACGCGCGTGTATTTCATTATACCGCGCGTGCGTTTCGTTTTGTTTTACTTTCAGCCCTATGCTCAGACTTCCGGATTACCACTGGGAAGAGTACGTGGACGGGACGCTGGTGCCAGTGTGCCGGACCGAAGCGTCCACCGTGTGGCCAGTAACGTTCTTCGTCGGCACCATATCGGTATTTTTCGTCGTACCGCTGGCCGTATTGTCCATACTGTACGTGATCATCGCTCGACACCTGATGGCCAACCCCGGTATCGTGGCGCCCAACACCAATCGCGCGGCACTCAGATACCGCCGGCAGGTAGTGCTCATGCTGGGCACAGTGGTGGTGTCGTTCTTCATGTGCTTGCTGCCGTTCCGAGCGCTTATACTATGGATCATACTAGCACCGCCCGATTACAACATCATGGAATTGATCGGCGTCGAGAACTTCTATCTGCTTCTGTTCTTTAGTCGCATCATGTTGTACATCAACTCGGCTCTCAATCCGATCCTATACAACCTGATGTCGTCTAAGTTTCGCGACGGATTCCGTAGGCTGTGCGGCCTGCGTCGCAGTCCGTGGAACGATCGACACCTGGGCCGTAAAGGCACCGTGACCACGACTTCGGCGCATGCGGCCAGTGGTGGCACAACCACCACTACTACTACCACTACTGGCACGTCGAGCATCAAAGGCGAGAAGGGCGACGGTAGCGACAGGATGGCAACAGCCACGGCGGACATGTACACCAGAATAAAACGAAACGGCATCTCTGTGATGTCGTCGGTTGACGTTCGCACGTCGGTGGTCAACGTGAAAACACCGTCATCCAACGTGGTGGGTCGTGCGGGTATCATCAGAAGACTGAACTTTACTGCAGTCGCGGCCGTTGGTATACTGAAATTGCGTCAACACCAGCAACAATCCCACGAGAGTTACGTTTGAACAGGATAGAAATAATTTAGGTGGAAAAATAATTTCCCAAAGACGCATAAGTTTTATATATATACCTACCTAATATGTACCTAACCTATGGATTATGTAGATATATTTTAAATTAGGTAGAGGTATCTACCTACATGTGTTACCTATATATTATGTTTATGGTATACCTATATAATATTTTATCCGTATTTAGCCATCGTGTATAATCATAAATCATAATACTACATATACATCCAATGCTTATTATATAAATTATGAAAATAAACCGTGAATATAATTTTTTTTGTCTTGAATTAATTGAATTCATAATGTATTATTAATTATTATTAAATTAATAATACAATATAAAAAATTTGGAAATTTGATCGAATAACATAAATTAATATAAATTATAAACGATAATTATTAATTATATTATTACACTTAATTGTAAGTACAAATTCAAAATATAACTTGCGGACAACGTGTATTTAACATATACGAGTATATAAATTATTGTAAACATGAACCATGAACCAATATAACCATTTTAGTATTATGTTTTTATTATATACACGACTTCGTTTTTTCTTATATTTGTTGTTTTTAAAAATAGTTATATACTCATTGTAAAGAAACTGTATGCGTTCCAAGTGAATTCGTTTGAATATAATATGTACGTTTTATCGTGCATAAATATTTCTTATGCGTTCTTTTGAACAAAATATAATAATATAAGTGCCATTAATATGCGGTTAGTGAATACGTATATATGGCCTATGGTATTATATTAAAATAAAAATTAATCTAATTTTAAAAATACAATTACGTATAATAATTTATAATTTATAGCCATGGCTTTTTACATAAGTATTATATTTAATTTCTCTCGCGTCGTTTAACGTCCGTAAAAATTTACTGACTTTTCATTAACATTAATTTCTTTTATCGCATCATAATAAAACTCTATAATAATTTAACATTTATACGATTAAATTTTATATAATAATATTATGTACCTATAAATACGAGTTAGGTATAACTAATCATATACGACTTGCTCATCTATCTGAGTTAACTCAACTAAATTTATATTAATATTACCCTAACGTTGATGTTTATATAAATAGTTGCAATAATTCAACATATATTTGAAGATTTACAATTTTTATTGATACATTATTTTTTGTTAAATAAATAGCTAATTAACTACATTTTTTTTTTTTTTTTTTAATTAAGGATTGCTTATTCTAAGACAAATCTTACGAAGGAATATAAAACTCAAACTATAAAAAAATATTGTGTATTGTATTTCTAATACTCATAAAATACATGTAAACTTTATTATAATGTGGTAAATTTGATGATTTCTCAATCACAATTATTCTCCAATCGATAAAATTTAAATCGTTTAAGTTTTTCACTTGCCAAATCTATCCCAAACTGTAAATACAGCGAAAACCAAAATTGTTCCAAAAGGATGATTATATAATAATTTGCCTCTGTTATTAATACGAGTAGATATACGTACACATATTTTAACAAGAAGTACCTACTACTACCTATAAACTACCTATTACTCATCAAAAAATGTATTTAATCGTAGTATATTTTGTTTGATAATATAATTATTATTTTATCAATATCAGATTTTCTATATTATTATTGTTTCTATTTTACCTTTTTACATATCACCCTGTTACATATCTCCGCGGTAAAATAAGAGCGAGAATTTATTTTCGGTACAAATATATAAATCCCTCCCTTTGGACTCGTTTATTTTAATATGAATTTGTTTTAAAAATATGTTTATGAAACGCTGTAAATAATATTTTGCTATGGTTTTTTCGATCATTTGTTTACAAACATTATTTACATAATAACATTATTATATCATTATACGTAATATATATTTGTATTTAAATATTGCTTCGTCAAAATATTATACGTAAGACTAAAATACAATCTCTAACGTAAACAAATCCTATAATACGTAAAATATAATTCCTATAATTTTTTAAATAAGATTATCTTCAATATATTATAAAAAAAAAATCATTCCTCCATTAACCAAAACCAAAAATTATAATATGTACCTATTTAAAATAATAATATGTTATCAATATGTTATCATCATTGCCGTGTTATATATACTTCTAACTTCATACGATATCAAATAATTTTTTTTCTAGTGCTTATAAATTTCATAAAACATTTCATAAAATACATTACTATATTTACCTATATATTTTGTAATAATACAATAATTTATCTTCAATATGTGATAAAAATGTTTTCCTGTACCTTATAAGTTACGATTTAATAAAAGTTTAAAAAATGAAAAATTGTTCTTGATATTCTATAAGAAGAAATTATTATAATTAAAAAATTTCATTTTTACAAAAATTATTGCAACTTACGATAATAAATTATTTTTGATATTTGATAAATATCAAACTCTCACTAAAATTTATATGTAATAATGTATTATATTTTTAAGACGAAAAAATGATTTTAACGCTTCATATAAAAGATCAAGGCTGGGCATTAACGAATTAATAAATTAAAACGAAATTAATTTAAGCTTTTTAACATACTTTCCTCTACATCTATTCCAAGTTAAGTATTTACTTTTTACGTCATAGGATATTGATACAATATACATTTTTTTGTCAAAATGGTATTAATATTAACTATCCACTTCCCTTAAATTACTTTCATAATAATGCGAAATAATATGGTGTATTTTTTATAACTTATTGTTCATTTTTATTATCTTTTAAAATAAGGATATTTGTGAAATAATCATTAATATAATACAGCTATTCCATGTATAATAAATTATTTAATTTATAAATTCAGTTCAACTGCAAATAAATATTAAACATTTTATAGCATACAACACGATAAATATTTATTATAGATTTATAGCTCAGAATATTAGAAATAATTGAGGACAGTTATTATTAAGAAAGAAAAATAACAATAATTACATATTTGACATTTCACTATTTTTTTTTTTATAAACTTTCTGTAAACATACTATTATAATTTACAAAATCTGTAGGTATATTTAAAACAGATATAATGAGGTTATTAAAAAAAAAATAATAATAAATTCGATTAAGTTAATATTTTTTTATAATATTTAACTGTTATCTTAGCTTGAAATATTTCGTTAAATTGACTTTTAACGAACTAAGAAAGAACAGTGACTTCCAGCTTTAGAAAAAAAATTCATTAACTTGTGCAATAAAATAAACAAATTATTATGCCTAATAAAATATGTTATGCTTAAAAAGTGCCATAATATAAGTACAAATATTTGTTTTAAACAGGTAATATTGTTAATTTTTTTTATAATATTACTATATCATATTATACTTAATATATTAAATGCAATGATGAATTATTATGTACCTATACGTATTTATGCTACGTATATAATGATCAGCATTCAATATATTCGTAATTAAATAAAAATGTTTATGTATCTATGAGTATAAAGCTATCCTATATTAAATTATAATTATAATTAGTGCAAGAATCCAATACCTATAATATAACATATTATAATAAGTCAAAAAATAATCTAGTTCCTTTATATGTGTAATATGTATATGTATTTGTGTGTTCAATATAATCAATAATTGTATATGTATAATGTATATGAATAAATATATACCAATATATACTTAATAAAACTAATATTTTTATTAAAAATAAATACCTTCAAACAACTTTTATCATTATCTTATTATTGTATAACTTATATTTTATTTTATTCTTTATTTTTATTTTTATTTTTATTTTTATTTTTATTATAGAAAAACTATAAATTTTAAATCATTTTCTTATTGTATCGATTGTTCGTTATTATTTTTTTAGTAACAAATATACCTACGTATTATTATCTTATTTACACCGATTTACCATTTGATACACCGATTATATAATACTTTGAGTCAAAGTTAGTACAAATTTGAATAATGTCAACAATTTTATTTTATTAATATAGCCATATAGGTACCTAGGTATATTATTATTATTTTTTTTTTTTATTATTATTATTATTTTTATGTTTGAAACTTTGAATGTCCGTAATAAGCAATAGTACAATACATCATATTATGTAACCATAATAATTTGTGTTTGAATTATTATTATATTAATTATTATTTATTAGGTACATTAATATAATACTATACCTATATTATTAATACCTTAAAAAGTTTAAAGTACCGTCTTAAATAATTAAATTTAAAAATTATCCTGTATTTACTTTACATATTGCTATAAATTATAATAGCCTATAAGGTACTTTCAATAATACAATTTTCAAATTCTCTCTTATAGGTCCACCGCTACCACCAATATAATTAATTAGCTCTATCGACTTCTGTCTATTGCGTCCTCTATTATTTGTATACTTTCATGGATCAGTTTTATATCATTTTCCACCACATCTTTCTATCTTAATATTGAATTTCTCTATTAAGAAAAAATCTTTCCCAAATATTTTAATACCATGAATTATTTTATAAAATATTACATTATTATAATTTATAATATAATTTTAAACATATTTGTTTAAGATATTAATAATTTAAATTACACTGTAATACAATATAATAATATATTATTATAATTATTATTAATAAAATAATACCTATAATAATTAACAATGTAGGTGTTTAGTACATTTACGGTCGTTAAAGTCTCCTTTTCATTATTAAAAAAAAAAAGAGCTGATACTTCTTCCGAAGAGATACAAGTGTGCAAATACTGCAAATCATAATGTTTAATTTTAATTAGAATTTGAATGCAATGGTTTATCATTGAAAAACGATTCTAAGGGAAGTTCAGTCAGATAAGGTAGGTATTGATTAAAATTTTGACATTTTTTATTAAATATTTAAAACACAAATTTTATCACACACATTACGTATATACTCGTATACACTTATACAGGGACAATATAGGTACATAAATTAACCCCTATACAATTTTCAAATCTCTAAGTTCAATAAAAATGCTCATAAAATCCCTTGTCGTCTAAATGCCCATAACATAAAAAATTTTGTCAATTTTATTTAACATTATTGTAAAATATTGAAAATACTCGTAATAGGAAGAATCCTTATAAATACTTTAAATATTAATTTTACTGATATTTCAACTTTAAACACCTATAAAAAAAAAATTGAATCTTGAGATTTTCCAAAAATTTTGGAAATTCGCTTAGTAGTATGCTTCAATAAAATTTTATCACATATAGGTATATACGTATAGTGCCTATCTGAACACTCAATAAAATTTTCAAATCTCTAACTTTAAAATTGCTTGAGTTATCGTCAAATATTGAAATGGAATTATACAGGTAGGTATATAAAATAACTTGTCTTAACTGACTGATTCATCATCGCATAGCCAGAACCCCTGAAGCTATGATTTTGAAACTTGGTCTATAGTTTCGTTTTATGACGTAGACACCCACTAAGAAGTTTTTTTAATTCATCAACTAAAGAGTCAAAAAAGGGGTTTAAAATTTGATTTATCGATCTTGTATAAGACGCAGACCAAATCGCAGGGACAAAATTTAAAAAGCCAAAAAAACACCACCGAACACGATGAACCATTCGTGCAGTGGCACTTTTATGCATTTTAGTAAGTCCAAACCACGGTGTTCAGTGGTGCAATATATTGCATTGTTTTTATATTGTTTTTTTCTTATTATTACTGAATACTGCCTGCACTATTTTAAATAAATAAGAATTGCAATGAATAAAATATTTTAATTTATACGTTGGTGAGTTTTTATATAGGTAATGCAATAATTATGGTCAACGACATCTATAAATACAACCTCCCATAACGGTAATATAAATAAAAGTCGAAGAAAATACTTTTTTGGACTTATATAAAACTTAAAAATGAAATTTACAAGAGAACCTCGCGTAAACTTTTTTTGACATTCTATACTTTGCATTTTTTATACGTGTATTTTCACACTTTTCTTAATGTATCGAATACGTATACGGTATACCTACCTACATAATTAATAAAGGTAATTTTTTCGAATTCTTCCAATAATTTGTAATTTCTATGATGAGAATATTTTCTTTGGAATCATATAAAATATAAAAATGCAATTTACAAGGAATCCTGTGAAAATATTTATTTAACATTCTACACTATTTAATTTTTCTATGATTATTATAATTGATCATGATGCACGTATAACTTTGAAAATAATAGTAGTTTTTTAAATTTTTTTTTTAATTACCTATTACTTTATAATATTATACTCTATACTTCGACATAGTTATAATATTTCGAACTACTCTAGCAATAATTTAGAACTGAGAAACCTGAAATTTTTTTTGAGTGTACCTAGTACCTACACATTGGTACTATATATAGGTATGTGATAAAATTTTGGAATCGTTACGTTAATTTTTCTAAATATAGAACTTTGAATATTTCCTAAAATTCTCATTTTTATCTATAGTATAATGTTTGATGAAATTGAAAATTTTAAGTTTTAAAGTCTAAAAATTTTACTGAAATATACTCACATATTACTTATCATCATACTAAAAATACCAAGTCTCAATTTTTTTTTTTTAGAGGTTTAAAGTTAATTTTTTAGTATAATCAAAAATCTAAAAATCCGTTCAAGTACCTATTCTTATCATTATTTCTTAATATTTCAAAATGTTAAATAAAATTGACAAACAATTTTGAAAAAAATTGAAAATATTAATGCTAAAAAATATATTGCTAAACTATTTTCTAAACTCAATTCCAAATTCTTGTGAATATTTCAATTACAATTTATTTATTATTATTTTTTTTTTTTTTTTGCTTTTAGCTGTTTAAATTATTAAAAGAAGAGTCGATTCTATTCTTAGAGCTATATCTATTTCTTAGAGTTTTCTATTTATTAATATATTTGAGCAAAATATATTTTAATGAGAATTGGTTTATGGATTACTGCATAAATTGTGTACTTATTTAAATATCTAAAATAACATGGAGTATTACAAAAATCTATTAATAATTTTTCAATCTAAAATGATGAAAATTTATTAATTTTCAGAGCTATAAAAATATTTTAGATTCTAAACGAAGAAAATAATGTATTGGTTTTACAATGATGTGTCTTTTTTTTCATTTTTTTTTTTTTTATGTCTGTAGATACTTTTTTAGTTTACTGACATAAATTAAATTTAATAATACTTAGATTTTTATAATCCTGAAACAGATCTTATCGATTCAATTTCAAACCACGAAAAAACTCAAAATAATGCTTTTATACACATCTATATTGGAAAAAAAATTACAAATTTAAAGCGAATATAATTGAATACGAAATTAACCATAAAATCATATAGTAAAATTTCATAAACTTCTAAAATTTAAATTGAAAAATAATTTTAACAAACAATGTACTATTTTGTAATAAATAATATTATATTATATTATACAATTAAAATTATGTATGAGTAGACAACAAATAAATAAAATTAATAAATAATAAAACTAATATAATTTTTATGAAATTTTCAATCACAGCTTAACAGTCATGAAAAAAACATAATATGGTAATTGTTACGAGGACTAGGACCTTTATTTTTTCATTTTTTCTTTTACATAGAAAATAAAATGTATAAAATGTTATATAAACACTATACAAGCAATAACTACTTCAGTCATTCAAAATTAATTTTAAATACATGTATACATATATATTATATATATATAAATTGTATCTACATAATAGTTAATGTAAGAATTAATTTGCATAAAAAAATTAATGCCAAATTATTTATATATATATATATATTTATATTTTACACTAGGTATCCAAATTTTTGGTTTTTTAAACAACTATTATTTAAATATTAAAAAAATTAACTATATATATTTAAATTAATTGATAGGCAATTGTTATTACTTTATTAGGTATCTACCTAAATTTGGGCAAGAATTTTGGTTCAATTTATACATATACATACATACATACTTACATACACCCACACACACACACACACACATATATATATATATAAATTAATTGGCAAGATTCAGCAAAATATAATTTTTCTTAATCAACTGCCTATTAGAGCTACCTATAATTTGACTTTATATTTATTGCAATTGTTTACGTTGCTACATGGACATTAATATTATAATTTTTAAATTATAAAGGTTTATGATTACTATAATAAATTATTAAACTTATGTTATAAAACAATCATTATTTTTTAAATGTGTAACTAATTCTTCATGGAAGACTAAAATGTTATTGTATAGAATAATCAAGTTGTGTACATTAAAAAATTTGTAATAATTGAAAACATTAAGTTTATTATATAAAGAAACAATAACTTTATATAATGTTTAGCAACTAAGAAGATGTTTCCTTCAAATTTGTACTTCAAAAACGATTGTTAACAATATATTTTAAAAATTAGTTAATAAAAATTAAAAATTAAATGGGAAGACAATGAAATCAACATGTAGCATTTAGGTAGGTTAATATTGCAATGGCTACATTCAGTAGCGGTACGAAGCGGTATCCCATGAAGCAACTGTTTCATGCTAAAAAAGTGGATCAATTGATGAAGTTTAGAAAAACAATTTTTATTGAGGTTAATGAAAAAATAAGATTTTTAAAATGTATATATTAATTTCATTGGTAATTCAAAGATTTTAGGGAAAAAATTTGCCTTTAATGGTTAGACTAATTAGGTGATAAGTACTTTATTTTTAATTGCTTCAAAAAAAAAATTCGCACCGCCACTGGCTATATAAATGTATGTATATTACATACAGCCTTTAATGCTTGTGTTAAAGTTTGATTAAACAATGTTTAATACAATAAGTTATTAAAAACTTAAAAATAAAATCATGTAACAATATCACTTTATCAACAGCCACACTAAATATATTTAAGACCTAAACAATATACAGTTAATTATTATTACTAATTATTAAACAATAACTAAATATAAATTACAACTTGCAATACATACAACACCTATAAAGTTTATTGAATTACAATAAATAACTAGAGTACTGGATATTCCACTTTATGGGATTTATGTATTGTAAATTGTAAATATAGTTAGAATACTGATAACATTTAAAAATATTTAGAGGTTTGCACAGAAATATAAAAAAATAAAACAAAAACAATCAATATTGTATATAAAATTTCTAAACTGTAAAAAAATTGTTTGCATTCAATTTAAAGAAATTATTGCAAATGTTCATATCTCAATGTTTTCTCTTCTGCCATTAATCTTTAACAATTAATTTATTACTTTTCTTATAAACAAAATTGTATATTAAATAGACTATTAGTCAATTTATACTTTAGTATCGAGAGAAAAGAATTAATGAATATTGTAAGATCAAAAATTGTGCGTTTAATCGCCTAATTTCTAAAAATAAAATATTCCATCAACTTTGGATTTCGTCAGCAATTTTATTTTGTTTATTAAGAAAACATTGATCCTTAATAGGAACTGGCTTTGATCTGGCTGATTGTGTTTTCTAAAAGAATATAAATATTATGTTAATATTTTAATAAATGAAATGTGATTATTTGAATTTCCATAGATATATCATATTATTATTTGATAAGTATGTTAATACAATACCAAAAATTAAAGTAATATTATTATAATAAGAGTATTTAATTTTTTTTTTTTTTTTATTAAAAAATTAGTGAAAAATTATAATTATATAATACGAGTACATTTTCCATTACAATTGAAAACTTTTAAAAATTAATATAAATTTAATATTTTTGGTAAAGAATTTATTTTTTATCACTTATTCTGCTATAATCTTTAATTAAATAATTATTCACATAAACTATTTTTATATTTAATAAAACATAAATGATCATAGAAAACTTACTCTTCTGCTAAATGGAAAACAACCAGTCTTTTCAGGTTCTGGCATTAAGTCTAGAACTAAATCAGGTGATCTTGATTTATTTGGCCCAAAGACATTAAGTTCTTTATAACAACCAGTTTCAATCATCTAATAATAATGTTAATACAAACTTTTAAAATTTAAAAATGTTAATGAATAAAGTTTTGAAAACAATTATGTTTGAGTTTGAACAACGTAATAAAATTTTACTTTCTACATACTAAGTGATTGAGATTAATTGTATAATTTGTTACATTAATATCTTATTTTAAAATTTAAATCACCATATTATTTTTTTTAAGTTTTATATTATCTATAGGAAGGATAAATTTTGTTTTAAAAAAACATAATATAAAATTGCGCGTTTTAGATTCTGAGTGAAGCAAAGAATGTATTGGTTTTACAATGATGTGCGATTTTTTTTTTATTTATTCTGAAGACACTTTTACTACCCGAAATAATATTCCGATTTGCACGAATAGGGTATGTTTCCAGTAGCAAAGTGGACCTAGTTGGTACTTTATTATGTCATTTTTGGAATTTCTCAAAATTTACCCTTAGTGGTAGAAAAATGACAAAAAAATGATGAAAAATGACATTTTCCACGAAAACTGAAATTTCGATGAATTCAATTTCAATATTTCACGATAACTCAGGCAATTTTGAAGATAGAAACTTGAATTTTTTTTTGAGTGTTCGCATAGGTATTCTATAATTGTGGTAAAATTTTTGAACCGTTTTGTTAATTTTTTTACAAAAAATAGAACTTTGAATATTTCGTAAAATTCTCGTTTTTATGTAAAAAATATTTGATAAAATTAGAAATTTTGGGTCTGAAAATTTTATTGAAGTATGTGTACATATTACTTGACATCATATAAAAATATTAGTAAAATCCATAGTCAAAATTTGTTTTATAGCTGTTTAAAGTTGATATTTTTAGTTTAACAAATATTGAATGTCAAAATTTTAATCAATACCTATATTATATGACTGAACTTCGCTCAGAATCTTTTTTTTTAATGCAATGGTTCATTACATTCAAATTCTAATTAAAATTAAACACTATGATTTGCACACCTGTATCCCTGCTAGGATTATCCCTTTCCTTTTTTCATTTAATACTGTTATAAAAAATATTTTCTATAAGGAATTTATAACTTTAAATATTAATAAAAATTTAAAACATTAGAGTTTTTAATTATTACAACATCTACAAAATAAATAGTAAAAATTATATTAAATTTATTTTTAGAAATAAAATGGTACAGTTGTTTTAACATATTGAAAGTATTCCGTTTATATTCTGTTTATTCAAAAATATATATTTAAATAAAAACAAAAACAATTGTTTCCATTATAACTTTTAATTTTAATAATAACTAATAAGGAATACAATTGTATTATCTTGCATACATTAATAAATATACTTCATCTTAATGTTACACCTCAATAATACCTACTTCATTTTGCCATGGTATAGAGACAGAGCCTGTATTAAATTTTGTATAAAATGTATCATCTGTAGCATCTAAATTAACTCCTTTAACAGTAGAAAACTGCTCAATATCTAACACATCCTTAGCATACACAGCATGAGGCTATAATAATAAATGTAACCATTAATAAGAGTTGTCACAATAATTAAAAATCAAACAATATACATCAGGAATAAATGGAGGATCTTCTACACCAGCTTCAAGCCTCTTCCAATTTATTGTTTTAAAAAAATCATGCTGCTTCACTTCCCTTGCACCATAACGACCACAATGACAGCCAAGTCTTGACTTTGGAGACTTTTTTAAAAGCTAAAAATTACATATGTATTGTTTAATTATAATACATAAATATTAATTAATATTTATAAATTTACTATATTGTACTCATATTTATATTTTTAATATAAAAATATCTTATACATTTAAATAATTTAGAATAATTAAGTATTTAAGGATACTAAACTATAAATTTCTAATATTTCTTTTCAATATTTATTAGGCAAAATATAAAAATTATATACTTAATTTATAACTCAAATATAATATAGCAATAAAAGAGTTTCTAAAATTCATAATAAATTGTTGTTATTTTATGTAATATAAACAATTTTCCAAAAAATAATTCTGTTATTTTATTAATTTATATAATGATTAGATATTGTGCAATAAAATTATATTTATAAAATATAAATATATTAATTATTTTAGTTGTGCAAAAATTAAAATTAAAATTATAAAATTATACATAGATTTAAAATTGTATTTAATTCAGCATACTTGTTTACAGAGCAATTTAGCTTCTTCAGTAAATTTATGTGAATATTTTTCTTGCTCTTCCTTCACTCTCCGATCAACTACTTCACGCTTTACCTGTTAAACATAATTTACTTTTATACTTAATCTTAATTTAAATAGTATTCAAATACAAATAATTATTTTTATTAATATACATTATATTATGTAAAAAAAATAAAGTTATAATAAATAAAACACTAGTAGAAGAAATTTTAACATAAACTTATGTTTTATTGTACATAAAATATTTTTAGGGCAATTGGATACCTAACCAATTGATTTTTACCCAAAACTACACTTTTTTCTTCCATCTATCCAATCAATGTTATGAAACGATAAGAATTTTGGCAATTGATTTGAATTCAGTATGATGTCTACTTGAGATAATTCAGGCCTCATTTTGAAATTTTATTTTTGAATAAACATGAATAATGCTTTTGTTTTTTGAAATTTTGTTAATTTTCTTTTTTCTATATATGTAAACAAATTGAAAAAAAATGCCCTGCCTGATGTTATGTAAACTTGTTGTTTAATTTGAATCGGTTTTCAAAAATAAAATTGGACCATTACGACCATCGAAGTGATGGAAGAAAACTAGGTAGTTTTGTAGCATAAAAATCCAGCGTTCTAAACAATAGCACTCCGAATAACATGTAAGTATGTATACGTGAGTTAACACCGCATTCTACTCTACCATAGTATAATATTTAATGCTTGTGTAATTTCTAATAATATAAAAATTTTAATAATCATTTACCTTTCACAAAACAACTGTAAGCAACAAAAGAAAGTTAGAAATTGCCTATACATGAATCCTATGAAACTTGAGTATCCAAGAGCCTTAATATAAAAAATATATTTATTTTATCAACTAATAAACAAAATTAACTTAAATAAGAAATATTTTATTAATACACTATATATACTCCATTTTATAATCTGAGCGGCGAAGCGAAAAATGTATTGATTTTTTTACAATAAAATATCTATTTTTAGTTTATATGAAAATACTTTTTCTATCACAAATAATGGTATGATTATCACGAATAGCATATTATGTTTCCAGTATCATTTAATCATTAATCAAATTGCTCAAAATTGAGCTTATACAAGAAGAAAAACTACCTAATTTACTATCTAAATTTGGCAATATTCATAGAAACTGTAATTTTGACGAATCTGATTACAAATATATTACAATAACTCAAAAAATATTAACATAGTTACTTGAAAATTTTATTGGGCGTTAAAACATTGGCATTTTACATATGTCATAATATTTTGTAACTCTTAGGTTTGATATTTAAATTTTAATAAGTATGCATTTTAATAAATATGTAAAAATTTTAATCAATATTTTTTAATATATATCTTACTGAACATCGCTTAAAATAATATTTTCGAATGTGATGATTTATCATTCTTAATCAAAATACAACACTATCCTATACTACATTATCTAACATTCCCCTTTCCACAAACGTATCTTTTTTTATATATTTATATATATATTATATTAGGTTACATATTGATGTTTTTTTATATCTTATTATAAAGGTTACATAAATCCATACACATGGAAAACTATGACAAAACATATATTTATATTTATTACTAACTTGTTTGTTTAGCTTTTTACTATCAGATTTAGATGTCATGGTCTAAATTATTTAATTTGACATGTGTCACAAAATTGATTTTTTATTCTTTATTAGTATATATATTATAATTTGTTACTAATATAAAATAAATAATGAAAATTCTGTATATTTTTAATTTTTTTAAATAAAACACATAACATTTAAATAGTAATATACATAAAAAATCAATAAAAATATATACTAAAAAAGTATTCTTACTTTTTCCTTTCGGGCTCTAAATGGAGCTTGACCTTCAATCATCTCAAATACTAAACATCCAAAGCTGAACCAATCTGTACTGAACGTATATTTTTCATTATCAATTACTTCTGGTGCTATAACAGAAACCAAGCAATTATAAATTATTAAATTTAATAAAAACTCAACATAATAAAGAAATGAAAAACTATATTTAGTATTTACCCATGTATCCAACAGTGCCTACTCTTCCTCTAACTGATTCACCCTCAGGTATCTCCATAGCTAATCCAAGATCAGATATACGTACATGGCCTGCATCGTCTAAAAGTATATTTTCTGGTTTGCAATCCCTATATACTATGCCTTGGATATGTAGATGTTCTAGACCACATAATACCTAAATGAAATATATTTAATATTTTGTCATATACTCATATATATATATATAACAACTTTTTAAATTTGTAATACTAATATTTGGAAATATCTTATTATTTTTTAGGAGTACATTTTGTCATTTCTAAATTTAATTAATTTTTAAAAATATATAAATATACCTCAGCAGCATAAAATCTTGCTCGTGCAATATCAAATCCTGGTTCTGATCCCATGTTGTAAATATGAAATTTTAAATCACCACCATTCATAATGGTCAATACTAAACATAATGCATCTTTTGTCTCATATGCATAAGCTAAACTTACCTAAAATCAAATTAAATTAAATAAATAGTTAAAAATTAACTTATATAATTAATTTAGAAAATATTATAAAATAAAGAAACAAATATAAACATACCACAAATTTAGAATTAATTTTTTGCAAAATTTGTTTTTCTATTAATACCATTGCTTCACCTTTCCGTTTTTTGATACGTTTTTTTTCTAATTTTTTACAGGCATACATTTTACCAGTTGCTCGTACTTGACAAGCACAAACTTCCCCAAACCCACCTTTTCCTAGTACTCTATACATGCGGAATGTTTTATATGTCACAGGTTGCCTAAAAAAAAAAACAAAATTTATTACTTAATTTAAAACATAATTTATACCTAATTAGTTACTTTTTTATTAAATTAAAATACATACACACCTTTCTAACCATTTCCACTGTAAAAATCTATGAAAATACATTGAAGATTCAAATAAACTAAACGGACGACCAGCTAAGAAAGTCTTTACAGCAGTTGAACAGTCAGTAAATAACTCTCTATGAGCAGAGTCTAACTGTTGTCGACATCTAACTATCATGTCATCATTTAGTACATCAACTGCATTAACTGCCTAATACCAAAAACAGTTAATTTTTAATCATGTAACAAAATTGTAAATTAATACAAATTAAAACTTACGTCTCTTCTTATATACCTATCATAAAGTATTTTTGCTAGTTCTATTCTATTTTCATCAGACTCTATTTCATATTTTTCCTGTTAAAATATAAAGAAACACATTACACATACATAAATAATCAATTCAATATTTTTTTTAACTTACAATAGAATCTAAAAATACATTATAACGATGAAATTCTTGTCTATCTTCTTCACAAAATTGAAGAAATAACAGCCGACCAATTGGTTGTTGATCTATAATATAGCTGTATTTCATATCTAAATTATAAAATATAGTTAAATTATTAAATATACATAGAAATATTAATCATTAAAATCTTGAAAACTCACCTATAAGTGGTTTAAACTCAACACACTGAGATATATGTGGAAACTGTAGTATTTTTTTCCATTTCTTACTTTTCCCTTTATTGCTATCTGTACCACCTTAAAATAAATTACAATAATTACATATAGTAAGTAAACATTGTATTACCTATTGTAAAAAATATATTTATTAGCACATAATTTATTTAATAAATAAATAATATAATTATTATGTTACCAAATGTTTCAAATATCATTATATAAATCTAATAACAAAATAGTAAATGATAATAGTAGTATAATAATCTAGTAATATTATCCATTATTGTATCATAATTAAATATTATTATATTAATCAATAAATATTTAAGTTTTATATTATGATAAGAAATAAAAATATTAAAATATTAATTTAAAATGTAAAAAGATAAGGTAAAAAGTGCAATGCTGTTATGAAATTGTGCAGAGTATAGAATTAAATCACTGTCTTTCCAGCTATATTTTATAATTCATAAAATTGTATTCAATTTTATATACCTAATCAAAAAATGTAAATAAAAAACTACTTGTAAATTTACTATTAATGAATCAAGAGTTTACACAATTCATAAATGATTAGGTATGTTAATTATAATTTTTAAACATTTATTATATTTATATTATGTACTTTTAAATAATGAATATTACATTTATATAAATGTGCACAGATTCATTGAACTTGATCTACCATATTTATATTTAATGTATTTTATAATATATTATTTACAATATAAATCCTCAATGAAAATTTAATTAATTTTTTAGTGTTTCATAATTTGTAACAATAAAAATCATAGTTGATACTTACTCAATTACTAACCCAACCTAAATATAAAACAATGAATAAATTAAAAATGATTGTATATTACCTAAATTTTCATTAAGTATGTCTTTCATTCAATGCACAATCTTGTTATCTATTGTTTTTTATAGTATTAGCTTGCCTATTATTTTGACACCAGATAAAGTAATATCTTACTTATTTAATTATAATTTATAACTTAAAATAAAATTATTGATGAATTTAATTTTTAAATTATAATTATCAACTTTAATAGGATACATGATTTAGGTACTATCTCTGTACTCACGATCTGACTGTCTAATACTAAAATAAAACATACATAATACAAAACACACATTTAAAACAAAAGCAAAAAGACCTATTATATTTTAAAAAATTTTGATTTTGTTTGGTAGTCTTTTTCTAAAATTCTAGTTTATATGTTGAATAAATTAAGTAGGTTTGTTAAAAAAATAGTAATTGTAAATTGTAAAATTTATTTTTAAACAGCTGTCAGTTCTTCGAAAATATTATTTTAAATTTAATAATAGATACTTGAGTTTTAAAATCAATAAACATTACAATTTGGAAAATGTACAAGACAGTTTTTGTTATATTATTCTGTAAAATGATACAGATAGAAAAAAAAATCATTTCCTACCTATATCATTTTAAAATAAGTATCACAAAATAATCCACAGCATACTGTACATACTTAGTAGGTACCTATATTAAAATAATATATTTTATTATTATAATTATTTAATTATTTTTTAATATACCTACTTATTAAAATTATTTATTTATTATAGATATAATTAGATGGGTAGTTAAAAAGAAATTAAAATAGAACTTTTAAATTATAAATTTTAAAAAATGTATACCTATATTAAAAATATTATATAAAACAATTTATCAATTATTCCATACATAATATTATTAGATACTTATTAGAGGTATATTTTGTAATAATTTTATAAAATGGGATATAAAATATGAAAACATAAACTTTAGAAAATGATGGTATCTACATAGCATCAATACTATATAATATAAATTGTATATAATGCAACAAATTATAAATACATTATATAAATGAATAAATAAATTAAGATTTAATTCTTTACAGTGTATTTTTTATAATAATGTTCTTTAAATTGTTAATTTTCACTAATCACATACCTACCTACTATAATTACAATATAATAACCATACGCTAAATAAATAAATTACAATATAATTATTATCAATTATCATTAAATAAAAATGTAAAAAACCAAAACCAGAAAAGATACTAAAATACTTTTAATTTGATTTTAATATTAATGATTGATAAGTTACATAGATAGGGTATTGAATATAAATATCTGATTTTAATTTAATACCATAATAAATAAATATGATTTTATTTGTTTACTACCTAACTAACAAGTAAGTATATGTGTGTGTGTGTGTGTGTGTGTGTGTATATATATATATATATACATAATTAGGTAGGTGTTTCAATATATGTTATAACTTATAAGTTTTAAAATCAAAACATGTAATACCTAATAAAATAAATAATTTACTCAAGTATTAAATTAAAATACAATAACCACTTTTTAAAAATTTAATTAAATTTAATTGAAAAATATGCAATAGGTACTAATATTGAGTAGGGTGTTGAGTTATTTCATTATATTATACAAAATTATTAGAAGATAAGTTCAAATTGGACATTAAAATTATAACAATAAAAATATTAATTATAACACACCTACTTTGATTGTCATTAAATAAACTATGATTTATATAGTATAATTTTTTACATTTTTAGTTCAGGCAGAATGTTTAACACTGACAATAAAAGAACTAACTAAATTACGATTTTAAGCTGAAGTACCTACTTATTCTACAGTTCAGAAAAATGTATATGTATAACTACTAAGCAATATTCATCAATAGAATTAAATCAGATCCAACATTGAGATGAATACATAATTGAAATTTATTTTTAAACAAATGATAATAGACAAACCCGGATTGGCCTGGCAAATTACTGGGAAAATTTCAAAATATGGGTTGCCTGATTTTTTAAAAAAAAAATGTGCAAATTAATATGTATTCTTTTAATTTATAATTATATTATAATTTGTATTATGCTCTTAATAAGTTATAGTGATTATTATTTAAACAGGTGTATAATCTAGACAACTAATAGGAATGGTGAAATATAAAATTTTACAATTTTATAAATAGCAAACATTCAAAATAAAATACATAATATTGATTATTATAGGGTGTTTGTTGTTCAATGTTACCATGTCTTAATAATTTGGTAAAATTTGAATAGCAAAACAACTAATATCACAATAATGATTCAATCATTTATTATATAAATATTGGATATTACTTAGAGGTGTACCTACCTATATATTTTAATATTATATACATTTTATTTTATCATAGCGTAATCACAGAAAGAAATATTTGGATAAGTTAGTAGTTGTATTTAAAAAAATTAAAATAAAAAATGTATAAAACCCTTATTAGTACGTAACTATATAAAAAATAACAATTTTATAAAAAAAATTTGTTTTTAGAATTATAACATTCCAAAATTTATACGTACCTATTACATATATATTATGTAAAATGAAATCATTGAAACAAAAAAAGTTTTAAAACATTTAAATAACGTATCCAAAAGCCATTTTGTATAAAAAAAAAAAAAAAATACAGTAATCCAACTCTTGTTCAGCTAGACAGTAATAGTATCAAACCTTATGGTTAACTTGAAATAGATTATGAAACTCTTAGAATATGTATAACATAATTTTGTTCAAAGGTCTCTCTTCACTTGGAGAGTTAATTGAAAATATAATTAGGTACTATCTATTTATATTAATTGTATATTTGTATTTACACGTAGTCTGATGTGATTACAGTAGGATAATAGAGTAATAATTTACCTTTGATTAGTATTATATTATTACCTACATATAAATATGCACTACATCTGTTCAAACGAAATACGATAGTATGAACAGTGGACGATCAACAACTGATCATGACCGTCTTGAAGGATTCAAAGAAATAAAACAAATTATTATAAATATAATAATATTATGATGGTGTACCTTCTCTTGCTTTGAGGTAAACAGTATTGGCCACAATATTTTCTAATTCCATCAGTTCCAGTTTGGCTGATTTCCGGATGCCCGGGCTGACAACCACCACTTCCCATCAATGACACCTTTGACGGTTCCCGACGTTTTCGCGTGCGTTTCCGTGTTCACACGCGAATTACTGAGTATAATATCTGTGAGTGTGTGAACGTGTACGTGAAAATGTGCGAATCTTCGAGTGTGATGTGTATGTACTACGTAAGTGCGCGGGTGCGCGACTTCGAAAAAAAAATCTTCCAATTTGTTTAACAATTTTTCCCCCCCGTCTTCCGTTACGAGTAATCCAAACTCCCAATTTTTTTGTTTTTTTTGTGGCTTATACACACGAAAACACCGACGGCAAATTGACCGTGAACAGACTGCAATATATTTACGTTTACCTACCTAGTAGAAATAATAATTATTGTTGTTGTTAATTATTGCGAGGACAATAACGACGGCGAGAAGTATACGACCGGACTGACGGCGAGTGGCTGGTAAACGCGTTTCGGAAGAGCAGAGACGTAGATACGTAACATTAAACGTATCTCTGCGCGCACAACAAAAATATAATACACATTACACTTGTTAGTTGTTACCTATCTAAATAAAACGAGTTACGAGCATAATAATATAATATAATGATAGTAGCACTCGTAGCAGTCGCCGTGTGGTAACTGGTAAAGTGGTAACGGTCGGCGGCGTCCACTGTAATAATTATTATTGATAAAGAGAGTAAAAAAAATTCGTTTCGTTTTCGGATATTATAATCATAAAAATAACAGGTACAATTATTATTATGTTATAATATTATTATTATATCGTTTCAACGTGCACATTTCCTCCACCTATCGTGACACGACCGACTATACCGCGATCAGCAGCACGCGTTGACGTTGTCGACGCTAGTGCTTGTGGCCCGTGTTTCGGCTGCTGACGGTGCACTGGTGCTATAAGTGCTATGCTGCTATAGTGCTATAATATTGCTGTCGGATGCCGTGTTCGCGCGCTTGCGTGATATGCGTTCGTATGCGCGCGCTCCCCACTTTCGGACGGCGTGCGGTGTCCACTTATGGGCTATGGCCGTAGGCCGTACAACATTGAACCGCCGTCTACTCACTGCCGGCCCAGCCGGTGCTACGGCGTCAGCGGTGGTGTCAACGTTCCCCGCCGGTCGCCACGAGTTCCGACCGTATAATATACACGCTCGTTTGTCTGCGACGCAAGCGCACTTTATACGGTGGCTGTGCGCAACACACAGATCCGCGGCCGATGCTGCGGCTCCACTAGCTGATTACTCTCGCCGTCGCGTTTTCATTCTGTGGCCCACGAGCTGAAAACCGTACGCGAACGCCAACCCGAGCTATCCACTATTCTAGACCAATTCTGATTTTGGCTAGGAGAAAAACACCCATGTCCTCATGATGCTCTTGTCGGCGCGGCGCCGCTGCCTTATTCGCATGAAATCATCGAAAATTCCTAGCTAATACACACACACTCACAAATGCTGAATATATCCTCACGCCATCGACCGAATAAACAATATTATAGTTTTCGTGCACAAAAGCAGTTTGTCACAAGAGATTAAAAAAAAAAACAATAACAATTTTGTTAATACCCTCGACGCTCTTGACTTTTAAACATTCTATATTATTATATTTATTCGACGAATTATATAAACTTCATCGTAACTTATTTAAATTACTTCTTTTATGTTATAATATATAGTAGTTTATAAGATTAAAAATGTATTTCACTAACAAACTCTTAACTTGTATATTAGTCCAGACTCCCAGAGTTAGTTGTTTTGAATTTTAATTTATACCAACCAAACCTTTAACATTCCTATAGGTTAAAATATCACGGTAGGTATGTGAATTCCGAGTAAGATTCAAAGCTAAGGGTTCGAGGTATAATAATAACATTTTTTTTTTATTATTATTAAGTTAATATAATTATAATATTACCCTAACCCTAAAGTCTAAAAAACACGATATATTTTACCCCTACCCCACCGATCAAAATATCAATTATTGTACTTGTACAGTTACATGGGCTTAAAAAATATAATTATTATTATTCACACTTATATATATATATATACAAATATAACCTAATTATAAATGCATATAGATTTGGTAATATTAGAAACAATAAAATATAATGTAAATTATAGGCAAGTATAAAATATAAACCATAAACACAATTGACTTTTCAGATTTTATCGTGGACAAACGGAATTAAATTATTATTACATACGAACCTATAATAGGTGTTTTGTTATAATATTCGTCCACGGGTTTACGTTTATTTCTACGAATTAAATATTATAATATTTAAATAAATATTCATATTTTTTATTTCGTTCTGTGTAAATTTTGAGTTTCGTATAAAGTATATAGGTACGGATAAAATAAAAATTTGTGATAAACGAATAAGTGCTTAAATGGATAATATCTCCCTCTGGGTTCAACACGTTATGATGGCAACACTTCATATGGACAACAATAATAATAATTATTATTAATAAAAGACACGAATCCGGATATACAATAAACGATTATTACTTATAATAAACGTGATGGTCCGCACGCGATGCGCATTTCTATATCTTATAAGGGACGAAGAGCGAGTTAAAGGCGAAGGAAATTTGACAAAGTTCTCGATTCATTTTTCTTATCTATTATTATTTCTCGTCGGACGTTTCCAAAGTTAGTTTTATCATACCTATTATATAAAAATTGAACGCACATTATACTATAATACACGAAGTATAAACGTATAATATTATTAGTTTATTACATATTGAATATTTGAATTTAACATTATTTTATAAACGCGACTTGAAAATAGGATAATACAAAATTTGTTATATAATAATAATATATACCTACATTCACCAAAAGTGACGATTTATACACAATAATATACTCGTAACATATTATTAATAATGTAATACATCATACGTGTACGTATATAATAATTTACGTTACGTTTTATAAGTAAGATAATATTATAATGCCGCATAAACGCGTGTAGAAATTTTCGATATATTATTATAATATATCATATTATTCATTATTCGTATGAAATATGGGTGCCGCGTACAGCTATTGAATATTTTTTTTTATTTAAGTGCTTATACTAGGTTTCAGACTTTAACACGGTATAAGGTATCTATACCATTGTACCTAAACCTAACCTGTATAGCCGTATAGGCATGCTTATAATGTATATATAGTGCCGGAGAACGCGTCAATGGTGAGTAAACCGTTCTGATTTCTGCTAGTGATAAATGCGATTTATCGTGTAAAATTCGCGATAATAATAATAATAATAATAATAATAATAATAATAACAATAATAATAATAATAATAATAATAATAATATATTAATATGTCGTTGTCGTACAGATTATCATCGAAAACGATCGAAAAACCCGTAAAAACGCAATCACAAATCGTTTTCGGTGATGGGGTCGCACCCACGCTCGCCTTCCTGTATGTCTTATGTGTATACTATATATTATATTATTATGTGCTCGATCGACAAACGACAAACTATAAAACATTTATAATATATATACCTATATGCTATATACTATACAAACCAAAGTATATATATATATATATACCTTTAACTTAATAATATAGTGTAATATTATGTATATGTATTGTATATATTACATTATATAATAATATGTGATACACATATCGAAGGGCGCGTGTCTCGTCCCTGGAGATATCGTTTTTTTTTTTCGTGTTTAACATACGAAAGCACTTCACTTTTTAGAGGATATAAAAAAATAACAATAAATAAATACCTAATGAAAAAACGCGACTTGTGCGGTATACAAATTTAGAGTTTGAATACATAATAAATCCTATTATTCCTATTATATACCTATACATGCGTTTGAGCAATAATTATTATAATATTAATAGAAGAAATAATAATACCATATTGGGGTACCTGTTAATTAATATTATTCACAACGTTCGGACGGAAATTTATAATAATTTCACTTTTCCAGTTAAGTATATTTGCAATATTATTTCAGTTATGTTTTTCAACACTCTACACGTTGCTCATTTGAATGTTTTCGTATTCTTTTAATCCTATACGGTATTGCCCGAATTATAATATTATTATACTTTCCGCGACTGTGTATACAACGTCATAACCTTGCACAAGACGAATAACGATGATGAAAATAATAATATTCGCGTTCCTAAAAAAAAAAACTTGTTCTGCGATCTCTTACGTAGGTACATAATATAATATTATTATAGGAATTTATTAAAAACAAAAAGGGGTACGGTCTCGAATGTGTTAAAAGAATAATAATAATAATATACGAGTACACCGTACTATATATAATATTATTATAGTCGTTTTTGATGTGCCAATTATTACAATAATAATATAATATTTCGAATGTTCCGGCGCACTGGACACGCGTATTATTATTATAATAATTATTATCGTAATTCATGGAGTTCGAAGACTGCGCATTATATTTATATATATAATGTGTAACTAAAGTGTGATATTATAAATTATAATTCAGTAGAGTTTTGGCAGTTTTTTTTTTAAAAAAAAAAAAACATTTTCACGATAATTTTTACACAATAACATTTTATTTTGGTCACAAATCAGCACAATTATAATATATTATATCGTGTGTACAGTTATATATATATTATATTATTATACTTACGCGTGAATTTTCGAGGGAAAAAGATACGCGATCGTGAGAATAATATTACAACTCTTAGTTCTTATTACCGTATAATTTAACCCGCAGTTACCGTAATAATAATTATTGTGTTGCAGGACGAATATATTTACAAACTACTATATATAGGTACTGTATAATATTATTATGTTGTAAGTACCTAATGTGATATTTCGATTTAACGCATTTGCCCGGTAAATATTTTAAACGAGTGACGTAGGTACAAACTTTTATTTCATAATAACATTATTAAATATTTAAAATAAACGAGTAAAACGTGCATTTAAGTATTAAACGCTGTATATATATATGTGTGTGTGTATATTACAAATTTATTAAATATTTGTATATGAAAATATTAATTATTAAAATGAAAAGCGTGTTTTAATAATCTTTAGAGGTACTTTTAAATAATAATATAGATATAGTTATCTTAAGATTACATTACCTTATTCATTTATTAATTTAATAATATTATATATTACATAATTTATTATATATATATATATATATATATATATGTATATAATTTTAAATGTATTCGTAGTTTAAATTATATAATCGTTAAGCCTTAAGCTAAATTAATTCCTATATATATATTGAAAAATAAATAATAAATATTATTTAATATCATAAAGAAACAAAATGTTATCACTTTGTAATAATTTTATTAATACAAAACAAAACGATGATGTAAAGATACATTTTTGTTAAAAAAAAAAAAAACTTATATTTAACCGGCCAACCTATTTGAAAACGATAAATTAATATGAAAATATTAAAGTTATTTTCAAATAATACTCACTGTAATATTTTAGCATATATTATGTTTTATGTATAATATAAAAAATAATTTATTGTACAATTATTACAATTTGTTGATATTTGTACTATTGTTTAAGTTTGACTAGGCTCCTAATAAATATTTAATTTAAATAATAATATTATATTATGCTTATTGTGTGTAATTTATCTGAATTTCTAACTATAATAATGGATAATTAAATATTTATTTTATATATTATTATACGTTTATTATTAAAATCAAATTTGTTTGGGTCGTGTATTTTATGTTCCCTTTAGAGGGACCTTACTTAGGTGGTTAAGGCGTACTAATAAACTTTTACATTGAAAAATATATTTTTAATTGGTCGCTAACAATATAATATTATATTAGTATCTATATTTGAGTCCTGTATATAGACACATTATTTAGTATAAATGCTTTTAAAATATACATTAATATTGATGATAAGTAATTAATTTATAATATTAAAATTAAAAGAATATTAATTTATTTCAAAATATATAGCCAGATGAAACGTGAAATGTTTAAATTCGACAGCTTTGAACTTATACAATTACGAAAGCATATAATAATAAGCTTGCTTCTAAAACCATAAATGACGTGACTAATACCATTGAAAATTAAAAATAAAATGCATGGAACTTTTGGAACTCCTATATAGTCTACTATAGTCTAGAATACGTATTAAATATCCATAATATAATGATATATGTAAAAGGTACGTGCTATAGATAATAATATATTGTAATATATTTATATTTTATATACGAATCGTAAAAAAGTCGATCCTTTTTTTATAAACTACATTATTATTTTTATTTTATTTTGTATTTATTTTTTTTCACCATAGAGACGAAGTTTATTCAAACTGACCTAACTGAAAACGAATTTCCTCGCTTATATATATATATATATATATATACGGCGAAATACATAATATATTATGAGTACATAAATTATGCATACAGGTATAAACCGTATACCTAATTGTATTGATTATTTAGAGTTTTTATTATGCAATATTCTGTGTATTCCTACATTGTTTTATTTTCTTTATATATTTGATTATAAAATATATGTATACTATTATGGTAATAAATGGTAATGTACTTAAAAGTATACCTAAATAAATACTTTCTACTTATTAGTTACAGTTTTATTCATATAATTGTATTTTAATCACGGTCGTTTTATGTTTTCTTATAACTTATTAATAGCAATATATTATAATGTTGTGAAAATAAACAACAAAATATACCTTGGTATTGGTTTAAATACTTAGAAAATAATTTTTACAAAATGTACACAACGTTTAAAATAAAATATTACATAATAATTATACATAAAAATATGATTATCATATAAAATATAAAAAAAAATCATTATTATAATCATTATAGTATGTAAGAACTCGTGGTCTGCAGATATAGAAACGATTCTCGCGACTCAAAATATTTTGTGCAAAAATAGTTTATTATACAAAATAATAGAAAAATGAAAAATAAAATAGTAGGAACTAATGAGTCACGCAGACTATGTACAATGGAACACTGTAATTATTTATTTATCAAAAATCAATATTTCGTTGCGTTTATATATTATTATTATTATTATTATTATTATTATTATTATTATTATTATTATGTGTAATGTGTAGGTATATTATAATACATACATGCACGTAAAGTGCATATGTGTTTATATTGTTTATATGCACTCATATTATATAGTTATTGGAAATAATAATAATTGAATTATTTAATATAAATATTATGAATATATCAATGCCCAGATGGCCTACTAACTACAAAGATATAAAAATAAATTGAGCACTGGGTTAGAATAGAAAAATTGGCACCAATATTTATTATTGACGGAGACTATATTATATTGATTCTAAATATTTTAAATGACTAACCATGTTTTCATTCGATTACCTTTTTAATAAATTTAAAGCGTAAATATTATTATATTAATGTATTATATAGCAACTGTTTGCATTAAATTGTTTAAGTATACGCTTAATTGAACATTTTTGTATAGTACGTGGACCATGTAATTTAATAAAATAGAGTTTTATTCCTCGTTTACCGGATTAATACTATAATATTATAATATAAGCAAATAACATCACTTATTTAAAACCAAACTGAATTTATTAATTTAATTGTGTACTTACGGCCAAATGTATTTAAAATTAATTCCATATATACATTTAAAATTATAAATAATTTATGAATAATATATAATATTATTTACCTTCACATTTATGAGCTGAACATCATTATATAAAAAATTAAAAAAATATTCATTAAATCTATAACCTATACAGTATACATAACCAAAACTATGCATATATTAAAATAATCGATAGAGATTTAAATAATTGTTTAATAATTAAACTCTATACTCTAAAAAAATTAATATTAATTACATAGAAGTTCGATTAGCGCTTAATAACAATCTGTATCAACTGTTGCAAGCGTATAATATTAAAACGGCTAAAGTGTTAATTAATAAAGTCAAATTAATTTTAGTTTTCCATTGTTTAAAACACGTGTTGCAATTAATACTTAATTAATAATATTATATCTCTTCCCGTATGTAACACAGTAAGTGAATGTTTATAATTTCTTCAAAAAAATTTAGCAAAGTTTAAGGAAACTATTTCCATAATCATTGATTAATAGTATTAATAGTGTAATATACGTGTGTGTACTATATATTACAGTATATTACTGTATTGCACGCTGTACTGCACTGATATAAGTACTTACAGAATAATTTAAAACTTTAGAATTATTACCACTTTGTGGAAATGTGCGAAGAACTATATAATATAAGTGATAATTTGTGAATTTTTGTCCGCAGAAATCGGTGAAATTGACAACCAAAGATTAAATAAAATATCGTACATTTGCTATATAAAATGTTGTTAAATGTGTACAAAACTATTTTATGTAGACTGTCGATAGTGATGGTAATGGTAAGTTTATAGTGGTGGTAATTTTTATATACATATATTTATATAATTATACATATAATAATAATTCAGGTATTATTTCACTAATTAATTATTTAATTATTTTTTACTTTTTTTTTAAAAAAATTATCAATATCTAAAATATACAATTTACACACAATTTACATAATTTGATACAATTTACGAAAAAAATAAAATAAATAATAATAATATAAAATATTTTTACTTATTTTGTATCAACAAGTACTATGATAAGATAATGTCATAAAACAGTAGGTTAGGGTATATACATTGCAATACCTATAGATAATGTCATAAAACAGTAGGTTAGGGTATATACATTACAATATAATGTATTGTAATACACAATGATGACGCGTGACGATATTGTTAACAATATAATAATTGCGTGACACATGATTTTAAGATTTCAAGATACAATTCACATTGTTTTATTTTTTTAATACATTTCAAATTACCTCTACAATTTACATAATATATAGATAATATATAGGAAGTTATACATACAGTATATTATATTTTTATCATAACTTTTATTTTATCTCTAAACAATCAACATAGGTATGTTTAACATAAATAATATTTTTAATTAATACAATATATTAGATTATCTTACTATAATTATTTGGTGTTGTGCATTACTAAAAAAATAATAATCTAGTACTGTTAACAATATATACTACTGAATCACATAATATGTAAAAATGTAGGTATATTTTCTATACTTACGTCATTGAATACTGTTGACTAGATAATATAAAAATTAATGACTGATATTTTAAAATTATTTGACGATACAAATATTTTTTTTAATTATACATTACGTAACAATTAACAGGTATATCTGCCTACGTACAAATTAAAAATATATTATATATTATACAATATTTATAATTATTGTTTCATAAATAATTAATATGACCTAGTACCTAGATTTATTAAAAACAATGTCTTATAATACATAATATTATTATAGTTATTATAATAATATTATATTATTATATATAGTACCTACCTATAAAATTATTCAAAATATAAATAGCAAGTCCAGAATTGATTTAGCTATAAATATTGCATAAAAATATACGTTTAAAATAGTCAATAATTAAATGTTTAGCGTTAAGGTATGCATATAATATTTTACAATTAAAAAAATTAACAATATTTTTCGTAAACGTAACGAATTGACTATTCAAAGTTATATAATATAATATTATTATTATTATTTTGTATCGGTCGAGCGATACATATCTAATGAGAAAGAATCACTAATATACCATTTCCTAACCTATTAAATATAATATTCTTATTGAAAAATCGATATTTCAAAAATAAGTTTGCAGAACCAATTTATATGAATAAAATATTTAATTCACCTTGAGTACAAATATCAGCCTCGACCTGACGACCCCGAACCTTATACAAGCCCACCTTCTAATTCTAAGACGGGCTCACACATTTGTTGTTACCAAACATTATAATAATTATACCCTTTGTTAGTATGTTGCATTCACATTCGAAAACGTGTTATGTACGAATAATCTTCACTGTTAAATGAAATAAAAAATTGCAGAATCGTACAAATATTACTACACGTGTAAGTAAATGTATTCAATTGATATCAAATTTAAGTAATTAAAAAAATAACCCAGGTGAAAAAAGCCTACAGGCACATAGTTGTGTTTCTGCAGTTTAACATTATTGCACATTTATTGTCAAATAAATAAAATAATTAATAAAAAAGGCATATGTGATTATGAGAATGCTGCGAGAATATAATATAACGTTTTAAAATTATTTGTAATTAATAAATTAATTTAAATTAAAACACAATTATTATTATATTAATATAATATAATATAATATTTTACATTTTTTGTATTGTATATAACTATATACACAATTATAATATTTATAATAAAACATAAAAATAAAAACCATAAATTTTTGTATATACTATAATAATTATAGTTAAACTATAAAAATTGAAAATATTTTATTCTAATATGTAAATCATTTTGTCAAGGGATTATAAATATATGAATCGTATCATATTATGTAAAAGTATATTTTTATTCATTCGATTTATCTTAAATTATATTTATTAATTTATAATTGAGACATATACACTATACACATGTACCTACTCGTAGGTATTTAATTATATATATTATATTTAATCGCCATAAAGTAATTTTTTAATAAATATAAATTTTTTTAACTATTTTAAATTATTCTTATAAGTTATATAATCTAAAAGCAGATTAAAAATATATAATTATTTTTTAATCTCAAAATCGTTAATTTATTATTACATCTATGTATTTTAATTATAAGGATAAAGAATAATTTTAAAATGTTATTATTCACATATCCCTATATATGATTATTTTATTTATTATGCAATTATGATGTTCCACTACTGTAATATTATAGTTCGTTATGGAACTCTGCGTAATGTATAGAAACGGTACCCCAAATGTACGTTTCGAAAGATTGCTATAATCAGTAATCACTGAAAATCTATTAAGTATATGAGAAATCGAGAAAAATTTACAATTAAATTTATACATACTACTTAAATCATTTTCTAAAATCATGTAGGTAATGCTATATTATTATAGTGTGATATTGCAAAAATATAAGTTTTTCACATTTTTTTAATATTTACTGCTATATAATTTATTCATAATGTTGAAATTAATATTATAAATTACAAATAATATTATTACGTTTTCGTTTCTTAATAACTTTAATTTTAAAGTAAACTCGATTTTTTTCCATAATTAATTATATTTATTTAACTATCTGCACATAATATACATATTTACTTGTAGGTAATTATAGTGGTAGAGGCAATAATGTACATGGCTAAAATGTACGTTAATAAAATATTAATAAATATATATTATATTAGTAGTACTTATGTACACAATTTAATTAACCGTTTACGTATAAATATATAGTCAGTGCTTAAATTGGAAAATAAGAAGTAGGGGACTATTGGACTTTCAAAAAAAATTAGCGTTCCCCCAAAATTATTTAGTATTTATTATATTATGGAGAATTTAAAAATTAGTAGAGATATACTCCGTCCTCCTGCATCCCATAGACGAAAATCCATTACAATTTCAAAGGGGCTAATATTTTTAAGAACAATATAATAAAAAAATTAATAATATAATATATAATATTTTGTTATACATGTGAAACACAAATACCTAATTTTGAGGAGTCTAACCAGATATTTGAGAGGGCTTAGCCCCTTCAAGCCCCCTATTTGCGCCTATTCTACGTCCTTCCAAATCAAGCACTGTAATTAGAAACTATTTTATTAGGTAATTAATATAAATTAATTACTCTTATTGACTATACAAATAAAAAATAAAATAATATTATATTAATAATAGCCAGGTAAGTAAAGGTGCGATTCCTATGAACGCATCTGTAGATGATGCGTGGTGCGATCGAAATTTTTTTTTAAAAAAAACATAATTAAACAGCAAAAAAAAATAATAATAATAATAAATAATAATATTTCTCGACTGCCTTCGTTCCGGTCATGCAATCTTAACTTCTTCTGAGCGTCTACAGACGCGTTCATAGGAATCGCACCTTTAATCGATTTTTAAATAATTATTAGTAACCTATTATATAATAAAATTGATATGATGCTATTATTATTATCTTGTGATTAAGCAAAATATTAACTTTTTAATGATAAAATTAGGTAGGTACCTATATGATTCATATATTATCATATCATAATAAATAATAATTATTATTACTTAATGAATTTAATCATTATAGTCAATTATATAATTAAAAATTACATAGTGCTTAATGTCAATTGTTGTAGGTATATAATTATATATATATATATATTATAGTTTGTAATTAATCAGAAATCTACTAACATCTGTAATTTTGTTATGCAATTATTGCTAATAATAAAACAATATAAAAATATCATAATAGTTTATATTTAATTATTAATTTATAACATTAGAGTAATTAATGTTATATTTGCTATTATAATTTGTTACATTAATTACCTAATTTAATCTTATTACATTATATCACCAATAGTGATGTATACACCATTTATTAAATAATTTCATCATTCAAGTTCACTGTCTCACTGTCTCACTGACTAGTGACTATGTAGCCTAAAAGCTATGTAGTGCACCTAATTGCTACTTTTTAATTCTAATAAATTTCATACACAGATAGGTAATCATCAATGCCGCAACAATAGGGGACGCTGGGTATGCATTGCATTCCCTGACCAGAGATTTATTTTTAGATAGGGGCCCCATGTTAAAAGTAATATTATAATATTATTTATAAATTTTATTCATAAAATAAAAAAAATGAAACTCGAAATATTGTTGTCATCCAAATATCACATAAAGTTATGCTTATGATATATTTTCCGTCCATTATCGATTGATGCTATAGTCATAGACATAATATATACACACAATATAAAACATAAACATAATATATTATATAATCGAACATGTTTTAATTGAATAGAAAAACACTTGAAAATATAGAAATAACTAATAAGAAATTGGAAAGTGGAAGTAGTTGGTACTTTATTTAGGTCATTTTTCGAATTTCTCAAAATTGACCCTAAATGGTAGAATAAACAACGAAAAAACGGCATTTTTTATGAAAACTGAAATTTCGACGAATTTGATTTCAATATTTCACGATAACTCGGGCAATTTTGAAGTTAGAGACTTTAAAATTTTATTGAGTATTCACATAGGAATTATATATATGTGGTAATTTTGGTAACCCTTTTTAGACACTTATACCTATAAATCCACCCATATATTTATTTATTGAATATATAATAAGTATACGAATATACCACAGGAGAAAGGGATTAAAAATATCATATACTAATATATTGCTTAGAAAAAAGGGGGGCCCATAATTCTGTCTTGCATTGGCGATCTACCAATAGCAAGTTATGGCACTGGTAATCATACCTATTATGTTAATAATTTATTTACCTATTTATTATTACCATTATAATATAATAAGTACATACCTACATAATTGTGTGTATTTCCAAATGACTACTGTCTTAATTAAAATAATATTTACCTATTATATGTTTTTTATATAAATTTATAAAAAAAAGTTTTATTCAAAATTATTTTAAATACTACCTACTTATGTAATTAGTATTAATCATCGTTAGGTTTTCAATTTTAGATAGTTAATAATTATTAAGTATAATATTTATAAACATTGCTTAACATTTTATATAAAAATGTTTATAAATTATAATTCGAAAATACAAAAATAATTAATGACGATTACCATATTATTTATGCTTTAAAATTTAAATACCTTTAGTAAATTAATCAATGAGCAATACAAAAAAGTGTGATATTTATTTTTATAAAATTATAATATATAGAAATACATTACACACATAAAATTAAATTATTAACAACGTAGACATTGAAATACTATACAATATAATATTACACTTATACACCTACCTATATTTAATATAATACTATAATTTTATTTATGAAAGATATTCCTACTTTAAATTGATTATAAATTTTAAGCGAAGTGAGATTACTTTATCTTTATACACAATGATATATTATGTTTTTACTATATTTCAAGGTATAGGCAAAAATATTCTTACCATAACCATTTACCTTAATAACTGAACACAAATTATTTGTGTTTTTAACATATTGAGTGAATATTTTTCAATACTTTTGTAAATGAAAACAATAACGAATATCACTCAGTAGGTTGTTTATTTAATTGTACCTAATAAAATAATAATCATTAATATTTAATTTATTAATTATACATTAAAAAACTATTAATTATAACATATACCTAAGCATTTGAAAATTGCTTTAATTATTATATTTATAATATAATATAAATATAATAAGTTTTGTAATATATTATATTATATAAGTACCTACCTATTAATAATTATTGAACAAAATAATCAATTAACAATAATAAATGAGCTTTTAATAAATGTACTTGTCATATAAATTGAAATCGTATGTTTTAAGAACCTATTGACATATTATTATATAATGTTTGTTTTATATATGCTTGTTTATAAAATTTAATGTTCTCGAATGTAACCATAATATTGGAATATAAATTAGCCATATATTTTGTAAATATCAGGCACATATTTAAAATTATTTTTCGAGGGTAGTATAAAATATTTTTTCATTATATTCCCTGCAGTTACCAAAATTGTTATACAAATTAATTTTAATAATCCAATAAAATATTTTTTTAATTATTTCGGAGGAGAGAGGTTTAAACCCATAAAACTTCCATTGTCTACGGTCCTGATAAATATATAAAATGTTTTTAAACGAAAATTCATATTATTTTAAAATAGTATGTTATTAATAATAATCCAAATTCACAACTGCATTAATAATCAACTATTTTAGATAAACAAAACGCTTTTATTAAATTCAAATAATATTCAAAGTTCATAAGCAAATGTAATTAATAAATATTAATTTGTAAATTGTGCTTATGTATACACAATATTATTATATACCTACTACAATAATTATAAATAAAAGTACCTACCTATAAGACATTTACTTTTAATTAATATTTAATTTTATAAAAATGTATAAAAGTTAATGAGCAATAAATTGACGATATTATACAAAGATAATATAAAGAAGCGTTGTATATTATAATACAAATGAAAAAAATTGCATATATTGAAATTTCTTGTTTAGTACAATACGATAAGGTATATTTATTAATAATTAGGTACATAAAAAACGTTGATAACGCACTACAGTTATATAGCTTATAATACTACATTTAATGTTATATAATAATATAATATTCTACGTCATATAATATTATAATTATAGTTCAATATTCATCAGTCATATTATTAAATATACATACAAATATATATTTATTTACACGGAATTCAAATGTAATTATATGCTTAACTTTATGACATTATAAATGATAAGTTAACAAATATAAATACATAAAAAATATTATGCACGCACGTATATAATTAAGTTTATTATTTAAACGATCTCTATATTATATTATTTAAGTAAGTACGACTGCTTTGTGTACACACGGTCCCGATGGTCCTTCAAGTAACGCTGGCCACAAGTACGTCCGGACTTGATTAGATTCCAAATTCGACGAATGATACCTCACGTGTAGATCCCTCTTAAACGATCTCTGTTCGTATTCCAGTACATAACTAGGCGTCTAAAACATTATTAAAACGGATCGATACAAAATTACCGTTCACCAAACATTGTTCATCATAATAAATTTTTATCATTTTGGTATGCGGAAAAAGCCGAATCGCGTTTTTTACATATATAAATATTATTGCATTATAATGCTATGACGTAAAAATCATCCGATTATTAACCGTTTTAATATGCAATAGATAATATTAATATAATAATTCATTGATAAAATAAATTCTCTTGTAAAAATATTTAATACCTGATTTACTAATGCCCAAGCTAAACGTACTGCATCGCGTATGTACTGATGAAGTCCAGCACATGTCGTTAAACAGGGATAGTCGTATAACGTGGCCCACAACTGTGTACTCACTTCCTGTAACAATTCAATATTATTATATGTTTTAGTAATCAATGAATCGATTGTAAAATAATGTTAATAATTAAATATATTTAATCTATATTATATTATAGAGACGTTTACCTCGATGCACTGGGTCAAGTCGAAAGTGTCCACTGTCCTTCTCAAATAGGAACAGATAGATACTTCCAATTCGACGTGCGCCGAACCGGATGGCGTTGGGTAGAACAACAATTTTTTAACGTGTTCTTTCTTTTGGTTTAACATAGCTTGCGTGGATCTAAATGCCAACTGGTAACATAAATGAAAATAAATATAAAATAATATAATAAATAACGCGAACCGTGTGTAATAAAACACAAAGTATACATTATTACTTTGCGCTATGTGCATTTTGTAATGATTTTACTTACGACTACGACGGAAAAAAGAATTTTCGATTTTAACTCTGTGGCGTCGACAAGCTGTGGTAACAAATCTAATTTTTCGAGCGCTTCTACACGAGCTTGCGAATACAAGTTACCATAACATCTGACCAACCTTGATCCACTTAACTCCCTAGAATAAATTTAAAAAACAAACAAATTATTAAACTTCCGTTAACTTTTCGTTTACCGTGCATAATATAATGCCGGGTTAAACGTTATATTGTAATTTATTGTTCTTTTTAACTCGCGCACTAATCTCACCGAGCATAGTATTACAATTCGGTTTACTAATTTCATTCATAAGATATTACAATAAATATAATATAATATACTATACATTATTATTATGAAATTAATTTATCATTGTATTATGATAAATTGATAACATTACAAAGAGTTGAAATTTAATTTTTTTTTCCATTTTTTTTTATACGCTATATTTTGAAAGAACAATGTGAGTTTGGATTATTAATAGTTTAGAAAGGTTTCATTGTTAAATATTTCTGAAGATATATTTATTTAATAAAAAAAAACCTAATACAAAAAATGGAAAAATTGATTTTAATTATTGATATTTTAATTTCTTCTATCTTAAGTAAGTATATATATTAATATACGTAATTAATTAAATTTTTTATTATTATTATTTATTATTCATAGTTACATATATTATTTAATTTTTTTTAAATTTAAATATAATTTTAAAAATATATATAAAAAAAATTAATAATTACAATATTTTAATTTTCACAATAGTTTTTATATTATTATTTTGTACTTTATAATACTACATTGTTTATATTTAAGATATGCTGTAAGTGATATACATATGCACAAATTGCAATATTTTACATATATACATTGTCACATTGAAATATATTATCAATTTGCAAGTTATAAATATTATTAAAAATTTCAAAACGAATTTTTATTTTATTATAAAATATACAATCGCATTAAATCGACGTTTTACGATAAATGCGTAGTATTATTGATATGATTTGACGTAATAACAAGAAAATTTATTCGCCATTATAATGTCATTTCACCCATTTAAACATAATATATATTGTAATTTAACTATTTAAGCATTATCTAATTTACCAAAACTATTTCAGCGAAACGACTATAGTCTTGGTGAAATACTGATATCTTTGCTATTAAATCAACCCACTACGCAATTTAATTATTTACAATTTATCTCAATATAAATTTAACAACATGTTATAAACTGACCGAAAACAGATTCAGTTTATACGCGGACTCTTTAAAAGATAAATTATACATAGTGTTTCTATTCTACGGATTTCTTATGTCTTATCCGAAGCTTATGTAAATTGTTATCCGACAAGAACGACGATTTATTTGCAAAAAATATTCCTATAAGAAAACACTATAATTTTAGATAAAACGACATTTTGTTACAACTCAATGTCAACACATCCGAATATCCCGAAACTGAAAATCACCTGTTACGCAAATGTACTTGCGAACGGTTATAATTAATTGGCATACATTATCTTTGGAATTATATAATTTTTCGCCACGATAACAATAATAAAAATGTAAAACAAACAGACAAACAGTTCGTATTATTTTTTCGTCGAAATATAACATAATATTACTGTAAAAAATAATAATACATATGAAGATACGTAGGTAACCAGTATCAACAATTATAATTAAAAATATAAATAATTTTTATGTTTTTGACTTTTACTTTAACTAGTTTAAATTGTATAACGCTATAACGAATATAACGACATGTGTTGATATCATATTTACAATTTTTCACGATTATTACACGATATAAACCTAGATAATATACAAAATACAATGAAAATGTACATTGTAATCTATATATATTTTAATTATTATAATTCATAAAATAATAAGTAATATTAATAATTATACGAATATATTTATTATAAATATATTCAAATGAATCCTATCTATAATAATTAATGAATATTTTATAGTTGATAATATACGAGTACACACATTATTTCCATCTTAACGACAATATCAGTAAAATGCTATATACACTTATAAAGTTATAACTTTTTAGTTGTGAAATGTAAATTATCTACTATACACGAAAGCTACAAGCACACTCCGATAACCTTCCATTTTCTAGTTTTTTAGTTCATTCCGGTATAGAATATAAAATAGTAATTTATACACTTATTAAAAATGTTATATTTACTTACTAATAACTTTGTAGTTCACAAATTCGTAAATTTCTCCATTATAGGAGGAAACTTTACATAATTATTCTCGTTTAGTTGAGTAAACTGACTATAATTACGTCCTATTCAGTTGATCAACTATCAGTTTCCAAAGTTTAAGATTACGACATTATTTTCAATTTAAAACATCCTCTCGTAGCTTAATATTATTATTTCTTTTTTGAAATATATTTTGTTTCTAAACAAGTAGTAAATTTATAATAAATTGCATTACATTTAATTTATTCACGACATATTATAACATCTAGAATCTAATTATGAAAGATGAAACACGAAACGACAAAACGATTATTTAGATAAAAAAATTATAATTTAAATGTGAAATTACATTTAAATACAATGCCTTACGCGAGTATATAATGTAAACTTTATGCATATTTAAAAATATTAATTTTAATTTAAAATAAGTAAAACGTCAAAAATTAATTAAAATACTCATATGATGTAAAAATATATTTAAATGTATTATTATTAAAATATTTAAAAAAAAAATTGTAATAATGTAAGACCTACAATATTAGTGTGAAATAAACTAATTGTTAAACATTTAAATTATACATCTATAATTATTATATTATCTTATAATATAATATTTATAATTATATAAAATATGTAATAAAATAAATATATAAAAATAATTTTATTTTCTTGAAATTTATCAATAAAAATAGTTTATAATTGAACATATTGTTGAACGTTATTAAATGAAGAGAAATTATGACATCAAGGTAAATAATATAAAAAATCAATAATATTATTATTTGTATTTTATTAACAGAGTATATTTATTCGTTTTATAGTGTATCTATACTCGTATACGTAAACTTTTAATATCGGACTAAATTTCAAATTAACTTATTTGTTTTATTGCCAAATAAATTATTAACTTTGTTAATATTTATTATAATTTAATGTAAAACACTAATGGAACAAACTGCGGATTCGTTTTCAGACAATAAATAAAATGATCCAAAATTAAAAATTAAAAATTTCTGGAAAAGATATTGAGTTTAATAATAATTAAAAATAAAAACAAAACGAAATGAAATGAAACCAAAGTTAATACGTTTTAATTCGCAGAGTAAAATAAATCAAGTTAGTTTAAATTCTATACTATCTATGAATTGTATCTATGTACCATTGTTAATGAAACAAGCACAAATTGAATGCAATATATAATTCGAAAAAGTCGTTTTACGTAATGAAACAATTAAATTAGCCATCGTACAATATTATCTAAAATAAATGGCATAAGGCCACACGACAATAGACAATCACTATAACCACTATAACCACAATTCTCTGAACCAAAAGAATGTCGAGTATGATGTATTAAATATTTGGAATTCCGTCCATCCCTTACAAAGAATACACGCCTTATGATTTTCTTTCCATTATGTATACTTGTACGAGTATACGTTATTTTTAATAATCTCTATACGCTTATACATAAATACGAGTAGGTACATTAGAACTACATCTTCTCTTGTCTTTTTATTGCATCATAAATGGCCAATATTGATAATTATTATAACAGTAAAATGGAAAAATAATCAAAACAACAATATAATAATATAGGTATATACTATACCTATATTAAATATATACATGGAATTCTCATTATATTTATTTTACTACTAATATTGATCAATATAAACCAGAATAATTTAAAAAAACAAAAACACTTAAATTTATCAAAAGAAAAATAGTACTATATAGACTTTTCATTATAATATAATGAATTCTAAGAAGCATAATATTTAGTTATGTTAATAAATAAAATATACGATGTTGAAAAAATTTAATATTTGCATTGAGATAATATCATGCTATAATAAAGTAGGTAATAACTAATAATAACATTAATATTAGAACTACTTATTATTATGAATACTTATTGATTAATGATTATACTTATTGGTTTTCATTAATATTATAACTACGTATTTTTATTTTTTTAATATATATATATTATATTCATTGGACTAATAATATGTATTTAAGTAATAAAATATCAAAAAAATATTATGGATATAACTAATTATAAATTACAATATTTCAAAATACTCACTTCGAAGCCTGCGCCTGTTTTGAAGCTTTAACTAAAGACTCTAGTTTAATTTTAGTTCTTTCGAGTTCAACTTTAGTGTTTTCAAGCTCTGTTTGCAAGGCTAAATTCTCTCGATCATTGTGAACGGACTGTAATTGCAGAGCAGCCTGTGGTCCACACTTACGGCAACAGGTCATCGTATTCATCGATTTTTCGGTTGACCATTCCCAATTTGGCGCAGCTAAGTAAAAAACAAATTCAACATAATATAATAAATAAATATATGATCCAAGTAGTTTAGTTCGCAGGCAAAGTCAATGTATAAAAACAAAACCAAATTGCTCGTGAAAATTACTTCCCGCGTCCTAATTTCATTTAATTTCCATTCAACAATTTCAACTATACGCATAAGTACAATATAATATACAAAATTATTAAACTAACGTCCGTGAAACCTAAAATCGATCCGGTCAAATTAATGGACTATGCATATGCGTAAATTGACTTTGATTAAAATCGATGTTCAATAGTATATATTTACATTCCACGGCGTAATATTTCAGTCGCTTAAATACGAGAATAATATCAACGAGGTCGTTTGCCGTTTTCGTTTTCCACACATAACTTTGATAATATTTATCATAGAAATAATTGAATGCAAACACATTTAGCTATAATAAAAATGAAACTTCGCACGAACGTTAATCGATACGAGAACGTAATGCGAGAAAAATATATTATAATAATATTTGTTATAATACCTGTTGTAGATGATTCTCCACCGTCAGGAGGACTCGCCGAACTCGATCCAGTGCTCATTATTAGTCTTGTACGAGTGCTGTGATTGCTGCTCGATCGTACTAAAACAAATTAAAATCCAAATAACATCCAAAGTCAGAAATAAATCATTTATTTAAAACTAATATAAACTAATATTTTACGTAGGTATTATTAAAAATTGATAATAAATGATAATAAAATATGTATAAATATATACGCGCGTGTAGACATAGTAAGTTAATTAAAAACGTTTAATATTATTTTCATCGAAACACTATTTTTTATTATACGAGTGTAAAAAGCTCATTTTATAAATTATTAAATATTTATTAATGTAAATATATATTTTTTTTAATATAAATATATGAATAGATAATATCAATTAATAATTAATTAAATAATGGAAATTTTTCATGGACTTATTTCTAAATAATTAAAAAATAACTATATTCTACATATTTAAACTATTATTAAAATTATTATTTTTGTATATATATTCGAACGTAATATTATATTATTAGGTATTTGATTTATATTCGATTTACAAGGATATTATAATATACATCCAAGAAATATATATATGAAGTATGAAACAATTATTTGTTCGTTGAATTAATAAATAAATAATAAATGATAGAAATGTATCGAGAATATATATTATGTATTGATATTTTAAATAAAAAATAAATTGCGATATATAGTTTATAATATAATATAATATACCAGATATTTATTTATTTATTTTTTTATTTTTTATTGTGGTTTATATCTGATATCCGTCGGAAAAGAAATTATGAAAATATTTAATCGGAAATTTGTCGGAAATGACAAAAAATAAAATATTTCATTTAAAAATAATCGAAACATACGAATATAATATACAGATCCTTTCGACGTCGGAAATGATAAATTCCGTGTGTTCCGTTAATATTATATACTGAGGTACTTCGTTATATCACGAAAATTAAACAGTATTTTATTAAATAAACCTAACCTAACTCGTAGAATCGAATTATTAGATTTTATATAATTATTAAGAAATCAACGGATATTAATATACTTTTCATGTTATAAAAATGACGCGTATTTAATTATAATAGCCCGTTGTCAATATTATTTCTATATTATTGTAGTAATCCGCAACATTCTGATCGTATATAGTTTATAATTTAGTTAGTATTTACTAAGTATAGTAAAATTATATAATTATATAAAAAAAAAATTACAATTTATGAATATATTACAGGCACATGATTGTCTATAGGGAAGTATTTTTATAATAATTATTTCTATCATTAAATTATCACGTGATCGGATGTAAATAAGAGACACAAAAATTTGTACAACGTAGGTAATGTATACTTTACGGTATAAGAATTAAGAATGCGTTTGAAATTGAATGTATATAATAAGTAGTTCTAATTTTATCATCTAGCAAAAATATTAAATATTAAGTATATTATAATACTATAAACGTAATTTAAAAAAATAATTGTATTTTATACATAACTCGAGATTTTTTTTAGTTAGTACACACAAATATTTATTTTAATATGCTTATTATTATATTTAAAAAAAAAAAAAAAACGTATATAGATAACATAGATACATAAAAAATATGTAAAAAGGAACCATCAAATATAATGAAGCTCATTATTGGTAAAAAAAAAAAAGCATTGCCCGTGAATTTAACTATGCGTGTATTATATACAGGAAACGAAGAAACGTGTCTTCAACGCACAAATTATAATAATACATATATGTATATTAGACATTCAGTAGGTGGTCTTGAACTTGACGATAAACACTCTTTATTTCGTCTATATTATAATATTAGAGTTTTAACGTACCTATATGTAATAATTGTACATATTATTATAATAATTGGTGTACATAATACGAGTAATAATAATAATAATAATAATAATAATAATAATAATAATAATAATAATAATAATAATAATAATACACAATATAAGAATATATATCTTTCGTGACGTAGACAACGTCTCGACAATATAGTTCAACGTACCGTAATAATGGTATTATTAGGGTTCGGGATTTGAATGTCATCGAAACGTTGAAAAATGAATTTATAATACGAGATTTTGTGCAAAGAAATACATTAGAAAATCGGTTTTATCATTCATTAATATTATATTATAATGATGAAGACGTAGAATGAAAAACGTTATCGTATTATATTTTTGCGATTTAAACGATATAGATATAATAGTAATTCCAATATATAGATATATCTTAAGATTAAATCGCGTTATTTTTCACAAGATTTTCCTTGTGAAATGTTAAAAAATGAACAATTTTTATAAAATAAAAAGGCGGGAATCAATTTTTTCTACGCGAAAATCGTTCACAACGCGTTCGTTTCGACAGAATATTATATTATGTAAAATCTCGTTTCGAGTCCTATGCTGTGATAATATTATTGTGTGTGTGTGTGTGTGTGTGTGTGTGTGTTAATATTACATTTACATATTATATACACACGTAGTCATAGACTATTAGACCGGGTCCGAAAACTTCCAGCTCGAAATGGAGAATAAAAAACAAGAAAACAAACGAAAATTCGCGACTACGAGTATACTAGGGATCGTCTGACGCGCGCACATAAATATTAAGTATATTGTTTTATAGTGTGAAATTCGCGACAATTTATTATTCCGTAATTTGACACAACTAAATATCCACTTTATATACACATGAGTACTATAAATTTCTCGACGCGATTTATTTTCTTTCGATCGGACGGTCGATTTAGGCGTACACAACGTTATGATAATTTATAATAAATAACAATATATTACAATATGTAACGCGAGCACCACATTATTATTATTATTATTTTATTATTGTAATTATTATAATAGTATTGGCAGCCGAAATGGATTCGCATTAATATTATAATATATTAATATTATTATTGTATTATCGACATCACCGGAACGAAAATTAAAAACGCAAATCGACCGAATCATCGAAACGCCGGCGTATTGACGTAGACACAAAAAATATTATATTATTATTATTATTATTATTATTATTATTATTATTATTATTATTATTATTATTATTATTATTATTATTATTATTGTGCGGTTCACACGTATATTCGTATACATGTGTAATGTACATATATGTATATATATGTAACACCTTTCAATATTATCGTCCGGATAAAGTATAATTCTCGTGTACGAGACGATCGCATATGAGCAATTTGTCGAAACATAATAATATAATATATCATATAGCGATTTGAATAAATTGGCATCGGACGCTTTCTCCGTCGGACGCGTATCGTTCGTACAACAGGGTGATCGTATAATATGTAATATTGTGCAGTTACGAAAATAATAGAAACGACGAATCGCTATGGTACCATATCACCCTGTATATAATATATACATGATATTATACAGATAACAGATGCACAACACATGTAAAATAATAATAATTACGAGAATAAATCGCAAAATACTCGATTCCTCCGCCTCCACTCGCATTACAAAAAAAAAAAAAAAAAAAAATAATAATAATAATAAAAACAATAATAATAATAATATTGATGCACGATCACGTCTAACGTTACACTGTCGGGTCAATAATAATAATTATTATATATTCACTCATTGAAACGAAACAAATTGAAGCGATATTGAATGAAAAAGAAATGTACTATGTAGAAACCATCATTAACTGACATAAAATATTTTTCCCCGTGTCTAAATAAGTACAGTAGCGTACAAATGGAGGGAGTGGAGAGAAAAGTTACTCGAAATTTTGGATGAAATAGAAATCTTTTTTTTTTTTTAATCAATTTAATTCACGAATTGATTTTAGACTTTAAAACATTTTGTTTTAAAAGTATAGTTTAATTTTTTCATTATTTTATTACAATAATATGTTTATATTTTTACTCTGTAATATTATACCGTATTGGGTTCGTCGTTTATCCCATAATTAATATAGCAAATAAACATAAAACATATATTATTAATTTTAATAATTTTAATAAATACAATGATAGAAATTTCTAAGTATTATAATTAATATTTCTTTCTACCAGAAAAAAAGTTGTTCTAAGTACGTACGCCACTGAATAAGTTATAACAAGCGAGTATAAATGTTTATGATGTGTAAGTATGTGTTTATTATAATATGTATACTGCGGTATATACGTCGACCACGAATCGATGCAATAATATACGATTATTATTATTATGATATTGTATGGATACGATCGTGATAAGGTCACGGGCAAAATAAAAATGGGTTACTCAGAAAATACCATCGACAATGGGTATTTTAATATATTTATATTGTATCATAATAATATGAAATATTATATATTCCAGTTGTATTGAACAGAATTCTTCATGAGTGTTGTGTCAACACAATATATAATACGTATTATTGTAATAATACATAAATATACATTTTTATATTATAAAATGACGCACATAACAATTTTTTTTCCTTCTCGGACGAATTCGTCTGTGTCCGAAAATTTCTCCGAAAAACGCAGGGATAAAATAATTTGCATAAGGTCTACAAAATACCATTATACGAGTATATGATAAAATTTTTACGTACGTATTTTTTAACAATTTTACTCTTTACGCGGACCACAAATCTACTTATATTAATATTATATTTTTTTCCGACGGATATACAGTTTATATATTTGTTATTTAATTAAAAATGTTTAGTATCCGTGGGTAATCCTCGATATTATTTATGATTTTTCATATTATTATATAGGTACCATTTTTCATTTTAGGACACATATTGTACTAGTATGAAATGTATATGGGTAATGTATTTAAATGAAGCAAAATTTACTCGTATATACCTTTACAATATAATAATATAAGCAGGGGTCATTATATTATTATTATGAAAATATTTCTATTTCCATAATCAACCTCAATGGATATTTGATATTCATTAACACGTAAGTACGTAACGTTTATCACGTGAAAACCGTACCGTAAATACGTATTATTAAGGGCCGGATTAAAAAATAATAATAATTTTTCAAGTAAATAATTGTAGTATATTATTAATTCAAGAAAAAAATATCACGAAAAATTACCTGATCGTGAAATGAAATTGTGTCTGGCTCTCTTGGTGACATAGGGAGAATTTCCCGACATCATAATGGCACTGTCGGAATCCGAGTGATAACCAGATATGTCACTAGAATCTTCGTCCTCGGCAACTTCCTTCATCAATTCCAAAACCTTAAACACACATTTTTATTATAATTTGTTATTATCAAAATTTGATGATCTACCAGGATAATCGTAATTATTATAATTATTATAATTGACCGCGTGCCATTAGAAAGTCTTATTTTGACATTCGCAAGTATATAAATAAACTATAACTACAAGTGAACTTCATCAAACTATATTATACTTATCAGCACCGCAGAAAGATTCGAATTTCAATTTGTTTTTCGAATCGAATCGATATACTTTCTCTCTTCGTCGTCTATATTTCAATATAATAATTATATATATTATAGAGCATATATGTAGCTAACCATATTCGTTCACATATACGATCCAATTATTAACAACCACAAAGGTCGAAGGTTAGCCAATATAGTGAAACTTAACCATCCTCCAAACTCACGCTAATTGCTATCGCGAGTGTAATAATATTCTAAATTGCATTCATAATGTATAATACATACACACACATAAACTTACTACAGAAACTTACTAATATATACATAACACGATCTCTGGTGTATAATAAAATATATTATAATAGCTATAAACATTCACCGTTCTCAAAGTAGATAAACCGCGATAAGTGTTGGAGTCTATACTTATAGAAATTCTAAACTTGACGTCAGATACTGTAGATATCAAAATATAGTGCGACTATATCTTAAAGACAAGGAGAATATTATTCTTCTGTTCGCATGTTCTCAAGTTGCACAGTAGGTATACAATATATTATATTGTAAATATGCAATTGTTTCAAGTCGCTGTATAAAACGTTATAGAATCGTAAAAAATCTTTCGAATGTGCGTTATAATTTTTAAAAGTATATGAGATTTATATTTTTCGTGTTTGTATTAATTTTAATATTATTTATGCAGGTACCTACGTCCAAAATAGGCACAAGAAAACAAAATATATATATTACTAATCGCGTGCAGCTGCTATTGTCACTAAATGTTTAAGAAAAGAAAAATTAGATATACGTGTTTATATAAGGTATAGCGACCATTGTCTGCAAAATCGTCTAAAACCGCAACTAAAAGTCTACGAATATATGTACGTATGTTATACACTAATGTGCATCTAAATGTAACCTTGGCCCAGAAAACAATGAGGAAGAATGTTCGATATAATATGCATTTTTTTTCGAAATATCAATAGGCTGAATGCAATGTTCATCGTTAACTTCTACATAATTTATATATATATAGGGAAAATATAAAATATACCTCTACTCTATACTGCGTTTGAAAGATATACCGGTTAGAAAGGTTATAAATTATAATCGTTGAATTTACGATGCAAAACAACGCATCATTAACCCGTTTGAAATCCCAACAGTACTTCGATGCAGTGTGTCAGTAGAATAATAATATATTCAATGCCCTCAGGGGTTTTAGGTAAACCTTGAACTTTTATGTGATGTTTACCAAAAACGTATAAATGCCATTAACTAGACAACATTTTTCTAAGCAATAAACCTACATTAGAAAATATTTTAAATATTGTATTATTCACTGCTATTAAGACACCTTTAAACCGTTAATTATTGACTATACACGCATAGGTACGTTTTATTCTTTATAAACAAAAATAAAAATAAAAAACTATAATAATATAAAATATTTTACTGTTGTTATTATACGAGTAGTCGCACAATAAAAATACCATTTTTATATTTTCATAATATTCTCGAACTTATTTTAAGGATATACAGTAATAGAATACAATTTTTTATTCCACGCTTGTATATTATATTTGATTTTTATGTTTGTATAGTCGTTAAGTTGTGTTCCGAAGAATTTATATATTCTATTATTCTTTCAAACGCTATTTCATTGAATATTTATTTCTATTTTTTATAAATAAGAATCCATAAAAAATGTCTGTAGATGAATTATTATAAATCCAAACGAAAACAATAAGGGATATGGGATATCCATTAGCAGTTTAAAACAATATTGGATAAATATTTCACACAATAAATAAATAATAATTAATAATAATATTCTAGTAATATATTTAAATATTTAATAAATTTTATACCTAAATAAAATTAATTATTATTATTAAAAAAAATCCAAAAAATCCAATACGAGTATACTGACTTGCTGTCCAAGTTTTAATTTATCTGCAATTTTCTAAAGAATAAAAGTAAACTAGAATTTTTAATATTACCTAATATCCTAAACTAGGTATATTTGACGATATTAGAAAAATTAATTAAATTTTTTTCTATAACAATATATTTTTTTACCTTTTTTTTTAAAAAAAATAAAATAGGAAAAACGCAATTTTTTATTATATTACACTATGATTGTTTTCTTATTACCCATCATTATTTTCTTATTAGAAGATATTTTCAAATTATTTAACATCCTACACGCTACACTGTAATTACTTCCTCTCATTGAAGAATATCTATAATTATAGAGGTTTGATAATAATAATAATATAGTTATATAATATAAGTTTAAAATAAAAACATAACAGATTTATTACCTTTATTACTCAATTCACGCGTCCGTTTTTCTTTTTATCTTATATTATTATTATTTTAATTATAATTATGACTACATTTTCGTGTGAAATTAAATGTAAACTAATAAACGCAAATAATACGTTTTATATAATAATCGTATTCGACGTGTTTTTAAATAATATTTAATGAAAAGTGTAAACAAGTTTTTATTTTGTACTAATCTTAAATAATTACTTTTTTTTTTGTATTTATTTAATATATAAACATATACCAATAAAATATGCAAATGTGTGTTTTTTTATAAAATAATTAAACGTATAATAATGATACCATTATATAGAGATACGCAGAGATATAATTTGAATTCTCGTATAATTATTATATTATGAATATTGAATAATATTAGAGGTTAGAAATTTAGAATAATAATATTAGATCCGTTTTCGTTGGTTAAATAAATAAATAAATTGTATCGTTATTGTTGATTTAAAATTGTAAGACATATGCAACGAAGAACTTCGACATCGTCTTTGGTTATTCTTGCGCCGTTTGGCAGTTGTATAATTAATTCGATATTTTATACATAATGTAATCTAATCAACTATTTCAATATTATTATTATATTTCCGTACGTATATTTATAACGTTCATTAAACCGCATGTGTTTATATTTACGATAGCGTATCTTTTTATACAAATAATTCTAGTTGAAATTTGTCGACGCGCGATTTAAAAAGAAACTTATTTCAATCGAATTATCATAATATTATTATTATATTCCAAATAACGTGCCAAAGTTTGACAAGTGTATATTAATACTGATAACAGTTTTTATTCATTATTTTTTTTTTAAAAAAACTACAATTTAAACGTTTACAATATTATTATTTATTATTATTACAGCAGTCATTGTATTGTTTTCGATCTCTCGTGTTTTATAATATTATATACGTACCCTATAATATACAATGACATTATACGTAATATTTATTTTTCCATATTCCATTCATACTCGTAATATCATTCGTTTATTAAACGATTTGCATCATTTTACATTTGGCAACAAGACAATACTCGTACAAAGATTGTTATTATAATTATTATTATTATTATTATTACGTGATATTAAGAAAACAACTATACAGACGATACACTTATTATAATAATATATTTTATATATGTCTAAAAATTGCGTAATCGGTGTGTATACGAAAATGCTAATTTGAGAACGGGCCCGTCTAAAACATTCACGCGTTGTTCATTGTGTTAATAATACGATATAATATTATATACCTATATATAAACACATATTATATTTCTACATTACAGTGCAAAATATGAAATGACGGTACTTTGTATACACATAATCGTTTTACGTTCATGTACAGATGAACAGACTGAGATGTATTATAATACCTAAAATATTATAATGTAACTAAATCGTTCGTAATTTTAATTACGTAACACTTTAACAATGGCATTAAATGAGATGAAAATTTTCAAAGATTGCGTGTGTCTGCGTCATAAAAACGTAGAAAAATTCAAATCGTGCGTACGTATATAATAATAATAATAATAATAATATGTATAGATAGGTAAACATAATATTATAATGATATACAATTTAATTAATAATTTAAAAGTGTACGTTTAACATATTATTTAATTAAGTAAGTGGAATCGTATAAAAAAAAAAATCTCGTTTTATCTTCTTTGGAAATCAAATAGAATCGTAGACAAGATGTACGTTATAAAATCGATTTATTTATTTTTTAATTTATTATTACTTTTTTTTTTTTTATGTAGAAAGCACGACTTAAGATATATATTAAGATATCATAATTCATGGTAGAAAGTTAACCTACCCAAAAACATTATTATATTTTCTATTTTGTTAGATTAAAAATATAATTTTAAGTAAAATATAGGTATCAAAAGAGTACGATATGCTATTTTTCGGGATAAGTGTTTATAATACACTGGTTAACAGTGATAGACATAAATGCAATAATATGATATTATTATACATTTATACAGTATACATTGCTGGTCTAATCATTATAGCGCATAAGACGACAGGACGTATATTATGAAAATAAATAAATAATTATACGACGTCCTTGGATATGCACATTATGTTATTATTATGTTCTCGCTTGGTCATACAATAATATACCTTATACCGTTTTACAGTTATTATTTACAAAAAAAATTATATCACGGATGTCAGTTCGTTCACACAGCACGTTAGCGTTTTTAAACGCGAACATAATGGAAATAGATGAATATAATATGTGAGAAAAACGGATGTGTGCGCTCGCGAGTGTGTGTGTGTATGCGACTACTGACTATATAGCTGATAATGGCAGCGCTACTCGAGAATCGACTTGTCCACGGTCATTGATCTCATATCGCGTACATACGACATTTCTGTGAATCTTACTAGACGATTGTGCATGATTCTCGTGGACGACCGTTAACCCAAAACGAAAATGTTTCGCGCCCCCAAACAACCCTGTGATATCAATCAAACTTCAAACGTATATTATTGACTAAACTCGCGTTCGAATTTAATCCGATTTTAGCCGTCGACGTTATTACAAATTAACTCGGAGTTATCCAAACGCGATTGACCGGCCGCCAGAAGGGATATTTTTCAAATGAGCTTTATGGGATAATATTAATAAGTCTGTAACTGTAATATACAATGACATTCGTTACCTGTTCGCAAGCGTGCGAATATCTCATGAGTAGTGGCGCCACCACGTGTTCCGATTCCACTTTCAGCTCTTTCCGTAGCTGCGTGAACTGGAAAAGCGCGTCCTTGTCATATTCCACTCGTCGTTTCAGGATCGTCAACAGTATGGCCATCGACTTGTTTTCCAGCACGGGCTCCACGACGTTCAGTAAGCTTTTGTTTTTTATCAAACGCTCCTGGATATCGGCCTGTTGCAGAGACAACTGCCGCTGGTGCGAAGCTTGTACCGGAGCCGGTCCCTTGCTCACGCCGTCTCGTTTACCCGACAGGCTGAGTTCCTCCAATTTCAGAAGCGCCGCCTTATACGTATCCACCAATTTTTGGAATTCCACTTTGAGCGCATCGTGCAAGTTGGTGAGCGTTTCGTCACTGGTGCCGACCAGACCGTGTTGGCCCAGGCCTTCGACCGCCTTGTCCAGTGACCGGCGGCGCACTTGCAACGCCTTCCGCAACTTGGGCTCAGAAAGCACGATAACCTTTAACAGTTTTCTGGTGCTACCCAACCACCGTTCGGTACCGCCTGTGGTGCCGGTGAATAATTTGACCAATTGCATGAGCACGTGATCGGGCCGCAACACTTTGACGCCACAATCAGACGACAGGAACACTTTGGCGTACAGCGCTTCCAGAATGGACAGGCTGTGTGGCATGGCATCGACAAACAGATCGACTGGTAGCTGGTCCAGAATGACCTTGAATGTATTATGACTTAGCCGATTGACGAAATTCGCCGCCTCTCTGAATTGCGCGTTTTCGTACAGGAGTAGTATCCGTTTGACAGCGAATCTCGGACTCACGTCCGCGATGGTCATCGAGCTCACCTGCTCCGGAAAACCATCCACCCAGTTGGAGTTGCGCCACTGCATTTTCTGCACGTTCACCCCGTGCCGGTTCCGGTCCGGTTTTATCCGGTTGCCCGGCGTTTTCGCCTGATGCGGCACCGGCTCTGAATTGTACGAGTTCCACGTGGCCGACGGGTCTGACAAAGGCGGCGGCGGCAACGTCGTTATTGTTCCGCCGACGCTTTTCGGATACGCCTCGTAGTATCTGTTCATTGTGCGTTCATAACACGGCCGAAAACCCCTCGATCCCGGTTTATGCGTATACCCGGGTCGCGGTAAAGAACAAAAATTAAATGTGTACACGCGTTATTTAACCCGTTCGCGTTGCCGTAATATATACTACGGACGGACGAGGGGGAAAAACAGAAAACTAATAATTTTTTTTATTAAAAAAAACTTCTACGTAAAAAATTTGAAAATAAACAAATTGCAAAACGAAATACTCCGTTCGTAGACCGCGTGCCTATTATTATACTTGTATTATATGATGCTACCAGACGACGTGCACGAGTGGACACAACAGCGAAACTGGTCAGGTGCGAGAGACTCTCCGGAGAGACTGGGTGTTTGAAGAGCCGGCTCGAATACGTGCGCGGAGCCGGTTAATGACTCTGATGCTTATACCTATTTACTGCTCGTGGGAGAAAATAACACGCGCGACGTTTAACTATTGCAATGTCGCGTTTGTAAGACCACGTTGTTTGTATTTTATAGTCTATATCTTTCCAGTGACAAATGAAAACTTGCACATTACATATCGTTATATATTATCATATCACTATAATGACTTAAAATAATAATAGACGTAAAACGAGGGTTGTGCAGTATAGGAAAAACACTCTAGACGTGAATTAAGATATTATTTCGAGTACGGGGTAAGAAACGTTTCAAAATTATATAAAAAAAAAAAAAAAAAAGAGGTTTTAATAATTATAATCGTGTAAATACACACAAAATATTTTTAATAATCGTATCTATTAGAGATATTCGTGTATGTACAATTGCACTACTGCTCAACTATATAATATTCATATAATTTATATATTAAAAAACATTATCAAGCGCATACCTACATTTAATTTGAATATTTCACTGTTCAATAAATATGTCATTATTATTCGATTTATATACTCGTATTATATGCGTATTATATTATCGTTATCCAAAACAAATTAAAAAACGTTTCGGAATAATGTAAAAAATTGCTCGGAAAGGAAAACGACATTAAGTATATAAGCGTTTGGAGGTCATGGTTTAGATACCCGTGTGGGATTAAAATAATAGCCATTGGCTAAAAAATGTATAGGTATAAATGTATTAATAATACAATATAGGCTGTATTATATTAATAATATTCTCATTCTGTAGCTTGAACAACGGCTATAAATCGAAAACTTCTTTACTTGAAAAAATTACATTACTCCCCGATCTCCGACAAATTCCCTATAGTATATATTATAAATTTTATAAACTATTCCATAACATAGAAACTTTTACATAATCTTTATGTATATTTTATTTTCAGTTTCCTTTAAATATGAATTACATAAAGTAAACTTTATTATTATTATATATTACATTTAAAGGTGAACTGGACCAAAAGATAAAAATACGAAAAGTTGATTATTCTTCAAGTATTACTATATAACCTTTAAGACTGTACTTTAGTTACTTTAAACTAAAATTACCTTTTTTTTTTTTTTAATAATAACGGCTTACTTTTAACTTTAAAAAATAGAAAAAGTTTTGTAAATTTCAATATTATATTATTTTTTTATCTCGGTGTGACGTTCGATGTGCATATTATGCATGGTGCTATTGAAATTAAAGCTATGAAACAACAAAATAATATCATTACTTAAAAATAAAACAATCTAAATTTTTTTCAAAGTCAACTTTTCTATTTTATTAACATTTTTAAAATTTTAATTGTTAGTTAAAAACAAGTTTTTATTAACTACATTATTTTATTACCATATACTATCAAAAAAATTAAATTAAATAGTAAATGATGTTGAAACCCCCTACTTTAAAAGTTTAATTTAATAATTATACTTATATAAATTAAAATTAATTTAACTATATTTTAATCAATAATAATAAAAAAGCTTTATACTTATTGTACAAGTAGTTTCGCCAAAAATATTTTTAAAACCAGGAAAATTTAATTAAAACTGGTATAGTGTAATCAATATTAAAACATTGTTATTAAATATGTTTAAAAGTCTGAACTTTTATACTCATACCTGTAAACCTGTACATTATTATTTATTAATATAAATTAATGCATTTTTTTATATCAAAATTTAAAGTTTACAATTTAATTTTAATTTTAAATACTAATATGTAATAGATAAGATTATCTTATTTCAATAATAAATTTAAGGTATACTATAACTTATAAATAGTGAAACATTACAGACCTGACTATTATCATACCTGTATTATTATTAAATTAAATAAAATAAAAAAAAGATTATCAAATTATGTAGGTAATTTATCTAATACAAGTACGTATTCATAATGGTTAAAATATTTAACATATCTTTTTTTTTTTTTTTTATAAATATAAAAATGAATAAATTTAAATATTTCCAATAAACATTTTACTTTTATGATAATTGTATGTATGTACAATATATACCATGTTAATTTAAGAAATAAAAATAATATTTAAATTATTTATTAATAGTTGATGTTATATTGAGGTACTTGTGGCACTAATTCAATTTCAAAAGATAACTATCAATTCTGCATTTTAATAATAAGTAAGCATTCTGAAATAAGAAAGTTGGAAAAGGTAACAAAATATAATGGTATTATTTTTAAATTATAATTTTTATAGTTTTATACTATTTGAAATATGTTGTGAATTCATTGGACAGGCTCATTAAATATTTATCACGCATATTAAATATTATGTTTCAATGGCGTATTACAATCATGTTAATATGCTGATCCTAATATTATGTTTTTAACCTACATATATTAAAAAACCAAACTAAAATGTTATTAAAATATTTTAGGCAAATTATATAAATTCTTTCTTTGTTATTATTTTGTTTTCTTTTCCGAATAAATCAATTGACGAGAAATAATAATGCATATAAGATCATATTAAATGATCAAATTGTCGGTGTAAATCGTTATTTTGTTTTTTGAATAATAAAAAAACGTTTATCAAATGAGTACATATACGATATACCATGATTTATAAATAAATATAGGTACAAATCCAAAGTAATTGACGATTATTATAATATTATAACTACGCATGCATGATCTTTTTATCAAATTTACATTGTCTGTTATGTCTTCTAATTCTAAATAGATCTAATTCGGTCAAAGACGATCAAGCTAAAGACAGTCTCTTCTAATAATTTTACAACTACCTACATTGTACGGCCATGCTACATTAAAATTATTTTGAACACACAAAAGAAACAATGCGAATGCATTTAACTTTATTAAAGTATTCGTTCGCTTTTATTATTATTATTATTATTATTATTATTATTGTTATTAATATTAATTATAAAATATTACATAGGTATATTATGTATAAATACTTATTTATATTTATGGATTATATATTTTTTTGTTTATATTGCTACCAAGAAATTATTGTAATATTTTATATTTGTATTTAAAATAAATATTGTTCGATAACATATATACAAAAATTACTTAATTGTATTATGATTTATAAAATATTTATTCATTTTAATATTTAAATTAGATAAAAAAATAAGTAACTAACAAAATATAAATATAATATAAAATATTTAATATTTATTATTATAAGACATTAAAAAATGTTATAATTTAAATACAAAAGCATGTAAAATTATGTTTAAAAATATCAAAAAAGCAGAAGCTTGTAGTAGTTATAATATTTTAATTATATGTATGACTGACGTTTATACATTTCACCACAAAAGAAAGTTTTTCTTAATGCACGTACTTCGTGTAATGTACAAATAATGAAAATTACAAAAAAGTGCATTATTGTCTACTTACTTTGAATTAACTAGTTAGGGTATCCTACATAATAATTTGTGATATATTTTAAATATTAATAAGTAAAAGAAAAGAAGTATGCTCAGAACCTAAAATTATAGATGAAAACACAAAAAGTGTAATACAATAATATCGCTCCTCCTTAAGGATTTACTATCTGTACAAAATTTGCACATTTTTTAAATATATAAAAATGTTTTATAAATTTTAAAATACGTAGGTAATTCCTAACTTAACATGATAGAAAAACAGACAAAATAATTATTAGTTTATTACTTATACGTAAGTATTACCTATTACCTACGATATTTTATAAATAAAAAATTATTGGTCGTCATCACATACGAGTGAAAACACTAAACAAGTGGAAGAATAGTTTTTTTTTTTTTTATTAAATTTAATAAACTGTTCCGTTGTGCATTGTCTTCTATTTAATAACGTTTTTGTATTTCATTGTCGACGATTATATAATAAACACAAAATGTGAATAAATTAAAACCCAGGTATTTTATCTATTATTCTAATCATTGTATGTAGGTATTCTTTATAATATGCATAATAAATTAAAGTCAAGGTCGTACATTAATTAAATTGAAATAATAGTGTTGCAGCCAATTGGCAATCTTTTATTTTTCTGACCGAAACGACCATACGGTCTAATAATTTTTGAATTCAAGAAGAATTATTATTGTAATGTATAAGTATTACATAATTATTGACTGTTTAAACATAATGTTTATTTATTGTTTTTCGTAATAAAAGTCCAATTTGTTGCACTCTTTATTTCGACGGTAAAACAATAATAAATTGCGTATCGTCTAAAGACGATTTAGAGATGAGTGATACGTCGTATATCATGTACATTCTGTATTTGTATGCGTCTTAAAATTGTTCGTCAAACATTTCAAACCACTAACCAGTAACCATTTAGCGCTGGTAATATAATATGATAATGATGTTAAAGTTCGTGGGCTCAAAAAAAAATATATATATAAAAAAAAAATACGTTTCTTCTTAATGAAGTAGCGTAAATGGAATCATATTCTCATCGTTATAAATAAAATATAAAAAAACAACCTATCGTAAGACAAGACGCATTATGCGTCGAATGCTAACGGAAGTACAGTAATTATATTATTTATAATGTATATTTTATATTTGGAAAAAAAAAACGTTCCCAGGATTAGATCAATATAATATTCTGATGCTAAAGACAATGTTATATGTTATTAAAATAATGTACACCGGATAAATTGTTATTTTTAACAATCAATATTATATAGTGCCTTTTCCGTCGTCCCGACTACATAAACCAAATTACACCGCCGTTCCCATAAAAAAAAAAAAAAAAAAGAACCTCGACATATTCTATATACAATATAAACTCATTGTGTTAAAATACGTTCATAAAACTTGAATTGAATGGAGTATAAAAATATAGTAGATATTTTTCAACGTCCATATACAGTCGACCATATTATTTTCTGGGAGAACCGAATTTATTGTTTATCACCTGGTATCCGTAATGAATTTAAAAGCTATTATCCCAACCATTATAATTATTGCATATTCTAAAAGCTCGACTACACTAAAAACGTATCCGTTGTTTTTTTCATAATCAATAATAAATTACTTAATTACCTAATTATTAAATTGTTCGTAAAAAATAAAGAGTAGATTAATCGTATACAACGTACATTTGTTAAATTGCGACGCTGTTTATATATAAAATATAATTCTATAATAATTATACTCGCGTACGAAATAACAATTCTTTTACTATATGTCCTAAACAATGTTTTCCGAACAAAAAAAAACAAAAAAAAAAAAAAACACTTCGCAATAGCTTTTCTGTGCCTGCACAGAATTTTCAATGAAACAAACTCGCTTGAATTATCTATTGAAAATTCCAATAAAAATAGAAACTATAATATGTATATATGTTTTGTTAAATATATTATAGATATGCCTATACATTATACATAATATATTGTATTATGTTTTATCAAAAAACGTACGCCGGACCGATTTTTCAATCAAAATATACTCTCTTCGGTTCTCATAAGAATTTTTTTTTCTGTATTATAATAAAATATAAAAGACGTTTAGACTTTCATGTTGTACAAAAATGTTGTGGTTATGGAAAATGGCGTATCTATATGTAATTGCCAACAGTTTGTAACGAGAAATTCTAGACAGAAAAATAAATATAGTAAATTTATCCGAAAAAATAAAAAATAATATGAAATTCGTGTAAAAGTTTTATGAAAATAAAACAAAAATGTGTGGTATTAAAAAATATTCGGCTATAAAATTATCATATAACAACAATATAATCTGAATAATAGGTATAATTTCAATGCTATTATCAGCTTAAATCCGTATAATATACGTATATATTTAATATTATATAAAATGCATTCAAATAAATAAATAAATAAAAAAAAAAGTCCGAAAACGCTATCGGTTTTACGGCGTTCATAAAATGTATAATCGAAAACAAGTTTAGGCCTAAATCGATTTATATTTTATTATCGAAAAACGTTCAAGACGAACGAGGCTATACAGTAATATTATTATTATGTATAACTTTTTTTTTTTTTTAATATTTCCTAATAATACGTTTTACGTCTATAATTATTATTATGGCGTCTGTACGAAATGCGATTTATTTAGTCGAGAGGATAATAATTTACGAGCAACACGTGTGTCGTATTGATAATTATATTACGGGTAGGTAATTAATAGTATAAGGCTATAAGGTCTCCTCTCCGCTATTTCGAAAACCATATGCACTTATCATCGAATATGATACCTATACGTGATATTTTTACGTGTATTTTAGATTTTTTTTTTTCTACTAATTTCATGCGATGCGATGCGAGAAAAAAAAATTGCGAATTAAACCGTTATTTAAAACACGTACCTATATATTATTAATTATTGTAATGAGATTATTTATTTATTTATTAATAATGTTTGACCGAATTATCGTAAAACCGTATTTCGATTTTCCCATATTATAATATGATTTATGAAGCGTCTCATTGTCGAATCGTTACAAAATATTTAGTTATTTACATTTTTTACAGAGAACCGCGTAAAAAATTGTCATACTCGTTGGTAATATATAATATATATATATAGGTACCTCTTTCCATCGAATTGAACGTATATAAGTATATGATATATTTATTATTTATAAATGACTTCACGGCGGCCACTGAATAATAATAATAATAATAATAATAATAATAATAATAATAATAATAA
>JAIUCT010000009.1:8620496-8647576 GCA_021307375.1 Tetraneura akinire
AATAATAATAATAATAATAATAATAATAATAATAATAATAATAATAATAATAATATGTTATATACAGTTGCGGTTTGGAAAAAATGTAAAAATTAAATTTAACGGTATAAATATTATATGTTATGATTACAATGTAATTTTATTATACGTCTTTTTTCGCGAGATATCGCCCGGCGTGGACCCATTAACCATCATTACCTTATATTGGTATAAGTATACATATATACACACACACGCGTGTGTTTTCATTCTGTTGCCGATTTAGTTTCGTCCATTGTCATTTTTCATCCATCGCGTGTATACGGTCCATATAACATATTATTATATTGTATTATATTTTATATATTATTTATCCAATACACGATGTTATGATATACGAGTATATATACGTGCACGCCTGAATGGAATATAGATTTGTTATGGAGCACTTAAAGCGTTTAAGTATATATATAGTATAATAAAAGAGGGAATTCTGAGAAATTAAAAAAGTTTATTTCTTTTTTAAAACCGTAACACTATTATAGCTCGAGAGGCCTATTTCTAGAATATAATATAAAATAATATTTATATGGTCGTCTCGCAGACCCCTGCGTTGCATCGCGCGCTGCAGTGATTGACGTCGGTCGGAGAAATTTATGAAATTCTCAGTTTATACGCCTTAAAATTATTACGTCTACCGCAAGATCGTATATTTTAACTCTCTTTAACAACTCGGTCTGGGTACTCGAATGAACCGTTTAATAGTCGTTTTTATTTATTTATTTTTTTTTTTATTTTTACATAAATTGTTATTAAATACCATAATACAAGTGGTTGACGGTACCACTTTGGTCGTTGTTTATTTTTAAATCGCGTATATTTACCGTACACGACTCGATTGTTATAATAATTATTTATTTATATAATATTTCGTATTATACGATCAATCGGCATTCGAAAAAAGAAACAAAATACGTTTTACACTTATACCTCATCTCTATTGGCTATGTTTTAAATTTTTAATTTCCACCAATTTACTTCGTGTACTATATAATATTATATTAAAAAAATATAATTAATTACTGTATATAGATTGACAGTAAAATATTCTTAATTATGCGGTGGGATTTGAAATATAACAGTACCTCGTTATACAAATTTAGTAAATTTAATGTTTATGCGTGCAAAATCTCAACTATCGTAGAAAATCATTTATCTTTATTTTCCGTCGATATTCTCACCACATCACTGCGTTTTAAATTATAATAATAATATGCAACAGATGACTAGTCGAGTTTGCATATACACATTAAGATAAATCTATTTATAATAAGTATATGATTATGTTAATTATACACGGGCCCGAATAGAGAAATCCAGAAATCACACACCGGGTTAATGGTCAATAACGTGCTAATAATCGAATTAACGGTATTACCTCGCGTTTTCGTACATCGCACCAATCTGCCATCATAGTTCGTCATCGTCCGTTCAAAACAGTATTAAAATATTTTCTCGTAGAGTGAGAACCGACCTAATCAAATAATAACAAATGCGTTTTTAAAGTTATAATTGGAATTTAAATAACAAAACGGTTAAATATTTTACGTAAATATTTTCGTATTCAACGCATAATATTATCAGAAAGTCAAATAACGTATATAAGTATTCTTATTACTTTAAGCGCTACAAATAAGAAATAACACGGTACGAACGTATAACGATATAGAAACTTAATTTTGCAAATTCTACGGATTTTTCAATTTTGAAACGAACGAAAAGCGCTGGTCAGTGATCGATCGTGCGATGGTCAAAAATACATTCACTTTATTTGATATTATAATAATAACGCATAGGTATGACGATGAGACGCGCGTCGTTCGGAATAAGTTTATTCGACGGTACTTTACTAATATTACGGAATAATAATAACAATTTACTTAAGCTCGTATATTATTATAACGCATCGTAAATATATATTTCGGACACAGAAAATTATCGAGTCCAGTCGCCCGCAGTACGTTATTGCGGAGACCGCTAATATTAATAATAATATGCAGGAATTTGTACTACACGAAAATAAAAATAAAAAATAAATAAAAAGCCCGAAGGGTTGTACGCGATGATTTCACTTTTTCCTCGTCGTCTTCTTCTTCTTCTTCTTCTTCTTCTTTTTCTTCTACAGTAAGGTCTGCGAACGTGGCGCAGACGACGACGGTACCCCGATAACGAAAATGCAATGAGTCAGACGTGGATAGTATACGTGGAAGGGAAAAAAAGCGAATCGTTTACGACCGGTCAAATCAGAAACTTTATCACGTTATTTCCGCCGGTATCGCCCGAGGTGGAGTCGAAGACCTTTATTTTTTTTTTTTTTTTCATTGCCGCCGCGTATAGGTAGTCACTTGGAAGTGTGTCAGTGGGTCGGGAATGCGATACGTGTCTACACGCACTCGATCCAAAGATTGAAAGATGTATCTGTATAGGTAGGTATACGTGAACACGCGTAAAGGAAGAAAAAAAAACCATATAACTGGTTTCGGATTTCGATTTTCTATTCTGTTTCGGCACGTGAATGATATATTATAACCGGGCGGTAATTGCGTTATGGATGCTGAAGAAAGTGTAATATCCAGCCGCGTATAATATGTGAGTATGAGCAACAGCAGGGTGACGTCGTTTTCCGCGAACCGAACGATATTAAAAAAATAAAATGAAAAAAAAATATTTAGTATTCGGTGATGTATAATATACGAGTACGTTTGTACAATACAAAATAATATTATTGTATGCGATTGAAACCGACGACAATGAGCCTGTCATCGAGGTGGCACACTATATAACATAACATACGATAAAATATGTAATAAATAATAATAATGATAATGATAATAATAATAATAATAATAATGATAATAATAATAATAATAATAATAATAATAATTATAATAATAATAATAATAATAATAATAATAATAATAATAATAATAATGATAATAATAATAATATTCGTGTGGTGTTCGTGGGTCGCGAACGGCGAAAAAAATAACGATAGCGACGATGAAAAAAAACGGTAAAAACGCGATGTCGCGGAACAAAATGTACGCCCGTTCGCGTGTGTATTGTGCGGGTAAAAAAAAAACCCCCCGCACGCGTGTTTATGAATATTTTACAGTATTATTATTATGTTTATTATAAAATGAAAAAAAACAACTGAAGATAACGACGAAGAACAAAAAATTCAATTAAAATAAACGTGTATAAGTTAGACAAGAATTCGACAAGAATGCGTTTCGCGAAACCGCATCACGATATACACGAGTATAACGAAACACAAAAATATAATTATTATTATTTTTCGTAACACGATGCCAAACGCATATTATTCTGCAGAGACTGTCGAATTAAAAAAAAAAAAGTTAAAAAAAGTTAAAAAAAGTTAAAAAAAATAGTTAATTACAATATTACATAATATTTTCGTCAATGCAAATAATATTGCGTTTATATCTTAATTCGAGACGAGCGTGTAAATAAAATATTAAAATATTTTTGATTTTTTTTGAATTTCGAATTTGTTTAATTCCTGTTCGTATATTATGTAACGCATACTACAATCATTGTTGTGTATACTATTCGAAAGGATGAGAAAAATTTTGTTGGGTCATAAAATATCGCTTTTAAATTACCTCATTATATTACGAACAATCGAAAAGAATATTAGAAATTTTTGCGTTTTGCACGTGTATATGAGTCGACTCAAAATTATTTTACACGCATATCGTGTTTTATACTATTTCAAGTATGTGCAGGGATACCCCTCATATCATATAAATACAAAATATTATTTGTAAATCAATAATATTATCCGTGCTGATTAGTTTTATACTGAATATTTGACCGAAGTACGAATATCTTAAATATCAAAAGACAAAAATATTACAATAGGTATCTATACATCGTATAATATGAAAACAATAAGAATAATTTAAAATATTCGTCCTTGTTTATAAATACTAGTACCTATAAATATATTTTGGTATTTTAATATTAAATATTTATTGCGGAGTCTTTTATTTTTTCGAAAATAAAAATGCTGTTATGATGGTAAATCATATACTGCAATTCATAACATTATTCATTTGAAAAATATTAAATTCGTTGTATATAAATATAATAATAATACATAAGTACATTAATATTAAGTATAGTATATTTTTAACCTATTTTTCAAGGTTTACAACGACTTTAATACAATAGCGATTGTAAATATAAAATCCGGTACCTATACACTGTAAAGTTTTCCTTGTATAAATATTACATTAAAAAATTAAATTATAACGAAATATTTAAATTTATTAATGCCTACACATACTCTGAATAAAGGGAACGAAATAATTTGCATTTAATTTCAGACGACTTTTTCAAAGCTTCGGGAAAAAGTGAAAGAACTGAAAGATTTAATACTTTCACATCAATTATAAAAAGAAAAAAAGTTTTTTTTATTATATACCTATAATATACTGAGCTGCTATAATATTACATACTTATACTCATAATATTATTTTTCAATGTTAAACAACTTATCGTCTGATCTATAATTTAGTCTCATCGTTGTGATTCCATAATTACATTTCGTATTTTAATACAATATGCAGATAAATATGCATGCATTCATGCTCTTTTAATGTTAATTTAATATACCTATATATAGTATATACTCATATTCAGTAATTTTTCAAAAATATGGAAATAATTACTTTATTATTAACTAATAGACAAACTATTTCAAGAGTATTTTTTTTTAATTATTTATAGAATTTTTTTAACGATTTAATAGATATAATAAATATGCTTACATGAGTATTGTAAGAATATTACATTGTAATAATAATCTGAGATAAAAATATAATAATTATAATTCAAGAGTAGAATATTATACAGATATATACTGTAGAATAAACGTCGTTATTGTCTAATTACATAAATTTATCTCATCGGTGCATTTTATTTTATATTTAAATTTCCAAGTATTCTAATGATGTTATATGTGTACACTATTATATCATAAAATATTATTTTTATTAAATTACATGGAAAATCTATACATTTTTTTTTTTTTTTTTTATAAATAATCGTATAATGATAATTTATTATTTCATAGTAAAAAAATATCCATTAAATATAATATTATATACACATAAATGGTACATTTCACTTATAAGTCGAAGAAGTTTCAATTTTAATATAAAAACGTGTATAAAACATTTTTCTCGAGCATATTCTGCATAAGTAAATGCTTTCTTTTTAAAATATTTATTTATTCTAATTTCAGAGCGAAACTAACCAATAACCATTAACCATTATGTTCATTTATATCAATTACCTACATAGTTTTTAATGTTTTTAATCTCTCGAAAAATTTCCAAGTTACACCTCCATCTCCATCTCAATTATTATATTAATTATAATTAATATCAAAGCCTATGGTTATTTTTTATAGGTATTCTAAATTTCTAACATGTTATTTAATTATAATTTATTCTAGTTTAGTGTAATGTGTCGTACTGTCGTGCCAATCGCTTAAATATTATAAATCATAATTTATATATTTAATTTAAACTATTTTTTCAATATTTCAACTATAATATTTTATAACGTTTGATGTCTCATTATTTGTATCTTATTTTTTAATGCAATAAAGTTATTTTAAAAACTAATTTGAGCATAACTCATTTTCTTCACGTACCTATATCTACTCACTCGATAAAGTTAAAAATATACTAAAATAAAATATTTCCATTTAAAAAAATCTATTGGTTTTACAAAGATGCGTCTTTTTTTTTTTAGTTTGTATGTTGACATGGTAGAGAATATTGTCTAGTTAGTACTTTATTCAGGTCATTTATCGAATTTTTCAAATTGTCCCTATGCGATAGGAAAAACTATCAAAAAATGACGAAAATACAGCATTTTTCACGAAAACTGAAATTTTGACGAAATTAATTTCAATATTTTTCGATTTTACTCAAGCAATATTGAACTTAGAGACTTGAAATTTTTTTTGATATGTTCACATATAGATACTATATACATATAGTGTAGTGTGTGTGTGATAAAATGTTGAAACCGTTAGGTTAATTTTTCTACAAAACATAGAACTTTGAATGTTTCCTAAAATTCTCGTTTTTATCTATAATAATATAATATTTGATACAGCAATTAGCAATTTTGGATTTTAAGTTCTAAAAATTGTGCATAAGTATACTCATATGTCATATATTATCTAACATGATACCAAAATATTAGAAAAATTTCAAGACGTGTACCCATGTGTCGGAAACATGATTATACACATAATAATTTTTGATCATATAATATTATATAGGTAACTGAATCAACAAATTAATATTTTATCATTGGACAAAGAGGCAAATGATTTAATTATATATATGTGTGTGTGTGTGTGTGTGTGTGTGTGTGTGTACCTACCATACAGTTAAATAATTGAACAATTATATTATTAGTATTTTCTATTTTGTATTAATATTCTACGTACTAACAAAAAGTAAATACCTACATAATTATATACATTTATTAATTTTGTAAATACGTCATTTTTAAAGAGCAGATTATTAATAGGTAGGTAATTAAAAATAAGAAGCTTATTATTTACATTATTTTACTGCATTGACACATTGTACTATAAAGCCTTGGTTTCCTACAAACACGCGTTCGTGAATAAGTGATACTTAAGCCTTGGTTTCCTACAAACACGCATACGCATCCGTGATTGCGTGGTGCGCAATCACGTAGAAGTTGAAACACTGAAAAACAGTGCTGGTAGCTGGTGTTTTATTAATAATTCACACGGGCGATTGTCGGTTCACGCACTTCATTCGCGCAGCAGTCGCCGAGGGCAACGTGAAAAGCAGTAGGTACTTTATTGATTGCATTATTTAGTTGCCATTTTATTTACTTGTGATACGCGGTCGTTGATACACAATACATACATACATACATCGATACACAAAAATATTTCAAAATAATATCAAACGGTAGGTAAGTATCAATTTCAATTATCTATCTATACCATGTTAAAATTAAGTTTTTTATTGGAATTTTTTAATAAATTCAATGTCTAATTAGATTTTAGAAAACTATTATGGAGTCTAAATCCTTAAATGCTAAGGATGATGAAAAACTAATAGAAATTGTTCGGAATTTTCCTGTATTATACAAATTGAGCAACAAAAATTACAAAGACAATTGCGTCAAAGAGAACCTTTGGAAAGAAATTTCGCACTCCATTGGTAAAAACGGTATGTAATATCATTAGTTAAGTTATTGATACACACGTGCAAAAATAAAATAACACACAATAACGTGATCGTATAAACGATATTATATAATCTGAATTATGAAATATTATTTTATGAGGTATTATTTTCCTATATTCCATCAAATAATAATTATTTCATATTTGTATTATTATTTCATTGATAAAATGATAAATGGATAATAACTGCAACGACCACAGGCGACTGCTATAACTTTTGATTTATATAAGCTCGTTGATTTTTTGATATTACATCTGTTGCGTTTTTCGTGAAATATATCAAATGCGTTTTATTTATGTGAACTTTCTTGTTATAATAATATAGTTTTTTTTTAAATTTACTTACCTATATAAATATTTAAACGAAGTTTAATGAAAAATTAAATAGTATAATTAAACTTAAAAAAAAATAATATTTTTTTAAATAAATTTAAACTTAAAAGACTATCGATGTTCTATCATTTATCAATGGAATAATATCTAATGAATTATTATAATTTATTGAAAAAAATATTTAAAGGAAAATAGTTAAAAATGTATATTTAAATGATTTATATATTAAATTTTTATTTTAACTAAAATACGATAATACTAAACTGAATATTACGAAAAACATTTTTTTTTATTAAATTTAAACTATTTTTATAATAATTTTTGTGAATAGCCATGCGTATATTATCTCAACCTCAATTAGTACGATTCGCATGTTTTTGTTGCCAGCTCCAGTGAGCTGACCTACTGTTGAAATAATCTTTATAAGTATCTCTGACTCTGAAAGCTTCGTGTATTGCATTTCTTCCAATTTCACTCAATCGAATCATGTTTGTTTGAACGACTGTTATGGGATCTGTGTCTGTCTCCGTCGAATCCGTAGGATTCACTATTCATTCATCTCGTAACAGTTTGTGAATAATACATGTGGCCATTATTAAACTATCGACAGTCTCGGGAAGAATATTAATTCTGTGGAAAAAATACTCGAAAGTATTGACACATTATACCAAACGTATTTTCCGTTGTTCTTCGTGCTCGACTTCAACGGTAGTTAAAAATGGCTTTTTGGATCCGATTTCGATTGATTTCGAATTTTCGAGGATAGGGCCTCATCATTGTCCCTGTTAATTTAAATGCTTCGTCATCGACAAATACAAGAGGCAATACTACATTAGTATTTGGTAAGCATTTTGGTTCTGGAAAAATGAATTCTCCATAGTTGATATTGATTTGCCCAAATTCGATTTAGGGAATATTCCTGCAACACCTTCTTTTCCATACGACCCTATGTCAACCACCAGAAACTTGTTATTCGCGTCAACTAAAGCCTATAGCACAATAGAAGAAAATTACTTATAATAGATGATATCCTGAATTGAAAAGCAGGGGATCTATAACTCTCTCCAGTCTCTCTCTTTTACAAATCTGTAAAATGTAAATAGTACAATTAAATTATTTTCAGTAAATGATTGCAAAACACGGTGGCGCACAATTAGGGATTCGTATAAAAAAAATTTGAAAAAAAGAAAATTAGGTACCGGCTCAGTAGCTACAACTAAATCAAAATACAACGACGATTCATTAAGTTTCTTAGATAACATCGAAGACGAAAGAAGGTAAAAACGAATACTAGTTTTAGAAAAAAATACATCATCGTTATAAAATTAATATATTCTTATGATTTAAATTATATAAATTATTTTTAGAACTACAACGAATATTACAGTTAAGAAAAAAGTTTACTATGACAACACAAACGATTTAGAAATGACTGAATATGAAAGTATTGATCAAACTGAGGAAACCAAACCAGAGAAATTGTTACTTGAAAATTCTGAACCAATTTTATTAAATACAGATACACCAATTGATGACCAACTGAAGGAAATAAACCATAGTTTGATTGATAGATTTCGAAAACCATGTGAAGAAAAAACAACACGAAGATCACAAGATAATATTATAGAATTAATCAAGAAAGAACGCGAGGAGCGATTGGCGGCGTTAAGAGAAATGAAACAACAAGATTGTAATGATCCAATTCAAATTTTTTTTAAAAGTATGGCTTTAACTGTTGCAACATTTCCTCTAGAAATGGCTGTAGAAGCAAAAACAAGGGTTTTTAATATTATTTCCGAAATGGAATTAAGGTTATTGAAGGAAAAAAGTAATATAACAAAACCATTTTATTTGTAAAACTAAGATATTATTAATTTTATTTTAAATTTTTCACACAAATTTAAAAGTTTTCATGCACAGTTTGTATTTCATTTTATATATATATATTTTATTTCTCATTTTACCAAATATACCTACAATTAATACATTTACTCACCTTAAAGTAAAACTTTGTTTTTCTTCTGGTAATATTGGTTTTTTAATCCGATTACTTGGACGTCTTCTCATATCTTCTTTAATATAATTTATTATAATATAGTTAAATAGTTCAAATGATACTCTAAAGTCTAAATAAGCTCTAAATCGAGTTTCGTTATCAAATAGACGTCTTTGAATCAAATTATTAAAACACCCCTCTTTGTTACGTTCACTAAACATTTTGTCATTTTCATTCCTGAATTTTACAAGTAATAATAGTTCTTCGTCTACATCATCCTCCAAAAAATTATAAAACGTAAATGCCTCCATTTTGATGTAGGTACTACTAAGAACTAAGTACTAAACACCAACTGACGAAAATTTTATTTACCACGCAGTTGTCATAATCATGCAGTGCATGTTGTAGAAAAACACTTCCGATCAGGCATAACGCAAGCGTGATCACGCATCACGTATCACGTATCACGTATTCACGGATGCGTGTTTGTATAGGAAACCAAGGCTTAACTTAATATTCCATAAAGAAAAAAAGAAATTATCGACTATTGATCGTTTGAGATTTAAATAGTTATCTATATAAATAAATATTATGATAAAATAAAAAGATGTTTACTATTGACAATGTTAATACGAAATATATAATACATATGATCAACGGTCAAAAGTTAATGGAATTTGGTTCTTTTTTTTTTTTTTTTTTTGTAGTAAATATTTAGTTTGTGACATGTGTATTCGAATTGCAATCATTTTCATAACTAAATGGAAAAAAAAAATACATTTTTTTCATTTTTAAACATTAATATTTTAAACGCATATACGTATATATAACTAACAAAACGTCTTATTTGTACAACATTATATTATATTATACATTCTGTCAAATACTCTCAACAGCAGATTCCATAAGCAAAATACAAAGAACTCGTAATCTTTGAATATTTTAGTGAAAAATATGCAACGTTACGTTCTGCGATGGCATTTTTCAATTTCTACACGTCGACTACAGGAGAAGAATATTTATATGGTCAATGACTGTGCAAAAATAAAATGAAATGAAAAACTGTATAGATTTTATATATGAAAATTGTATAACATAAAACCATATATCGATTATACGCTATTACGGTCGATATTATATATATATTAAAATAAATAATATATAATCCCAAAAACTGTTCAGTAAGGGTTTCATAACATAATATTACCGAATTCACTTTCTTCGTAAGATACGATAACGGATAACGTATCTTTTAACATTATTCTGTAAATTATAATAAATATATTCTTCGTATTTCTGCCTTCTGCGTAAATAATTAAATGAGTTGGAAAAAAAATTAAATAATTTAAATATACGAATATTAAAAAAAATAAAATCTAATTTGAAATAATTTATTTAAAATATGATAATATTACGCATGCGTGACTGAATTATTTATCAATTTATAATATTAATATCATGAAATATTCATATTATACAATCGTATTATTCACATGCGTCATACAAAAATAATACTATGTTGAAAATATAATTACAATATTTAAATATTAATATTTCAAACTGAATCTAACATTCGAAGTGGTTATAGAGTCATACAGTCAATATAACATTTATATTTTTAATTACAATTTAATTATTTTTTGTTTATTATTATTAGATATTTTTATTGATTACTTTCACGTAAATAATACGTTTCAAAAACTTAACAGTAAATAAAAATGGCCTAAACGTCTTTAATATTGTTAAGTCCTCGAAAAGCTTTTCCGTTATTAGTTCGCTTTGCGGACGTGTGTTGTGTGCTTACGTCCATTTATCTCTTAATCGAATTAACGCTTTATTGTGCACAGTCATTATGAATGATGCGATAAGCCGATAACCTACGATGCAGAGTGTAATGCGAGCTACCAAAACGCGTTGCGCGATTATAAGAAATGTAAAAATGTAATCACTGATATTTGTTTTGTTCTCTTTTTTTTTATATATATAAATAACAAATAATAAATTGTTTGTATTTTTTTTTTTTTTTTTTTTTATTAATTCTATATAATCATAACTCACTTGTCTTCACTTTGTCCATTGATAAAATATTAATTTGTTGATTGAGTTACTCACAATACGCACAATATAAAAAAAAATGATGAAAAATTCTTGAATAATTTAATATAAATACAATATGCAAATCCCATTATTACGAGCGACGCGTGTTCTAAATCAATCTGTACGTAGTATTAAACACACTGCAACAGCTGCACCCCAAAAAAATATTATAAGTAGGTATTGATAATAATTTAAATTATAATTTTATAAGGAAAAGGAATATAATATTATTGGTATGTCGATAAAAATGATTATACCGATACTGTCTGATAAAATATTATGTTTCCGACACACGGGTACACACCGTCGTAATGTTGTTTATTAACATATTATAATAACACAATTCGTAACTCGTCCCGAGTAATTTACTGTAATCGCACAATATTATATAGATACTACTAGGTATAATACTTGTATAATAATATTGAACGGTAGTAAACGTAATAATATTCCGTTGAATCGGGTTTAATGTAAATATTATAAAACTGTTATTTTTCATAGCACGCAATAATAATATAATAGAATAAAATATTATAAGAATGGTAGTTATGCGAATACGAACTTCGTTCTCGTTCAAATTAATAAATAATTTACGCGTTATTTATCATTTTATTTATTGACCGATTTGTCGGGAAGTTGTTAAAATCGATCAATTCTCTATTACGACTGGTTTCGCACCTCGCACACATAATATTATTTACATTAATACATTATGATACCACAACAATATTATAACGACCCAACTATATGTTATAATATTGTTTGAATTTTATACATCTATAGTATTTCTACGACTCGTAGGTCATAACGGTATACCTACGTTATTTCTTTCTTACTCGAATTATATATGCATATATGTACGAGTAAATACCAGAATACCAATCGTCAAACTTGTCTTTGCGAAACGTATTATCTATTAAGATTAACAGATATTTAGCACATGTAGGATGTATAATATTACTTAGCTTAGATAATGATTGATCCTTTGCACACGGATAAACTTTTTGTCTTTTTAGTCCAAAATAATAAGCCAGACTTAATTACCTAACAATATATTTTGAAAACGAATATTATAATATACCTATATATATAGTTATATACTTTATACATAACATATATTAGGTAAAAATGTCGTATAATGTATAAATATGTCGTATTTTCTTATACCTATACACACACAAATTTATTCTGTATTTTACATAATTAATTTTAAAACAATTTTATGATAATTAGAATTAGTAGGTATATAGTATAATATATACACAGTACATTTTAAAATAATTATTATAACAACAAAGTGAGTTGGATAAATGATCTTTTTGAAAATCATTTTTAGGTAGAACACGCAATATTATCGTATATTGCTTGTGAGAGCTCATTACGAGAGTAGATACACTACATGCACATTTAAATTTAACATACGCATTACGCATAATATTATATATTTCGTATGAAAATAAAAAAACTCAATTTCACTATTTATAGTGCGCGCTTCAGACATATTTCAAAACACAATTTAAACCCGAAACCTATAACAATAATAATAATAATTATTATAATTATTATTCTTCATATAACATCCCTTGCATGGTCGTTGCTGCAAGTGTTTCGCGTAACAAACACCACATTTATTTTTATGTTATGCACATCACGAAATGACAATATCTGCGTATTTATAACGTTCGTATAGAAAATCCCTGTTTATTTGCGCACAGTTCCTATAAACACATCGTATACATTATATACCTATAAAATAAAAATTTATCGTAAAAACGTAATAAAATACGACATTTTTCTGTAATAAACAGTATATCTACCTATCGTACGTGAGCAGCGTTCTCGCTGAGAATGAAAACGAAAAAAATTCCGACATTTCGTCTTCGCGTTCATATGTAATTATTATGTAATTTAATATATCTTATAATATCATCTAGTATGCACGTGATCCAAAGACACTATCTGTAATGGACTAGACTCAATTACTAGACTCAATTACTCTTTAAGTTGCAGTATAAATTCCGACAAACAATCATTTATAATACCTCTATATACGTCATTACGGTTTACATAGCATTAAACGACGATATTTCCAAAATAACGGAATCGAGTGCACGACAATCGTCTAAAATATCCAACTCCATATAATACTAATAATTAAAATCAATATAATATAGTTACTTTAATCGTCGTCGGCCAATGATCTCGAAATAATAAAAATGTAATATAACGTCGTAGTTAAAAAAAATTTTTATTCGCGTAGGTATAGGTATGATAGATATGATGATCAATGTAATGTAACATTATACATTATACCAGTAACCACAGTCTCGACTAATTACACAGTGTGTATATACAATATATACTTATTAGTAACCTGAAATAAAATTATAACATAAAAAACGTTTTAATTTCAGTATAATTAATCCATCTGGTAATATTATTAAGTATATGATAATATATTAAGGAAATTAAAATGACGTCCAACAATTAAAAAAAAAAAAAAAATACATATTAAAAATTATTACTAATCCATTAATTATATAAAATAGATAAAACTAAGTGTAATATAATTAGTAATATATATATATATTATTAACATTTTAAAATAGATGTACTTACACAATTATGTTAAAATGATATAATTACCAATATTATATTTTACTTTTACATGGATTTATGACTCGTTGATGTAATTTCTATATATACATTACATAATGATTATTATTTAATATTTATATCAATAAACATCTTAACAATAATTCACATAAAAATTTTTTTTCTTTTTAAATGTACAGTACATATTAATAATATTTATATTATTTATCTATAAAAAGAAAAAAGTAGAAAAAATATTACCTAATATTGTAGAATAAGTTGCAAGACATTAATCAATATTTGAAATATTAAAAACATACCTACGGTAAAAAAATGATAATGTAATTTATTTTAATTCAGTAAACCGAAATGGATAGAACTAGCTTACATAATATAAGATTGTATTGAATGATATTGGAAATATTTCCGAATTGTACTTTAAAATTTATTAACTTTAGTAAGAAATATTATATAATATACATACTAATAAATAAAAACCAAAGTCCACAAAGAATTTACTTTATTATTTGAATAAATTGAATAAATACGTATTTCCACAACAAAGTTGTCATCTTCAGTACTAAACGTAGACTGATAGAATATGTTTAAAAAAAAATTAGATATAGAATATTATAATATACCTAGAAAATTTAGGTTTGAAATACTTAAGATTTGCATAACTTATACAAATTTCATATAGAATGTTTTGAAATATATTTTGATATGTAAACTTCGTTTATTTTTTTAATAATAATATTTTTAAAATAATGTGCTTTAAATGAATAGTATTGTATAGTAACATTTTTAATTATAAAAAGAAGAGCTATAATACTAATGTAGAAGTGTAGAAGGGATATGGTCTTAAGAGGATAGTGTTAAATTTTGATTATTGAAATAGATTTCGTCAAAATTTCAGTCTTCATAAAAAATGATGTATTTTCATCATATTTTGCATTTTTTCTTACTCCATAAGCCCAATTTTGAAAAATTACCTAAATAAAATACACACACACACACACACATATATATATATATAGACTTATACGCATATTTTTATATAAATTATCAATAAATTTGAGTAACATATTAAGTTATATAAAATATGGTATTTAATTGTATTGCATTATTCAAATACGAAATACGAGATATATATTCAAACATTATTTGTTAGTTTTTTATCCAAGTCACATAATATAAATTTAAATTCGTAAATACGAGTATACGGAGTATATGTTTCAACAAATTAAAAGCAATATCGATTTCAAATCCAATATTACTTAATAATATATTATGTGCTCTTGTACGTCCGATAGCCGAGTTCGGTTGTCTGAAATCCTTATACAGTTGGGGTGATTCAATGCAGCTTGAAGAGAGTTCAGCGTAAATTTTTGCGTTTCGCAAGTTTCTAGTTGAGAATTCTTTGTGAGTTTCATCTGTCATGATTATAGTCCAGTTGCTAATTTACCATCCCTGACTGAATGTATAGGCGTTCAGCAGGAATTAATTTTTAAATGATATTTTAATAATAAATTAAATTCATTTGATCTATATAGTCTCATTGATTTGAAATAGTACCTCATCGTCCTACTAATGCTCTTTTTTTTTTTTTTTTTTTTTTTTTTATTCCATATCCTACTACTGACTTCATGCGTAATGAATCCATTATCTTGTGCCAATGCTGATCCAACGTTTTTATAATTTCTTCTTTTGACTATTAACTTTTTATATTACCTATATTTATATTGTATTATGTCTTCGTATTGATATTTAATTTTTTTTTATATTTTTTTTTCTCCTTATAATTTTATTACTACAACTAGTGTTAATATGTATCTGAATTTGTACATTTTATTATTTTATAATCAAAAGCTTACGCTGCAGGCCTACAAATAAATAAATATACAAGTACACATTTTAAATATATGGGATAAATTTCGTATTATGCTCCGATTTAAAATGTTGAATAATGACCGTATTAAATTTTAAATATACTTACAGAAAACGTTTAGTATTTGATGTATAGTTGTAATGCATTTGATGAAGTTTCTGCGGTGCTTTGAAATGGCCCTATATTCACTCACAAACGTAGTAATAGTATAAGAGCGCGTAAACGCCTGTACACGACAACTCTGCTGCCGAATGGAATGCATACTTATATTTCACAATAAACATAATAAATATTATACTATATTATAATGTTTGTGTAAACATGAATTTAATTGAAAACATTATTCACTCAACTATAATATACATATTTTCTTTGGCGGACAAAATTTAACTTTTAATCGTATTTATAGTACCTACAGGTAGGTATTTTTTTCGGAAAACGTATGTTAAATTTAAATACATAAAAATATATTGCTATATTTATATTTCAATATATTATCTGCACAGTAAAAAATATTTTATATATACGCCAATAGGTAAAATACATTTTATACCTGCAGGTGTAATACACATATTTTAATATACAATATAATATACTGGAATATTGCAGCATCATTATTCTGATATTGAAAACAAAATTATATTTTTTATTTTCGTTATTCAGTTATTGTCGAAGAAAAATCTATAATCGCCTATGAATATTTTACTTAATCCGGCATTGCCAATATACCGTAAACCTATTATATAACGACCTACCTATTCATTAATATCGTAGTACAAAATCTTCTCATAATGTTATTAAAGTGATTACGAATAGCCATAATATATTAAATTCTGTACAGGATGACCAATTTTATTTTACTATACCTACTTTTTCTTAGATATACAGGTATATATATATCAAGGTAATCAACTAAATAATTAATAATTTAAATATTTGGATATAGCAAATTATCAAGTAAGTTGTAAGTATATAACTATACTTTGTCTCACACACACTTTATCATTCTAAATGAATTAATTAAATACATAGGTATATAATATAAATATTTAAGTAATTTAAACTTTAGAAAAGTATTATTTTCTGTATTATGAAAAAATCAAAATTTAAATAAGAAAGTTATTAATAAAAAAATAGTTCAATACCTTAAAAATTAACCAGTTAAAATTTGACTAATAAAGTGTACCTATATTACATATTATATAAAGTGAACCACCTAATATTTATATATATTTTAAGTTGTAATTATATTTTTCATGAATATCTACTATACAAAGATTAATCTCAATTTATTATAATCAAAAAATGAAAAATATTTTATTATTATTATCTAGTATATTATGATTTATATAAGTATAATAATGTTCAATTTATAAAAAAAAAAATTGTCAAAAAATAATAACTTTCTTACTATATTTTAGTAAAAAATTTAGCCATAAAGCATGTTTAAAACTAACTACAATCAAGTCATAAATACAAATTATATTACTTCTATAGTTACATAACATAAATTTATATAAAATAATAAATTTCAATTAATATTATATCATTTTATTAATCGTTAGAAAAATAACTATTAAAGGGGTCTATAAAATTAATGATAAATATTATTTAAACATTTTAAACCAACAATAATAATAAACTATAGTTCCATAACAAATATTTTTATACAATAAATCACACAATAAAAATAACACGTCATATAAAAATAATTAAAAAAAGAAACATATACAAATAGGTTTTATTTTTATAGTTGCCTATACGAAATGTATTACTTATGGTATACCTAATCAAATCATTGGAAGTAAATATGATAATTATTTAGAATTTAATTTACATGAAATTATACATTACATAAACAGTAAACAATTTAATTCATTGAATAATATTAATAAATTACAAATTTTTTAAACATTTAGTTAAATTAAACATTGTCAAATATAATGCTAGACGTAATAATTACCTACTAGACTAATTGAATGTATACAAACATGTCGAATTAAAAATGAAATTATACGTTAAAACGAGAACAAAATTACGTATTGCATAAAAAAAAATAAATAAATAAATCTATCGAACGGAACGAACTGTCGAATTTCATTGACGAGTTTTACATTTCTGCCGTTGGCAATTGATTATATTAATTATAATATATACCTACCTATATTTATTTAACAGTAGATACCGATTGCGTCTTAAAAACTACTATGCGTTATGACGTATTGACGTAATATAGTTATAATATTTCTAATTAATATGAAATGAACACTAACGCGTTTTTATTAGAAGTGCATAAAGCATAATATAATAATTATGATTGATATACATTATGTATCCGTCTTTTAAATATTTACTTAATAGGTTTAGTTGCGTGTTTATGATTTATTGTTTCCATATCTATCACTCTATGCATAACTATTATAATATAAGATATAGTATAGACAATAGGCAATTATGGCAAAACAACCATTTAACAAACATTACCTATTCATACTGTTGCGTTTAGGTTTTAAATTTCAAAAATCCAATATCAAATTTAACGAGAATATAACACTTTTTAGAGACTGCAGTTGTGAACACATAGTTCTACAAAATGACAAAAAATAATTACAGTGTCATAACATTTTTAATGTTTTATATCATTGGCTTATTGCTGTTATTTCTTAATCAGCCGAAATTGTAAAAAATGACCTAGTCAATCCCTTGAAAATATTTTTCTCTTTAAATGTCATATTTAAGCTTTAATACTTACATAAACGACACGATTTGAGAAATGCGTAGGGTCGGTTTTGCCATATTACTCGTATAGCTCGTTAAATAAACGGAAAACGGAAATCAAACACTATACATATGCAACATCCTCTTAATCACTTATCTACATAAAATAAATTAAATAGTTGTTTTTATTATTATTAAAATAAACCTATTAAAGAAATGAAACAGTAAAAATAAATTAAAATAATATAAAAAATAGAATTACAAAATTATATCTCACATCTATATATATATTATAATGTATAGTATTCTATGACATTGATAAATAATATTAAATAAAGTTTCTCGACAATAATTATTATTATGACGATAATTTTAAACTAATGTAATATTCACTAATTCATATTATCCATCATTTTTTAAACAAATGCCTTTAGAATTTAACAATAATACATTATAATATAATATAGGTAAATCGAAAATGGTCAAATTGTCTATACATTTACACACTAAAAATTATATTGTTATATTTTTGCAGTAATTTTTTATTAAATAGAATATATTATATATTATTATTTGTTATTGGTTTTATGATGTAGCCATGTAGGTACTTTCATGCTATCACATTTTCGAATTTTCGATTACACTTTATGATAATTGATAAGTATAGGAAAAAACTGAATAAAACAAAAGTACATTGGGTCTTTTATAAATATCATATTTCACATTTATGCTCATTAATCAATATACTTATTAAGTATCAAATGCAAATATATTATTATATAATAATATAATTATTCACATAATATTATGTAATTCACTACTAATAAATATTATTAATAAAGCATTTAGGCCTATGTTAATTAATTTACTTGATTGTGATTGGAGGATTATAATGTAAATTAATAATTATTATTCCCGACAGACAAAATAAGTACCTATACCTTATTATTATTATTTTCCGTAATTATGCTCAAACAAAATACAGTAGATTAAACATTTAAACAAGGATAAATTAATATCTCAATTGATTTTCGATGTGTTTAATGTGTTTGATCACGCAAATTGAAATAACTAAATGCAATCCCATTAACACAATAATTAAATAACCTATAGCAATTAAAAATATCAATAAATTTATAAATTCATATTTTTATCACAATATTTTTAATATACTTTTAAGTCTTGAACAAACGACAAGTTTTTGACAGTTTTCCAGTCGTCTGTCCAGTCAATAACTATCTTATATACACACACGAAAACAAAAAAGCAATTTTTATTTATTATATAAACAAAAATATAAACTTTATATTTTTATTATATAAAATACATTCTAGCTCTGTATGTAGTCGACAAAGTAAACAAAATGTTTATACCGTTTTATTTATTTATTTTGAAAATATGTGATGTACGATCTCGTATATTCGTATTTATGTGAATATACGATCAAATATTGTAATGGTATACGCATCGAATGAAAAAATACGAAAACTTAACATCATGAATTTGACATGAATAATATAATATTGACATATTTTATAATATTATTTCTGAAAATTGTATACAAAATATTAACGTATGATGGAATGAAATAAATTTTGAATGACCAGACATATGAGATCACTTTGGCATAATTATTTTAAGCTTATATTACACTAAGATTATCCTACTGAACGTTGTGTTGAAATTTTGACGGATGATCGCCGAAGGCCGAACATCGATAATTGAAAAGTAAGTTGAAATCTGTAAAAAAATTATGATATACCGCGGCAAAAAACGTCACAGATTGTTTACACTTTTACAGTATTTTTACTATTTTTGATAAAAAATCTTTAAATCTTAATAACAATCAAAATCCTGATATTTGTTCAAATGTTTTAAACCTTAAATTCTTATAAAATTAATCATTTTTATAAATAATGATATACAACATTTCGTCATTTAATATAAAATTCTATATTTGTTCGTCGATATATGTTAGAAATACTATATTCGTGTAGAAAAATCAAGTGTGTTTAAAAATACGTAATACGAATTTAATTTAAGTGATAAATCACTACATTTGAAAAGCGATTTTGATCGAAGTTCATCAGATAATATATTATGTAGGTATTAATTAAAATTTGTACATTCATACAGTCTCTACGCTATGACCATAAAACCCCTAAATTAGCCACCTAAATACCCAAATCTGACAATACTCTGCTCAGAATCATTTTTCGAATTTAATTATTTATCTTTGCATTCAAATTTCAATTAAAATTCTACACTATCCTCTTTAAACCTGTATCCGGGGCTCAGAATGGACCGGAACACACCAGAATGGCGTCCCGGTTCATCGTTTTATCCTGACTCCCGTTCCTATTCGTAATATTGATTTTTGCATCCGTTCTGACTCGTAAAATTATAAATTAAAAACTTCTAATTGGTAAAAATATTTAATAATTTAATGAAATAAATAAATAATATAAGCAATTTCCTTAGAAAAATGAATGTAACGGTTCTAAAATTGTATTACATAATATATATACAATATATACATACTAAATAGTACCTACTTATGTAAACACCCTATAAAATTTTCAAATTCCTAAGTTCAAAATTTGCCCGAGTTATCATGAAATATTGAAATCGATTTCGTCTAAATTGCAGTTTTCGTGATAATGCTGTATTTTCATCATTTTTTAGTAGTTTTTTCTATTGCATTTTGCATAGGCTCAATTTTGATAAATTCGATAAATTACCTAAATAAAGTATCAATAACTACATCCATTTTCTTACCGGAAACACATACTGTTCGTGAGAACCTGAAAATTATTTCGGGTAGATAAAGTGCCTACAGAAGTGCAGACATAAAAAGAAAAGACAAATCATTGTAAAACCAATACATTTTTCGCTTCGCTTAAAATTTAAAACACATTGCTCAAATCATTTTTTAAAAAAATTTCAAATACTGAAATATTATAATGAAGATATTATAATTATAAATACCAATTAAAAATTAAAAACACCGTAGTTAGTATTAATATTATACTGGCAAGATAATACTATGGCAATATATTATAATAGCACAACTATATAATTATAATATATAAATTACTAATTCTAACAGGTGTTCATTTACATACATTATGCGTATTAGTTAGACTACGTATAGGAAAATATTTATTCTACATTTTATATTATATATTTATTCGAGGTTTAATTGGAGTGAAATTGGTCGCAAGAAAGGACATTCATATTATAAACAAGCATATTATTATCTAACGTCTATGTGTTATTTTAATTTTTACAAATAATAGTAGGTATATACAATATTCAATATTGTAATATACTAATAAATAAGAAACCCAAGTCCACAAAAAATTTACTTTATTATTTCAGTAAATACGTATTTCTACAACAACGTTGTCTCATCTTCAGTACTATAGTAGTTCAGTATTTGATATAATACTATAGTAAAATTTTCAGATCTTACCCAAAATTACCAATTTTATTAAATATTTAAAGTTCTATATTTTCTCAAATAATCAACGTAACTATTACGAAATTTTATTACGTATATATGTACTTATGCGAACATCCAAAAAAAAGTTCAATATTGCCTGAGTTATCGTAAAATATTGAAATTGATTTCGTCAAAATTTTAGTTTTCATGTAAAATGGCGTATTTTTGTTATTTTTTGGTAGTTTTTCCTATGACATAGAGCCAATTTTGGGAAATTCGATAAATGACCTAACTCAGATATTCTCTACAGAAATCGTATGTTATTAGTGAAATTTGGAGCATTATTTCGGATAGAAAAAGTGTCTACATACAAACTAAAAGAAAAAAGACACATCTTTGTAAAACCAATACATTTTTCGTTTTGCTCAAAATCAAAAATATACGAGTATAATACGATATAAATTTACGAAAATTTATATTTTATGAATTTCCATAATATTAATGTTTAAGAACTATATATTATATTCTAAACTTTTAAACAACAATATAATAAAGGAATTTTAAACCCGTCATATTTACTGAAAATCGTGAGGTGCGTATGCTGTATATCATAAATATTATAATATTTCATAATTTACTTATACTTGCATTATATTACGTTATACAATATCGCGAGGTGCGGTCATATAACATTATATATATATATATATATATATGAAAATACGTATAATAAAACACTATTATAAAATAAATTCAAATATTTTATTTTTTCGCAAATTATTATTTGTTGCGTGTGAACAGCCGGCATATAGACATCGCAAGGGCTATAAGTACGGATTACAAAATTCGTATTTATGGCTGTAACGCGTGGCCCCTTCGCTCGGATATATAACATATATATATAAACTACGTACGACAAGTACAACGCACATTTCGCATCTTGTATAACACATATAAATATTTATAGGTTTTTAGAAAACGATGCTGTATATACATATAGGTAAAACCTAAAAGTTATCCGTGATCTATTTCCTCGAAGTTGTAAAATTATAAACCACAAAATCGCACGTATGTTCATAAATTAAAAACTGCTGCGTCCCCCGCGTTGTAACCGGATACCATCATCGGAATGACGTATTGCCCGACCAGCAAGTCGACCGTATATACCAACTACGTATATATACGAACATAACAACTCGAACTTCGAGAATTATCAGTATAATATTATGTCCCTACAAGAACACATCCAATAGAATGGCAACGATTTATTCGCCCGCGAAGGATTTCCAGGATCTGGTGGAAATATAAAATTCTGCGCGCGAAATCAATTACGCGAGGGGAAAAATATTTCATTCAACTGGCGGAAATAAGTTCGTTGTATATACGTATAATATACGTGACGCATATAACGCACGACTCGTATACTATATATATGTATAGTATATACTCGTATATATATATAGGCCTGCTGCTCTTTGCCGAAGGATGCCCAGGATTAATTTCGCTATATCCCGAGATTGGAATTCGACGGGGTTACGCGTGGCCGTGTCGTTAACCTAAATAAATAGAAAATTATATTTTAAAAATAATCTATTATTATTATTATATTAACATACGATATAATGTAACGTTGTAACTATTTATTATATTGATTTTTTATATAAACTTAAAAAACACATTATATTTCAATATCATTGTGTTATAGGACACGAGTATGTTATAATATACCTACGCACATAATAATATAATATTATTGTTTCGTTTGCTTTAACATTTTTATCGAAAATTATTCAAAAAATTCAACCACATCGTATCGTCATGTAGAAAAATAACAATTTATTAGTTCCATACTTTAAGAATATTTAAAAAAAAACGTATATTTCGAAAGCACAATATTTAGGTATTTTAAAATGTAAATAGATTTCAAACTCAATTTTCATTATTTCTGCTGTCAACAAACATTTTTCTACCTCATTTTATACTCAAATATTATTATATACCTACAAGTATAAAAGGTACATTTCATAATTATTGTAATCCTCTTTCAATTCAACTAATTTTAAGTTTTGAGCGAAGTAAAGAAATCTACTAGTTTTACAATGATGTGTATCATTTTCCTTCTTTTTTTTTTTCTTTTTATGTTTTTATTTATGAAGACACTTTTTCTACCCAAAATAATGCTCCGATTTTCACGAACAGCATATGTTTCCAGTTAAAAAGTAGATGTAGTTTGTACTTTATTTAGGTCATTTTTCGAATTTCTCATAATTGACCCTATTCCCTATGCGATAGGAAAACCGACTAAAAAAGACGAAAAAACGACATTTTTCACGAAAACTGCAATTTAACGTAATCGATTTCAATATTTCATGATATAACTCGAGCAATTTTGAAATAATGATCTTTCAATTTTTATTGGATATTCACATTGGTACTATATATGTGTGACAAAATTTTGGAACCGTTAAATTCATTTTTTTTACAAAATATAGAACTTTAAATATTTTCTAAAATTTTATTTATACGAGTATAATGTTTGATAAAATTGACAATTTTGGTTTTAACGTTTTAAGGTCTGAAAATTTTACTAAAATATACTCACGTATTACTTAACATGATACTAAAATATTAGAAAAATATTAAGTCTCAATTTTTTTTATAGCTGTTTTAAGTAAGTTGAAATTTTTAGTGTAATCAAAAATCTAAGTATTCTTAATTCTTCTTATTATTGTTTCTCAATACTTTTACAACAATGTATAAAATTGACAAAAATGTTGAAAATTTTATTGAAGCTCAAATATATTTTATTTAACTCAGTTCCAATTAATTGTCAGTTATCACATTTACGATTTTTTTTATAGCTGTTTAAAGTATAAAAAAGCAAGGGAAGGGATACTGGTGTGGAAGGAATACAGGTGTAAAGAGGATAGTGTAGAAAAACGATTCTGAGCGAAGTACTGTCAGATTTGGGTATTTAGATAACTAATTTAGGGAGTTTATGGGCATTTATATTGAATGTATTTGACTGTATGATTGTAAAAAATGTATTCAATACATATTTTATCTTATGAACTTCTCTCAAAATCGTATTTCTGAATGTAATAATTTATTATTAGGTTCAAATATTAATCAAAATTCAAGACAATATCATCTATATCATCTGTATCTGTTCCACACCAGTATTCCTTCCCTTGATTTTTAAGACTTGTTTCCGCTATAGTTATTTTTTCTCTAAATTACTCCGTTCTCGTGCTTCATATTCTGATATCAATAATATTAATGTCGTTTCGTTTTGCATTTTTGTCTGTTATTGTATATTTTTTTTTTTTTTTTTTTTTTTGACATCGTGTAACCCCACAAGAAAACGTGTTACAACGTTACAAGTAATAATAATAAACAATAATTATTATATTATACATAATAGATATGCGTATTGTACTTATTATATCAGTAATTCATACTGACATTACCAAATGGCAAATACCGACATGGGTTATATCTTTTATAATTTTATATACAATAATAATTAATTTGAACAAAATGAAAATATTTCGGACAAATTGCTTGCGTATATAATACATCGCTATAATGTAGAATGAATAACAATAAAATACCATATAGGTAGTTGTTTAAAAATTAATTTCTAATTTCTACGTTGTCTCGTCGGCGAAACTGGTTTTCTGTGGCCTAATAAACTATAACTCGTGAAAACTGTATGGTACACGCCGCATCAATATGATTATAATGTTACTTATACGAGTATAAAACTGCACGACGCGCCTTGCCCAGATATACATTCCTTTTGGAAATACGCGTATTATATGTTATTATTTATATTATGATATGATCTACGGATAACGTTCTGTACACAGAAAGGTATTTCTATAGACAAATTTACCTATACGGTTTTAGACTTAGGTATGGTAAACATATCGATATCGGCTAGGTTTGATTCAGTTTTTTAATTTAACGACGCCCGACGAACGTAAACGTATATACAATTACACGTACCATATATAATATATTATTATTATTTTGGCACACGGAATGAAAATGAAACTCTGCAGTTATTATATTCCGAATCCGAACTGCTCGAGAAATTCTGTCTGAGTAGCGATTATACAATATATATTATATATATATATATTATTTATGACTTATGTTACGTATATGATATATATTTTATATAAATACACAGTATACTGTATAAGGAGGGTATTAAAAGTTCTGTCAAAAGCGAAATGCAAGTTTGAAATTTCAAAATTATAATTGAAATAACTCTACAATATAATATTGTAAGTACTTTTAATGCCTACGAGCTTAGAGCAAAGTTTTGTAGTAAATTCTATTGAAATCACTCTACAACGAGGTATAACGACGCTAATACGAGTATCAATGTTGCGGTATACGCTCTACAAAAAGCTAAAATGTGTCGAACAATGATAAAAGTTTATAATATTTTAGTGTTAGTACACTAAGTATATTATTAATTTACTGTCAAAAAGTCAAAAATTATTAGAGCTCGTATGAATTACTTTTAAAGCAAAAAGGCTTTAATTCCTATTTCTCCTATCTTCTTGACTGACTATATATGTCTATATTTAAGTTTTGCACTGATATTCGTATTCAATAATTTAAATATAAGTTTTTTAATTTATTAATAAAATTATATACCTATATATATATATATATA
>JAIUCT010000009.1:8647586-8748069 GCA_021307375.1 Tetraneura akinire
TGACGACAAGATGAACGCACTCACAAACTAGAAAACTAAAATATCGAATCACGATTCAACCCCACACGCACATACTACACTACACACACACACACCATAACAAGTCAGCGTGAAGCCTCCCCCAGATCAATAGGCACGTTCACATTAAAACTTTTTCCTCGCGCACATATTAAACATTACTCTTCAACACGGATTTATATATTATGCGTCATTAGACAACAAAGAAATATGTTTCAAGGGCGGATACAGAGGTCCTGAAGGGAGGGGGCAATATACATCAATGAATAAATCATTGTAAATTATAAAATTAATTATAGGAATTGTGTTATTATAAGTCAACATAAAAATTAATAGTTGTACATAGAAATTAGTCATATTTATAATAATAATATGTTTTATTGTTTTAGAATGTAATATTTAATAGAATTAATTTTAGAATATCACATCATATATCATACCTGTATATCTTTGTTTGCGTATTGTCATTGGGGTTCAAAAGGAAATATGTAATTGGTTGTAGATCAGCAGCGGCTATAGTTATTCCAATAAAATAAAAATAACAATTTTCAATGGAAAAAAAAATAATTAAATGTTTTTTGTAAAATTACTTTATAATTTGCATGAAAAATTGTTTTTTTAATTAATCATAAATAGAATATTTAAAACTTTTTACTGCGATCGGGAGGGGCAATTGCCCCTATTGTCCCCCTCATATCCGCCCTTGATATGTTTGCAAATTCCAATGCTTTTGTAAGTCAAAAACACAATTTAATATTTTAATTTATATAGGTAGGTATGCAATCAATTATGATAAATATATTAAAATTAAAGTATCTATAAATATCCGTTATTGTTTAATAATCATAACTGGGTATTAAAAATACATAAATATATAACATTACTGAATAGCTGATATATAAATAAAATTATTAGGTAGGTAATTGAAAGTTGATAACAATAAAATTCCAAAGTTATTGTAACAGGTATACCGTATACCTACATAGAATACCAAAAATAAAAGTAGTTTATATACCAATAACATAACTTGGTTTAGTTTAGGTATATAGACATGAGACACCTATCTCCTAATTATAATAGCCGTCGGGCATTCGCTTACATTTTTCACTTTCTACTTTTTACTCAAAATGACATAATTTTTTTTTATTTAAATAAGTTTATCAATAATATTATTAAAATACAGGTTCCGCGTAATTTATTATATGTACTTAAGTACCTAGGTACTAAAATAATTATTATTTTATTCGCTGTACTCGCCGAAAGAATATGACAACACGTCATGACTATAATATATATGACCTATAGCTAAAGTATAGTTGAGTATAAATGTATTATACAGTATAATATAGAAAAATGCAATTCTGTAGGTAAGTCAGATATTATATAGATATTAGATATTAGTATTTAGTAGTAGGATTGAAATTTAGGTACCAAAGAAAGAGATTATTATATTATAGTCGTAAAAAATAATCCTATTACGTAAATCTTCAAAAACAGCAGAAAAAAATTTAATTTCGCAACTATACTATGGCCGATTAGTGGCAAAATGGTAGAGAGAATATTATTATTATATGGAAACGGCACATTTAATACCGCCACCGGGTGACATCTCCAAATGGGACGGATGCCAGATTATACTGTAAAAATCCATTAAGCCCGTTTGTGGGATGACAAAAACAAACTATTGGTTTTACCGGTTTTAGGGTATCATTATATATAATATCCCTGGCAAGGGACTATAATATTATAGAAAATAGAAATAGAATTAACTTATATAAATTATAATTATAATATTATAAGCACACAATTTTAAAACTGTGTGCCTGTATGCTATAGGTACTACAATCAATTGGTATAATTTTTACTCTTCCATCCATAAAACAATATATTTCATACCTATAAAAGGTACCTTACATAGTTACATGTTACATGTTAAAATATAATGTTTAATAATATCGTATCCGACGTCAATAAATTAATTTATACTATTACTATTTCTTATACAAATATATTGTATATATACCTAATTAAAGAAAAATATACATAATATAGCTAATTTATATTATTTATTTACATAAATTTAAATTAATTTGTGTTCATTTGAAATTTTTATTGTACCTAATAATAATTGATTTTATAACATAGTTAGTTCCTGGTACCTATATTAGAAAATCAATGATAATATATTAGTATCTAATAATAATTGATTTTATAACATAGCAAGTTCCTGGTGCCTATATTAGAAAATCAATATTATAATATATTAATATCTACATCTCATATACTTTAGTCATACTTTAATATTTAACTTTCATTACCTAGTTAAAACTTATGAAAAAAAAGATTAAAGATTATGGAAATTTTAAAAACTTTTAAATTCAAAACTGTGCTATTAAATATGTAGGTAGGTATATATTTGTTATAAGTATATTATGGCATTATACCTACATCAAATTTAAAACAAACATAAAATGGACCTATGCAGAAATAATTTCTCCCATGTCCAAATTAATTTATTGATATTAAAACAAGAAAAAGAATATATAGTATTTTACTATTATAATTATAAATGTTTAATTTTCAGAATTAAAAACTGTAAATACCATATTATGTCCATATAATATGATATATTACAATACCACAAATACCGATTATGATTTTTCTCATAAAAACTTTAATTATGTATATTTTGTAATGTATTAATAATACATTATAAATAATTGTGACATTTGTGGATTTAATAATCACAATAAATATTAGTTAGTTATACAAGTATTACTCAGATTTAAGAAAAATGGACAATTCATATTACAATAGAGAATAGACATTTTTAACAACATTAAATAATAATGAAAATGAATGTAAATATAAGTACAAGACACCAAAACAACACGATCTCAATTTAACTATTAGATAATTATAAGCAAATTTAATCATAATACTGTAAGTTATAACTTATCATGACTTATAACATTTTTAAAGTAAGTTACAATTGAATTATAATAAAATACATTATGATGAGATTATATATAAAGAAATTACAATTCTTTTAGTTCAATAAATCTAAATTAATGTATTATTAATGTATTAATTAATAATTAAATATTTACTAAGTTATGTTTAATTTATTTATTAACTCATATTTTATATTTTACTATGTAGTAAATTTATATAATTAGGTAGGTAATTTATGAACAATACTAGTAAACAATATGTATATTATGACTTATGACCTAAGTGTCAATTAAAATCTCATCACTTTCACTTTTTGTATTATAAAGTAAGTACCTATTATAAAATTACTGTGTCTGAATAAGTTTCTTATTTTTAATACAATCAGAATTTAAAATAATAAAAATTGTAATTTTGTTAATTTTTTAAATATTTATATATTACTTTTATATTAATTGAATAAACTAAATTATGTATCTTTTTATAATACCAAATTGATTGCTATCAACTTACTTATAATCTCTCACTATCTTTATTTTTTAAATTATCAATCTAACTAAAATAATTAGGAAGAGAAGCTACTCTATTAAAACTATTTATAAAAATTAAAAATATATATATATTTATTAAAACAACATATATCAAATTACATTATTTATCAGTATATCGTTCAAAGTATACTATTAATTCACAATGTGGTGTTTGTGGAAACATATCAACTGGAATTGCTTTCACAGGAACAAATGGATCACCATGTTTAGTTTTAGATTCAGCCATAGATAAAGACAAAAAATTTTCCACAGCTCCTTTTGGATTGCAAGATACATACACTAATCGTTTCAAATGTGTCATTTTTCGTAAAAGCAATATTGCTTTGTTATCTAAAATACATTCATTTATTTATATATAATATATTTCATAAACGATATAAATCATAACATATTATGTAGCTTGCATACGTAGTCCTGCTCTAGGTGGATCAACAATTGCAACTACATCATCAGCAAATTGTGGGTTTTGAAATGCTTGTTTATTCATTATTTCTTCAGCTTTACCAGCAAAGAATTGTGCGTTTGTAATTCCATTTTCAGTTGCATTTAGTTTTGCCATATTGACAGTTTCTTCTTGAATTTCTACACCTACTACTTGAGCACAATCCTTTAAGAATAAAAAAATGTTGAAATAAATTAATAGTATATTTAAAATAATAAATTTTTATATATCATATAATTGAAAAAATATTACTAATTACTTTAGCTATTGATAAGCCTATTGTACCAGAACCACAACAAATATCTAAAACAGTAGTTTGTGAATTAATGGAAGCTAAATCTTTAACAGAGTTAAACAATATTTCAGAAGCATCTGTATTTATTTGAAAAAAGGATTCAGGTGCAATTCTAAATTTAAGTCCTTTCACTTCTTCAACAATATATTCTTGTCCGTGCAACAACTCTAAGGGAAATGAATTTCCTTCGCCAGCACTGAAAAATATTTTAATCAAGTTACATTTTGTAAATATACTACAATATTAAATTTAATATATTATTAATTAAATAAATTAAATTATTAAAATCACATGCAGTGACATAGCCAGCAGAGGTTTTGGATATTAACATCTCCTTATTGGATTTGGCCATTGTATCTTGCTGTTTAAATTTTACTATATTACTATTATATACAATATCATTAATAATATTTATTATTTTAATTAGTATTATGTATATATAATATATATTAATTTATATTATACTATACAATATAAATATAAAATTACTACTAAAAATTAAAATAATTAAATTTTTTTTGAGTATATACTAACATTTTTTTTATATATATTATAGTTAATATCCTATTGATTAATTCTGGCTACGTCACTGATCATATGATAACAACATAGAATTTTACGAATAGAAACAAAAAATAATTTAATAATTTAAATTCTTACGCTCTTTTCTTAGCTTTTTGAAAATACAGCGAATCTACTTTACACTCAGTTCCAGCTCCTTCAGTAAAAAAATTAAAAATTAATTTTTTCAAAGACTCTGAAGCTGATGTTTCCATATTTTCTGTATGAACTACACAAATTAACATTAGCTGTCCTGTTTTCAAGCTTAGACGAACAGTTAATTGACGCCAATGACCTGTATATGTTTTAGGATCAAATACAGGAATTTTAGAAGATCTAACCAAATCTTGAAAACACTAAATAAATAAGTGAAAATAATACTTATTAGTTTAAAAAAAATAAAAACTATAAAAACTTACGTTAACTACATCTTTCATACGTTGAGGTATATTAGTAACGTTATCAACAGGAGCTACACAAGTTTTTCCCTCAATATATGCACCAATGCGAAAACCAACAATTGGTGTTTTATTCTCTACATCCATACCTATAACAAATTATATTTATTGAACAAATACTAATAAACAATGAAAATATTAATATTAATAATAATATTTAATAGTAAAAAAAAAACTTGGACATAATATTATTTGTTTATTTAAAATTATAAAAAAGTTACTTTTATTTATTACTATTTAGTATTTACTAAATTACTAATTTAAAATTGAATCAATCAACTTATCTAAACAAGTATAAGTTAAAAAATATTTTGTTATTATTAGGGCTCGGATTTATATGTATTAAAAAAAAAAGTAAATTTATATTATATATATATACATGTGTATAATAAATATTTACTTTATATGTAAATAAAATAAAAAAAATGAAAATATGGAAAAATTGCCCCATATACTTTGATGAAAAAACATTTAAAGATTTATTTTCCAACTTGGAGATTGGAATATCCATATACATGAAAGCACAACAAAGATCGAAATTAAAGACAACTTTGAAGAATGAACTTTTGAATGAAAAAATGGCCTAAGAAAAACGACTAGAATTATTTTGTGCATGCACTTTTAGAAAAATAAAATTAGGAAGAATTTATATTATACGGTTGGCAAAATACATAATCCTACAATATAATATAGGTAGGGTTACCATGTTTTAAGACTAAATCCGGACATCAAGTCTGCTTCACGGGGGGGGGGGGGTAAAATTGAAGATAAACAATATTATTTCATTAATTCAATTTTAATTAGATTTATGAATGAAATGTCTACATTAGAGTTATTAGGTTAAATATGTTGAAATAATAAAAATATGATATATAAAAATAAAATGTGTTACATAATTTTTATCAGTTCGTGCTGGGTCCTGATTACTATATCCATCATCTTCTTTCTTTTCATATTTTTCAAATGCGGTAATTCTCCTCATGAAAACATTTGTCAATTTTAATTTTATCATGTTGTATGAACAAAAATAGAAATTTAATATTGTACATTTATATATAGTGAACTCGAAAATCTGTCATGTGATATAGCTTTTTGTATTAATATAACCATGTTAAACGATTATTTTTGTAAAATTTAGACATTTCTCAAATCCAGACACCAATCCGAATAGATGTTTGAAATCCAGACTGTTTGGACATATGGTAACCCTAAGTATAGGTAAATTATTAATATTGTTTAAATATGTAAGAAAAATGAAATTATTGAGAAATATGTAAAAATATGTTTTTATGGTGAAATATGTAAAAATATTTATATTTTAAGTATAGCTCATTTTATTGTAAATCGTTTGAAACAAATTTCTCACTTGCCTAAATTTAATTATCTAGTCATAGTAAAAATATGTATTTACATATACATCCAAACCCTACTTATTATTAATTAAAATATATAATACAATGCACTTGTGAATCACACCATAGTAATACACTGAAATATATGTGTTATCTTTATCTTTCTAACTATTTAACATCAATATTATAATAAATTCATAATTAACTTATTTTTAATGAGTAAATAATATAAATTCAATTTAATTGTATTAAATAAACATACAATTTACTTTATCTTATTATTTGTATAACAAAAAAATGTATTAATTTAAATATTATTCTTAACAAAATAATAAATATTATACCTACCTATAGTAAATTCACACTTATTTCTATAACCAACACATTTTTCTAAATTTTCTTTAAGACTTTGTATTTCCAATAGTTCACATGGAAGACCATCATTTGTATCTTGTTGTTTTTTTAACCAATTTGTCAAACCAGGTCCATTTTTATTTCGTTTTAATCGTTTACCATAATCCAAAAGAACATTTCTAATTGCTTTAGTTTTTTGGATTAACTGAAATTAAATTGTATATTTTATTTTATTTAATTAATTTTTATGGACAACAATCCAATATATAAAAATATAATTATAGTAATAACATGATAATATAAATATTAAGTGTTACATTAAATAGTATCAATAAGTAGAAAAATAGTTATACAAATTACAACAATAGTTGAATACATTTAAGAAAAAAATAAATAATAATTTTTAGATATATAGACATACAAATAAAAAGTTGTGTTACAAATATATTACTTAAATAATACATTAAGAATATTATTGATATAATAGTATATATATATAATTTTAAATAAATAAATAAAAATTGTAGTTTATTTAATACTTTATAATTCTACTAGAATATTATTAATAATAAACAATTTACTATATAATCTTAATTAAATATATAAAAATATTGCTCACTTGTTCTTCGTAAGGTACATTATATAAAGGTGTCACATTATTTATCATTTGCTTTTCAGCATCAATATTATCCAACTTAATTTTTTTATATTCTGAACCATCATCAAATTGTTCATTACGTTTTTTTACCAATGGATCAGGAACAGCTTTGGCATTCTGGTAAAATTATTAAAAAATAAGAGTTAAAATATATCTAAATAAAATTTAAAATTTTACACAGATACAGGATACTAACGCTGACATCTAAAATTGTATTCTTCCAATTAAATCCATTTAAAACATCTAATGCAATATTTTTATCTTCTTCTGAACGAAAACATGCATACAGCCATTTGCTATTACGGTTAGGTGTTTTCACTTTAGAAGAATTTAATTTTAACTTTACATTAACTAATTTCTTAAACTCCTGTAAAATATTGTTTTACTTAAATTGTTTAATAATAAAGTCAAAGTATAAAAATAATTGAAATTGAACTGTAATTCATAAAATATTTACTTACAGCAATTCCATAATGCTTTGGAAGGTTCCTCACTTCTATTTTGTACTTTTCAGATGTAAAGTCATTTCGATCTAAATAAGCAAAAGGATCTTCTTTTTCCATTAATTCTTCTGTTTGTTCTACTTTTATCAATGGTTCTGTTTGATTTTGTGTAACTATCGGTTCCATTTTATTGTCAGACAAAATTGCTACAAGTTCTTTTTCCATTATTTAAATATATTTTAATTTTTAAGACTATAGTTTTAATAATCTCGTCTACTCTATCTAATCCAACCAATTGTTTATTTTATACTAATATATTTTATGTAGTAATATAACAAATTATTAACGTAAATTTATATTATTTAATATTTTATATAATTTCAAATTTGTATTACATATTTAATAAGCATTAAGCAGCAATAACGGCATCAATTATTATTTATTACCATATTTTATATAATAAATTAAGTTTTAACTGGTTTACAAATAAATTATTGTATATTTCATATTTCCATCATAATTCATAGATAATAAATAATTATCTTTGTATTCATACAATTTGATAAGAATTCACGTGGTTCACAAATAAAATATGATAACATAACATGATAATATATTTGTCCATTAAAAATTACACTTAATTTTCTGAAAGAATTGTTTCTTGCATTAAAAAAGAAATATTATTTTTGATTAATTATGCCTCAAGGAAAATTCAAAAATAAGTCTCAAATTTCGTTCTCAAAGAAAAAAAAACATGAACCTAATAACAAAAGCAGAAAAGGTAATTTTATTTTTGTTTATGCACTACATTGATTATTAATGTATTAAATTTATTGTTTAGCATGTCCTATGCCTTCAAAAAAACACAAATATGAAGAAGGCCAACAAATTAAACGTATGATAAGTAAAAATGTAAATAAATTGGCCGAAGATGAACTAAGGGCATTGGCTACTGATAGTAAAAAAGTATTTTTATCAAAAAAGAAAAAACAAGTTGCACAGACAGTTCAAACACCGGATCCTAAACCTAAACAAATAAATGTTACTCAAAAATAAATTTCGTGTAGGTATATAATGTAATGTAATTTAATATGAAACTATATTATATATTTATGTACTTCCCTAATTGCTGATTTAATTTTATAACATTTGTGTTAAAATATTTTTAGTTTTTAATTCAGTTTTCAATGATATAATTTAATTATATAAATATTTATAATGAAAATGTAACATTTTTATAAATAATAAATAATAATTTTTAAATTCTAATTAAAATTAAACACTATGATTTGCAGACCTGTATCCCTTCAGCAGGAGTATCAGCTCTTCTTTTTTATTTTAATTTAAGTATTTTCTCAGTACTTTTAATGTCATATTAAAAAATTTTAATTTTAAGTTTATTTCTTACACTTCCAATTTGTATTTTCTATGATGGGCATTTTTCTTTCGAAAATGCACATGACATCATCACACAATGAATGTCATGTCGTTTTAATTATCTATTACTTATTAATTAATATGGTAAATTGGTAATAGTTTTAACAAGTTATCTAGTAATGGATTTAAATCCCAATTTAACAGATTATTTTTATTTTTTGACATTTTCGTGATTGTTCCGCGCTGTAGTATGACTGCTTCAATATGATCCACAATATAAAATTTTTTTTTTTAAAGCCAATTTAAATAAATTTTGCACCTCTGGTATATTTCATCCAGTTACGCCACTACTACTAAAAATATAGTTACAACAAGAAACCCGGAAAAATAATATTTAATTATATTATTATTCTTATGCAGCATTATACAATAACTAATAAGTTATTGAACATGAAAATAATCTAATACCATAATATTTCTTAAATGTAATATTATATTAAAAATATATTTAATATATAACTTAGTAATTATTAATTATTAATTAGTATTATATTGTTAATTTTACAAATCTGTTCATTTACCACTAAATCATACAAAGATATAAATTATTAAAATAATATAACTTTTAAATATATTTTATCCACAGACAATCAAATTCTTATTTTTTCCTTTGGAAATACTAGGCTTAGAATTATTTTCTTTTAATTCTATAACACCACTTTTGGATCCTTTAACATCGTGCAATATTCTGTAAATATAAATATTATATTATTTTTATTTATTATGTAATATAAATATAATCAGACAAATATATTAAAATATAAGTATAGTACCTATGAAAATATTCCTATATATTTATATCAGTAAGTATTAAGTATTTGTGTTTGTGTTTGGACAACATGAAATTTAGAAAGTTTTAATGTTGATGGTCTTTTTAAAAACTTTTGCTCTAATGCTCTACCAATTATAAAAACTTAGGTATCTTTTACAAAAAAATTCATTTTTAAATTTGGTACAATATATAATACCTATATGTTAATAACTGCTTCTTGCACTTATAATAATATACCTAATGAATATAATTAATAAGTATGATTGCAGATTGTAATATGAATGCCATAGTCATAGTTTTTAGGTAGATTTATAAAAATTGATTTATCAATTATATAACAAATAATATATACCTATACACTTACTTTTGATTAATGTCAGATCCATTTATAATGTTTATATTTAACAGTTCACAGTTATTTGATATATTTATAAACTTAGTGACAAATTCTATTAAAAACGGGACTTCCAGAATAATATCACCCTGTATAAAAAAATATTAAAAATATAAATTTATAAATGTGATAGATATGTGAAAACTAAAACAATATGACAATATGTTATAGTATAACAGTTATACTATTATTGCGGTTTGCACTGTTTGCAGAAATATCCATGTTTTTGTTTGTTTCCACAAAAACATGGATATTTCCGAAAACAGAAACAAGTATAATTCTTCCAATGCATAAAAGCTTAATCAATTAATAATATTTTATAGGTCATACTTTATTATTTTTATATTGTGGTGAAATTTTGATGAGCAAAAAGTCATCTCTTCCCGAAGTAACTTCAATCTTTTTTATATAACCCAACGGAATCTTTTCTTTAAGCTTCAATTTGTTTTTCAATATTTGATTTAAACACAACGATTTGTTGGTCAGTATCAAAAGTCTAGGTCGTCTTTTGTATCCTTTCCGATCGAATTTCACCACTTTCACACCATGCTATTGCAAATACAAAGTAGTAAATTACAAAATAGAAAACATAATAATATTATAATATATTTTAACAGAATAATTTATACGAATACATAGAAAGCAAAATTATTTTGCTGAGGTACTGTTTTATGGACAACTGCAGGACAAGTATAAAATTCTTACAATATATTTTTCATTTATAGTGCGCATGAACGGTATTTTCATATATTTCTCAGTCGAATTCAGCCGTTCACTTGAAAATAAATCATTCGTATTAAAGTTGTCGTAATTACATTTTTTACCTGGAATTATTAAAACATTTCATTTAAGTATATATTATATTAAAGTTTATACGATTTTTCATTACCCTTAAAAAGATATTCAGCCAACATTTTTAATTCCATTTTTTTTTTATGTTTCATATCTTGCGATATTTCGTATTTTTTATTCCTCCAAATCTTACGTATTGACTTTTTCAATTGATTAGTTGCCTTAAATAAGTTGTATGAATAAATGTAGGTATAATAGGGTCTTCATTAGTTCATTTATAATATTGTAGTTATATAATAAATATTAATATTATAATCGTAAATTATAATGAATAGTGCCGAGAGTTTGCGTTCGGGGAACGGGCCACGGGGTAAATTATATAATATTTTGATAGAAATTAATAATTTTTCAATTTTTAAATATTTAAACGAATTTAAATATACTACTGAATACACGAATTTAGAAGAATATTATTTTTCAATTATTTAATTCTGTGCTTTTCTAAATTTCTAATGCCTGACAAAAATAACAAGTATAAAAAAACATTTGAACGTAAGACAGAGACGTACCCAGGAATTTTGTAAGGGGGGGTTCAAAAATCATATTTAATATTATTAAATTAAATCCATACTTATGAAAAAAATATATTTACGCATAATCTATATTAAAAATAAATATTAATTTTTATATTAGGTTATATAATTATTTCAATGGGGGGTCTGAACACGAAATCCCCCCTTGGGTACACCCCTGACGAAGAACGTTATCTATTCTTACGTGATGTGATTGGGATTGGATAATGGACAGATTTCTTTTGAAATAATATACCTATATTGTACAAAACGACTATACTTATAGAAATTCGAGTAATTATTATAGGATTAGTAATCTTACGAATTTGAATACTTTTACTAATTGAATAAAAGAAAAAAATAAATTTCTAGATGAACTATATACTCGTACAGTGATTTGAAATTAATAATTGTAGGTAAATTCATATTTTATAATACAATACTACAAAATAAATATAATAATTATTGGTCTTTTTAAAAAATTTATATACATATTATAAAAAAAACAACATCGAATATTTATAAAATATAAATAAGATTATGGCTGTATTATAAAATGAATTATTTAAACAACTTACTTTAACAAACATATTTTTATGCCATCTACTACGTAATAGTCGTAAGTTTGTTAAAGATGGTGCGGTGAACCCGCGTCCGCGCGCAATGTGTCTACGAGTATGTGTTATAAACGTCCGTTTCATGGAAATCATTTTTCTTTCCATATTTTCGAAATTAAACGACAATTTTTGAAATTCGAATGACCAATTATAATTTGTTTAATTTATGTGTTTTATATGTTTATGATAAAATATAAAGACATTTTTAAATGATATATTAATATTATTTGTTAACTGTTATTCATATTATTTATCTTTTGTTACATTAATTTGGTATTAATCAAATGAAATTTGAACTTTATTATGTACATAAGACCAAAGAACGCGATTATACATCGAGTTATTGATATTGTCCGAACATTTTAAACACAATACACGCACACGAAGTCTAGTCACCGTTTTATAATCGACTGATAGAATATTATTTTGCAGTCGTCACTAACACACTTTAGTCGGCTATGAATTTAAGAGGAACGAAAACTGCTAATTATTAAGGGACTAAATTTTGCAATTTATACATACGATTTAGGATTTAATAATTGCGTTTTACATTATAAAAAAATATTACAAAATATCTATATTATACATAGTCAAAAATCGTTAATAATCTTTCCTACGTAGTGGTAGTGATTTCGTATAAATCGCTTATAGAAATAATCACTTGATCGATTATAAATCATTTTTTATCTTTTATTTGAAAAGGAAGAATATTTTCAATGATTTGAATTAAATTTTTTATATGAGATAAAATTGAATTCAAGATATTAAAATGTTTATAATATTTGTAAAATTTGAATTTAAAATATTAACGTAGTGATAGAAAATTTAAAAAAATCGAGCAACTAGCCACACTATGGAGCTTGGAGCAAGAAATAAAGATTTATATAAATAAATTAAGAATTGTTCAGTGTGTGCTTCGGAAGTAGTACCTATTGACGTTTTAGTGGGTTTTATACATTGCAGAAAAATTTACTTTCACGTACCTACCTCTTAAATTGCCATTGTGTCTGTGTGCTCGTTCTAAGGAGAGAAACTAGAACTTATTATTTATTTATTATTTTTTATACTTCCATTTATCCCTTTGGTTGATTACAACGACATGCTTAGTGCTTATGTCTTCACAGATACTAAAATATCTATTATTTGTCTTTAAGTGCATTATTAATATTAATTTGAATGTCTATAATATTTAATTCAATAGTGTTTTTTATTCATTATATATTATACATGTGGGTCGTCCAAGTCAATATCTTCGTTAAAGTCATATATATTAAATTATATAAAATATATAATAGGTACCTATATACGTACCTATATACTAAGTTAAATCACCTGGTAAGTTAAAGTTAACAAATAATATTGTTCATATAACAACAATAAAGTATTATAGGATAATATAAATATCAGAAAGATAGAAAGGGATAATAAATAAAAAAAATAACGATAGGTACATAAAATAGGTAAGTACATTATTTATTCACAACCGCCATTACCACATAATATATTGACATATTGTGTCAATCGCAAACAATATTTTATGATCTAATATAAAATAAATAACAAGAAAACCGCGTCGATACATTGATTTAGCATTTAAGTTCCGAAAAACGTACAATAATATTTAACAAAATAGTGTTTAACACTCATTTATCTACACTCTACAGCATAAAAGTAATAATTAATAAAATCATATAACGTGATATTTATATGATATTATGTCATATAATACTTTATGCCACTACGCGATTTAACTTATTTAAGTTGATATATAATAACACACGATGTATTCTTCGTAATTCCTTGTCATTGTTATACACAAAAATATTAATGTGCAATGTGCTCTCGTTAATTAATTTGACCTCAGTTGAATATATATTATTGTACGCGTCTTGTAAAAATAAAACCTAAATTGAAATGTGCATACCGCATAATAATATTTCTAGTGTACACAGATATATACCTACCTACTATTAATTATTATATTCGTATATTGAATTTAATCCTTTTGGACCATTTATAAAACTCCTTTTAGCATTTAATCATTTAAATCCAATTTAAAGCATAATTCACTCTGGCTTACTACTTAAAAAAATATTTTAATGTAATATATTATTTAAATTATTTATCAATATTCAAAACAATATTATAACCGAGATTATAACTATGTTCTGGAGTTTCTATAAATAGGAACACAAATTTTTTTGTGTGGTGACCTGAGAATATTATATGTTACATTTCAATTCGCAAGACGCAAGAATACAAGATCATAATAATTTTTCGATTTTACATTTTTCTCCATAATTATAAACATAAAATTACCATCGTCGATCAAGCAAACTGAGATTTTAAAAGCATCTTATTTCTAATAGAGTTGATGAATATTTATCCGTCCAATTAATAACTGTAATAAATATTCAATTTTATAATGACATGTGTTTTCGTCTTGGCATCGATTTCGAATTCATTACACTTATTTGTATATTTTATTTTATATTATTTATTTTAATAATAGTTTTATGGTTAACAACAATATAACGTATAACGTGTACAAGAAAAGGGCAACAGCAACAGCAGGTCAGACGTCAGAGATCCCCTTCCTCATTATACGTACTAAGACAAAAAAAAAAAAAAAAAAAAATGTTATTTAATAAAAATAAAACTATAAAAATTAATTTCGTTATAGGAATAGTAAAAGATGAAACACAAATTATGAAGAATCAATAATTTATTCTATGGAATGTAAAATTTATCTATACTGAAATAATTTTTATTTGTAATAGGAATTGGAATTGATTAGGAATTTAAGAATAGATTTATTACATAAACGTATTATGAAATTATGAAAATTGATTAATTTAAAAATGTTATCAATTACAGAAAAAAAAATGTTATATTTTTTTAAAACACGCGTATTAAACGTCAAATTACACGATGACGATGTTATGTACTGTGGTTTGTTTTATACTTCATCGCATAGACCTATAAACTAGGTTTAAGTTATAGGTTTAGTTTATATGTCTATTGTCTATGCTTCATCGTTTGGGCCATAGAAAAGGTACTAAAAAGTTTGAGCAATGAACGTATTCGAATTATAAAATGTTTGCGCTGTAAAACTATTTACAATGTGTGTCATGTGTCATGTGTGTTATAATATTTACAAATCCTGATATTATAAAAAAAGCATACAATGTTGTCACACGTCTTCTCAATTTTTCTAATATTCGTCTATTCGTTAATATTATTATGTGATAATATTGTGTCCGCCTTTTCTTCTGTTAAAGAATGCATATTATATTTTATGATTACACTCGTGTGTTTATTTTAATGTTAATATTTGAATAGTTTCGCACTTATCATCGTGTGAACAAATAAAAAATATATAATAATCTGTACAGTAACAGTGTAAGAATTTCATTTGGTGTCCAAATTCCAAATACCTAATACCTATTATAAGCATAAAATTTACCATACTTAACGATTATTATTCGATCGTGTTCGTTGGGTATTGTGTAATAAAAATACATTTACAACCGTAGGTACAATTTGGATTTTTTATTTGGGGGAAAAGCTAACAATTTTTTTTTTTTTTGTTACATGTTCAATGCTAATTAGAGGTAAATCTTCATAGAATACCAATTTATACACCTATAATATACTCGTAAATTCGTAATATTATGTATAGAAAACAAAGATATACAATTTTATTATGGAACAATTTATAAGATTATACCTAAATATTTTTTAAATTCATAAATCATAATATTCCAAATGAAATTATTATATTCTTGATGATAAATGATTATTATTATTATAATGAATATTTTTAAATAAATGTCGTTGACGTCCAAATACATTATAAAAAAAATGCTAAAGAAAGAAGAGAAACTAAACCAAATTATCGTGTACCTAACCTATATCTTAAATATTAATTGGGCTACAGAAGATTTTGAAGGGGGGCTAAGAACCCTCCAAGCACCCTTTAATTGTGCCTATGTTTTATATTAATATTTAATTAATGTTGTATTTGTTGTAATGTCGTCGTCGGAACAAAATAAACATTATTTTTATTTCGAACGCACTACATAATAAGACCTGTGGCTCGCGTGACACGTGACTACTAATCGTAATCAGTAAAGTTTTGTTTACGCGCGGTATCTTTAATTTCCGAGGATTGCGTCCAGCGTACACATTACAAACGCTGCCTACTCAAACACAGAGTTCATTTCACAGAGTTCATTTCATGTTATTTAGAACGAATACATTAAATATATTTAATGTATATTAAGTCATTATGTAACGATTATTTTCACCCAGCCGATCGGATTTGTGAAATCAAATGAATTCGACGAACGGTATTGCGTCAGTCGTCAACGACCGTAGGGCGTACGCGGACCCGTAGTAAACGTGTGGACAAAACTCGTACCATATTTTATTAAATATAATATTATTATTATTTTTCATTTAACATTTAACATTTTCGTTTTCATTTCATTTTATTCCGAAGGAATACCTAGTACCAACTAGTCTTCCTGCTCTCTTTCGTTTCGACCGGTGACTGGAGATTGTACACAAAAATGTATGAGTGGATCGAGAACGCTGTCCAACGGGAATCCAATGTTGCGTCGTATCCGAATCCGGGAACTAGTGTCTTTCAGTACGGTACGTCGGGAATTCGTCACGAGTGAGTAACGGCCGACTGTTGTAAAACTCTAAACGATTCTGTATCTGTTGTCTTGTCGTTTCAGTTCGGAACATCTCGATCATGTGATGCATCGGATGGGCATGTTGGTCGCTCTGCGATCAATGTATTTCAAGTCGGCCGCAGTAGGATTAATGATAACTGCTTCACACAACCCACAAAACGAAAATGGTGTCAAACTCATCGATCCCCAAGGAGAAATGTTGGACAGTTCCTGGGAAGGATTAGCCACCACATTAGCAAATGCTTCAAACAGTCAAGATGTATGTACCATACTTACAAATATTGCTTCAGAATATAGCATAAAGCCATCTTATATTCCTCGTGTGTTTATTGGCCGTGATACCAGGTAAGTACCTTTTTTTTTAAAATCACTGAATTATTGGGTATTTTACGACTTAATTTTATATTTCTAGACATTCTGGTAAACGATTATTAGACGCTGTGCTTTATGGTATAAAAGCTTTTAAAAATAATATTGAAGATTTTGGTGTTATCACAACGCCAATGTTGCATTTTTTTGTGAGATGCTATAATACTAATGGCATATATGGTCAACCAAATGAGTTTTCTTATTATACTAAATTAACAAATAGTTTTAAAATTATGCGTAAAATGGCAAGTATATATTTTATAAACATTTATTTATTAATTGATACAATTTTAATCATTATTTTAAATATTGTATTTTAGTGTTCAGACTTCAAAAATTATGATCCAGTCATTGAATTTGATGGTGCAAATGGGGTGGGTGCTTTAAAAATGAAAGATGCAATTTCATTTTTAAATGAAACCTTGACAATTAATATGCATAATGATGATACATCAAATACAGAAAAACTTAATTTTAAAGTATGATTTATATTTTTATCAAAATTAAAATGTTTATTAAATTATTTGTATTATTTTTTCAAGTGTGGTGCAGACTTTGTGAAATCAAATCAATGTCCACCCACAGGAATGTCAATTAAATCATACTCTAAATGTGTATCTGTGGATGGAGATGCAGATAGAATTGTTTATTCTTTCGTGGATGAAAATAACAAATTTTATTTATTAGATGGTGATCGAATTGCTACACTTGGTATGTACTAGCATCGATTATAAATATTATAGATAGGTCACTGCAATAAAAAATATGTTGTGGAAGAAAAATCGATCGATAGAGAGTGGTAGGTTTATTAACAATATAAGAATTATTTAATTTTAATTATGAACGATGTACTTGTGAACAAAAATGTAAAACACGAAACTACGAAATTACAAATGTAAAGCTGCTGGTAAATAATTTACATCTAAATGCTACAATAGTTGTTTGTAAATAATTAATTTATAAATTATAATAAATTAAAAAAATACAAATAATAATTTACTTATATTATACGAGTACATTATCAATTATCTACATTGCCCATAACATATACAATATTCAATTTTATATCATAGATTTTAATATAACATAATATACTATGTGATTACACTATTAAGTACTTAATAATATTTTTAATTTCTCAAAAATAAAATATTTTATAATATAATATTATTTATATTTTTTTCCATAATGGTGGAACACTTTTAAAGCATTTTCGTTTTATCGTGTAGTATCTGAGAGCTGAGACACGATACAATAAATAATATTTATTATATTAAGATAATCGAGCATAAATTTATTAATAATCAATAAATCATAGAATTTCTGTATATTGATAAAAATTATTGTATTATTTCTATTTTTTATAACTATAGGTTTATACCTGTATGATTTTTAAACAGTTTAGAGTGGGGGATTGAACTACGAAATACCAAAATATCGGCTAGCTAATAATTTGTAAAATAAATTAATACCAATATAGAATAATGTATATTTATATCAGGGTTTACGGACACATGGTAATTACTAATTATGATATAACAGTAAAATACTAAAATGTTACAATAATTAATAAACATAATACTATAAATTTTTAACTGTTGCCACTGGCCAGAAGTGACTTACTAGTGATTAAAATGTTACCCGATGTAATTAATTATATGCACACCGCACTCTACAATGACAGCTAATTGTCGTGCAGCATATTTTTCTACTGCAGTGGCCGATCTATAATATTTATAATCAATGGTACTAGGTATTTAAAATATTTTTTAAAATTGTATTCTATATGTATATATAATACAGTAATTTTATATAGTGGCTGGCTACATGAAGGATTTATTCACCACTTCAGGTCTTGATGTAAATGTTGGATTGGTGCAGACTGCATATTCAAATGGGAATTCTACAAAATATGTGATAGATAAATTAGTATGAGCTTTATTTGTATATTATATTTCATTATTTGTAATTATAAAAAAAATATATGATTTTTTTTATTGTATATAAATGTTTATATTTTAGAAAGTTCCTGTTGCTTGTGTTCCAACTGGTGTGAAATACCTTCATCATAAAGCAAATGATTATGATGTTGGTATTTATTTTGAAGCTAATGGACATGGTACTTTATTATTTAAAGATTCAATTAGCGAACTCATAAATTTACAATTGTCCATCGAAAAAGACGAGTATGTCAACTATTTGCTATTTAAATTCTAAATAATATAAAGTTTTTTCTTGAATAAAAAATAATTATTGTGTTAATATTTTTAATATTATTAGTTATAAATATTTTATATTTTCACAGTGTTATTACCTTAATGTTTTTTTGACTGTTTATGCTATGATATTTGTGTAGTAGTTATATGTAATTTTAAAATAATTATCAATTACAAAAATGAATTAATGTAATATTCTTTGCATGAATATATATTTTTATATTATAATCCACTATAATATTGTTTTATAAGGGCAAAGTTATTGGCACTAAAAAAATTGATTTGTATCAAGGATATGACTAATGAAACAGTGGGTGATGCTTATTCTGATATGTTAATTGTTGAAACAGTACTTTGTGAACGGGGATGGAGTTTAGTTGATTGGTACAACACTTATTCAGATTTACCAAATCGTTTGACTAAAGTTATTGTTAAGGTATTTTTATTTAACTAATAGTAATAAGTTATAGTAATAGCAATATATATAATATAATATTGTTATAATAATAGTATTTATTAATAATATACAATTTTAAAAATCAGGATAGAAATACATTTGAGACCGGTGATGCCGAGAGAATTTGTACCAAGCCACCAGGACTTCAAGAATTAATAAATTTGATTGTAACAAAATATCCTATGGGCAGATCATTTGTAAGGTAAATGATACAGTTAATTTTGTATTAGTATATTATATATCTCTTTAATTTTTGTGATTCTAATTATTTTTGAAATTTTAAGAAAAACAAATAAATTGTATAATACTCATGACTACATTTTATATGAATACAACATGTAAATACTATGAAATTCATACATTTCACAGTTGCTAAAAGTTACAATAATAAATATTTATTTATTTAGGTTTGGTAAGGATTGTAAAAAATTAAAAATTTGTACTGATCATATTTATTATTTTTAATTACTGCTTATACAGATCCAGTCTAAAAGTTTACTGGAGGGTAATGGAAAGTATATTATAGATATAAGTTTATGAAACATAATACTCGTATATTCATATACATTCTACTAGTACATAATATATATAATACATTTTAAATGTGTTTATTTTGAAGAGAATACATTAATAATAAACAACTAAATTTAATAATTGCCATGATAATGAATCTCTTTAATGTTATCTAGTCCCTTTAAAATAAATCATTCAATATGATAAGTAATTATGTCATTGTCATTAAAAAGAAAAAAAAAATGGTGCTTTAAAGATGAATTTGATAATATAAGTTTATATATATATATATATATATAATTCAAACTACTATTATTGCAACAGTATTTAATTATTTTATTTCAATTTTAATTTCTAATAAACATGACACAAGTAGTAAATTTGTTATTAAATTTAAATTCAATGAAAATCATTCTATGTGATAATAATTAAAATTGTTTTTTTTACTTTTTATTTTTTAGGCCTTCTGGCACAGAAAATGTGGTAAGAATATATGCTGAAGCTGATACTCAACTCAATGCTGATAAACTTGCTGTTGAAGTGGCTACTGCTGTCTATAACATAGCCGATGGTGTGGGGAAAAAACCAGAATAACTTGGTATTTTAAATTAATGTAATTATTTAATTACATACATTATTTGGTGATAATAAAATATTTTATGAGCAATATTATTTTCATGATAAATGTAATTTACTTATGATTTTATTCAAATTATTCAAAATAGTTTATTGTTACAGTTACCATATTATATTATATTTTTTTTTTCAAAAAAAAGAACAATGTTTTATATAATTGTTATTACTCTTATTCATTTTTATACATTTTATATTGTTAATATTATAATATGTATTTTTATAATATGTTAAAACATTTTATTAATAATTATTGTTGAAACCAAATAAACTGATTTTAATGCTAATCACACTATAGATTGTTTGTCTATTTTAAATTAGAATAAATCAATGTAAGATTCATATAATTTTTGAACACTTACAAATTTATTAGTGGACGTATTTTAATTTTTATCCGTGTCTACTACCGAAAGATTTTATTTTATTTCATTCTATTTTTTGCAGATTATGTATAATTAACTTATGAATCATAAAATTTAAAATTAATTATTAAAATCCAACTCCACTCAATTGTAAAATTGGTAATTAATATTCAATACAATAGACATAGTATGTATAGATAAAAAACAAAAACATATTCAGTAAATTCTTGATCGGATCTCATTCATGTTATGTGGTGTTTACAATATGCCAATACACATATGAAATGCAAAAAAATTTATTAGTATTTAAATCAATGATATAAAGTTTTTTCTTTAATTGCTGATTTATCTTTCATAATTTAGTACTTTTTGAAATATAAAAAAATAAAAATAAACGATGAAATGTTTATTAAATTGAATGTTTCAAAATTAGTGATTAATAGTGAAAATTGTTAATACTAAAAATAAACAAATATAATACTTTATGTTAAATAATATATAAATAACATTTTATTCATTTTAAACAAATTACAATACAAAATATTATCTTTATATTGTAATACAAATATAATTTGTTTAAATTATTCAAATAACAATTATTAAAATTTTATAGAAATAATTTATAATTTTTGGTGGGTTAAACATTATATATTATTCATTATAATATATTAAGATTATATTTTATATAAACGAATATTTGAACAATTTGATCAGTTTGCTAACGAATTATTTCTTTATTATATAATTGTTCGATAAATAATTAAAAATTAATTAATTAAATAATCATCTAGCTATTATTACATTTTGTTAAAGGCAAATTCATGTATTTAAATAAATATAAAAACAACGATTAGAAAATTTGTATAAAAATATATATGATTTTAAAATAATATAAACAATAGATTTTAAGCGGCAACATCAAAAAATCGATCAAGCATGGCTGACACTTGAGCTGGGGTGTATTTAACATATTTCTCTGGATTTTTGGTAAAAGACGTCTGAGAAAATCTAAAAATAAGTTTTAAACATATTTAAAAATATAAATATTTTTCAATTTTATTAATTTCTAATATTTTTTTTTAATAAAAAAATGATGTTTAAATAACAATTGAAAATACATATTAATATATTAAATATTACTTGTCATAGAAGGCACTATATTTGGGTAGTAAAAATTCTTTATTGTCACGTTTCAATCCCTCCCGTAGTTCAACATCAGGTATAGTGTAACCTCGTTGAAGTTTTAACATTTCTTCTATTTCTTTATTAAAACCCTAAAAAAAGAAATATTATTAATAATAATGGTAATAAATAATTAATTTATACAATTTTATTATTTATTAAGATGTAACAAATTAATGTTATAAAACAGAATAATATACATATATATTATATACATACTATTTCTAAATTCTAATTTGTTTATATAAATTAACAAAAAAAGAAAGATAACCCTATATACCCTATATGCAGTGCCGGATATAGTATATTTTTTACCCGGGGCAAAGTATAAAATTAGTGCCCTTTTTTTATTTTTTTTTTTTTTAGTTAGTAGGTTCCTCTCATTGTTATTAGTTTATTACCATAAAGCCGAATGGAAATAGAAATTGTAATTTGTATAATACATTTATTATAAAATGATTAAAAACTATTAATATATATACACAAATTATTTTGTAATTTGGCGCCCCAAAACTTCCGGGGCAAGTACCCCGGTTCGCCCTGCCTATATGTATAAACTAAAACTTAAAAAAAAAAAAAACAAATTATCCTCTTACTAGATTGTGAAAACTATAAAGTTTTAATAGAAATAACTCAGTTTCTTCTAACCTAGTGTAGTAGTGTTTAACATTAAAAAGCACAGAATAAGTGTTTTTATTGATAATAAGATACTACAGCAATCATGATATTATTGATTTTTTTTTTTTTTTTTTTGCATCAATTATTAATTTAAAATAAAGGTTTTGTAAAAATAAATTATAACATATATTTTCTTGTAGTTTTTATAATTATATTAATTAAATTTAAGTAAGTTTAAATTTTATATTATTTTGAATAGAATTAAAATGAACTCACAGAAAATCGTTCTTTAATTATATTACGATCCTTATCTTTGAGTTTGCCATTTATAACTTGCACATCATCCAAATTAGATATGAAACTTAATATTCTATTCCAACTAAAAATGATGATACAATTCTAATTTTAATATTATATCATTAATTATATAATATAATATAATACAATAACATACAATACTAAGTGATTAAATAAATAAATATTATTATTTATTACCATTGTTGATAGGATTTTTTATTTGTTGCAATCATTTCATGATAAGTATTTTCACATTCTGGTTCAGTCAATGAAACTATATCTAATAAGGTTGACCTCTGTAATGATTTTACTACATAATGACAGTTATTCAATCGAAAAAGATATTTGACACCTGGCTCGCTGTAGGAATCACTTCGATTTACTAGCATTAAGTTCAACTGAGACAATACTTTCTCTGTGGAAAATTTAAGTTTTAAATACACATAATTTATTGTGCACGTACTTTGTATTTTCTTACTAATATAAAGCCCTAAAAGGTATTTATATTTCTCTGGTGGAGTAATATGAGGGGCAACCATATTATTATACAATGGCACTTGAGCCAATAGAGGACCCACACTATCCATATAATCAAGAAGTTGTTCCATTAAAACTAGCACATCACTTGTTAATTGATAAACAGTACCATCTCGTGGTAAACCCATAGAATTATCAGTCTTAACACTTTCAATTATTTCATCTAGAATTTTTACACCCTAAAACATAATGTGTATAAATTTAAATATAGAATAAAATAAATATGAATTGAATTATACTAACCGTAGAGTGAAGTGTATTAAGAATTGTTGAATATTGACCTCTAATGGTTGGATCACAACCTTCCATTGTACGTTCAAAATCAGATTTCATAGCAGCTAAATGTCTTAAAATAGGGAACATAACAAACAAATTTGCAAATTCTTTTTTATATATACATTTCTTTGCTCTAGTGGCTATATTCTGCAATTATAATAATTAATTAATATGTTTATAATTACATTTAAGCTAAAGTGTATCTTTAGTGATAAGAAAATGTATCAAAAATATAGATTGAATACCTCTCCTTCATGAACAATGTTAGAAAGACTTTCTTGAATAATGATCTGAAATACTTGATGATGGTATTTTATTGGTATTATGCCAATCATTAATGATAATTCTGCTTGCATTAGCTTTTGTAGGGCAACTACAGATATGAGATAATTTTCCATTTCCTGTTCATCTACAATATCTTCATGATTCTCTGTACAGATTATTAAGTACATATGTTATACAATAATATTTTTAATATATAATATAATTACAAAACAGTAATTACCCAAAAGTGTTGGTCTTCTAGTTCCTAAATTCAAACCAGTTGATTGACCCAATGTTTGTGATGCTTTCATTAACATACGATTAGCTTTTTTTTCAAACCTAAAATACAAATTTTAATAATTTATAAATATGAAACAATAATTGTACACATTTTTACATTTTGAAACTCACACATGTTGAATACGTTTAGAAGTTTTCCTAGTGACAGTAATCTCCGATCGATGTGGAAATTTAGATTTCTAGAAATTAAAAAAAATATATATTAAAAAATAAAGTATATTACATTTTAACAAGTATTTTAAACATACAACTATAGGTGAACCTGTCTGCCCAATAGTCATATTAGTGCTTCCAGCACTTCCACTTTTTTGGTATTCCTTTAAAGTAGTCATTGATTTAGTAAGAGTATTTGCCCGTACTCTAGCATACACATTCATGTATTCATCACGAGACTGACTTATTAACCAATCAGCTAAACGAATTAAATCTGAAGAAACAATTTCTGAGAAATGGCTAATAGAACTTACAGATGATGAATCATCAGCTGATAACTCTAAATAAGCATAGAAAAAATTAATTTCAACTAATTTTTATTATTAATAAACAAAAGCTATAACTAACCATCATCATTTGTGGCAATGTCAAGCAAAATAACAGGTTGGACATGTCTACTGTGCTTTAGAAGGATTTCTTTAAATTCTCTTTGAATACTATCAACTCCAGTTTTAAACAATGATGACTAATATAGAAAAACAAAAAATATAGAAAAGTTGATAAATTTTTATATGTATATATTATATATCAATAATAAAATGGTAGATGTCTATAGATCTTAATTCTATGACATAATTTAGTTTATAAAACTACTTTGAAATTTATTTAATAAATATCCAATATCTGGATTTAGATTCCTTCAATATTTAAAAATTCATATTATTAATTGTTAAACACATACTGAAATATTTTAACATACCACATTTTCTAGTTCAACACTTTGAGGATTATTTTTTTCAAAATAATTTTGTGCTTCGTGTAATTTTTCCATAGCACTTAAATACTCATTTAAACCATCTGGACCATTTGGTCCACCTAAAATAATTGATTCAACTCTTGGACATACATCATGAAATGTAATAACTCTATCTAACTCTGTGAGTGTTTTCTCGACATCTAAAATATTAAATAAAATAATGTTTATAATTTATTATGTATGATAAAAAATATTGGTATCATACTCGTTTTTTTGAGTTGTAAATTTTCCATTTCATTGTAAATTGGTAATATGGTCTGTTGGAGTCTACTCAATCTATTTTCAAATGATGTTAGGATATCGACTATTTTCTCTGACAATTGAGTGTTACGTTGTACTTGTTCTTTAAGTGCATCTAAATTTTGTCGTTCCTAATAACATCATTATAATATAATTATATACCATTCATTAAAACAATTATTAAATCATTATTCATTATGAACTGTTTATGCATATTAAACATAAAATATATACCTATTAATTACTTTTGTAAAGAGTGAGCACAAATATAATATACGATTATTTTCCAAATAAACTATGATTAATTTAAACAGATGAAAACTATATCAAAAAGAAATATCCATAGTTATTAATATTATTTTTGAAAATTTTAGATAATTACCTATACTTAGTGATACGTTTAATGAAAATTTGGAAACCGTGTTACAAAAGTAAACGTGTTTTAAATTAATAATTTTCTTTACTATTATTTTGTAAGTATTAAAAAATAATTATAAAACTTTATAGATACCTTTTCTAACTTTTCAATGGAATCCATGTTTCAACGTTACTAAAAAAAATATTATAATAATTTAAAATATATCCATAATAGCATCAAATTCGTTAAAAAAAATATTATTCATTTTAAATTCACATTGTTCAAATGAAAATAACTGAATTATGAATATGTGCAAAACTGTAAATTACAAAAAAATTAATTAAAATTAAAATATTGTTATCAAATTAATATTTACAGCATCGAAATAGATAAGAATATAATAACAGTAATCAAATAAACATAATCAGCTGATAAAAGAAATTGGAAAAATTTGATGATAACAAATTTTTAGCAGACTGAAGTGAATAGTGAACAACTGAACAGTGAAGTCTAAAAAGTTACTTTACCGATCAGTGATCATTACTTCGTTAGTCCTTCTTCTTACATTTATTATTCAGAATTTCAGAAAAGTTTCCCAGTATTAGCACCTACTATTTAATTTAAGCGATTTAAGACGTTATATTTTTTAATTATTTAAATCAATATTTATAATGTTATCCTTAAACAAAATTGTAAAGTGTATTGTAAGTATTAATTTGTATTTATTATAAAATGCATCTTATATGTAGTAGATATATATTAATATTTGTTTATTATTTGTAGTTATCAAATTCAAGAACCTTCCAGACTTCAGCTGTCGTCAAACATGACACGATGTTTAATGTAAGTATTTATGTATTACTTTTTTCATGCCAAACTATTAAACCATTTGTTTCAGATTTCTAATAATGAGTATAAAACACACAGGTTCCTACTTTTTTTTAATGTATGTGTTACATACAAAGTCCGAATTTGTACACTTCGCGATTTGTACAACGATTTTTGTACATTTCCCTTGGTGTACATATTTGTTGTACAAAGTAGATACATCGTACGAATCACGTACATTTCGCAAATTTTACAAGAATTGTTGTACAAATCGCCAAGTGTATATTATTTTTGTTTTATAAAGTAGATACTTCAAAATAACTAATATATTATAATAGGTATTCCAAAAACAAATAAGTACATAAAAAAAAAAAAATTAGTTTACATAGTAGGTATATATTATTTTAAATGAAATATCAGACTATTTAACTATTTTAACTATACTTTTATTTAATACATTTGTGTTTTACAATTATTATTATCTTTTTTACCATAACTATATTATTATTTTAATTATTAATTGATGCATAATAGTATATTATACATTTATACCTCTGATATTTCATTTAAAATAATATATACTAGGTATGTAAACTAATTTTTTTGTACTTATTTGTTTTTGGAATACCTATTATAATATATTAGTTATTTTGAAGTATCTATTTTATACAACTAAAATAATATACACTTCACAATTTGTACAATAAATATGTACATTTCAGAAAATGTACAAAAATCGTTGTACAAATCTTGAAGTGTACAAATTCAGACTTTGTATGTATCATATATATAAAAATTTGTACTACAAATTATATATGTCTATATGTACAATATATATTTACAAAGTGAAAATTTAACTTTAAAAATGTAGCTGATAAATTATATTTTTTTGATAAAATATATTACTAATCTTATTAAAAAAATGTATTCATTTACATTTTATTTCTTAATTAACAATCAATTTAATATCTGTAATTTATTTTTTATTTATTTACAAATAGTATAAATATAAACTATTAAAATTTGTATGGCACACTTTAAATTTTAGACACACTTTGTTGTAAAAACACAGTAAAATTCATAAAATAGGTATGGAACTAGTAAAATAGCAAAACACAAATAATAATTAGGTATGTTAGAATTATTATCTCCATTTAACCAATGTTTAATTGTTATTAATACAATTAAACATATGGTAAACATGTATTTTAAAATACCTACCTAAACTAGGAAATTTAATTTTATTAATAAAATAACAATATTACATACATGTTTTACTGTATAAAATATTAATTTATATTTTATTTGTAATAAATACATTAATTACTTTTCTAAATTTCTAGCATAGAGATACTAAAGAAGACAACCTTGATATCAAATTTGAATTCAATGATGATAATAAAAAAGTAATAATCTGTAATTTTATTTAATATCTAGATAAACTTAATATTTGAAATTTGTATTATAGAGAGTTGATGCTATATTAGCCATATATCCAGAAGGCCATAAACGAGCAGCTATGATACCTTTATTAGATTTGGCCCAGAGACAATATGGTTGGTTGCCCATATCTGCTATGCACAAAGTGGCTGAAATATTAGACTTACCAAAAATGAGAGTTTATGAAGTTGCCACTTTTTACACAATGTTCATGCGAAAACCAACAGGAAAATATCATGTGCAAGTGTGTACAACTACTCCTTGCTGGCTACGAGGCTCTGATGACGTTTTATCCTGCTTAAAGAAAAAATTAAATATTGGTGTTGGAGAAACTAGTAAGGATGGACAGTGGACATTGTCAGAAGTAGAATGTTTGGGTGCATGCGTTAATGCTCCAATGATGCAGATCAATGATGACTATTATGTAAGTAAATTTTACATAATCGTTAAGAGTAAAATATTTTATATTTTATTATATAAAATTTAAAACCACATTATATTCAGTGTTTACCATATGTTAATTATATTATAAAATACTATATTAAATTGTATGGTATATATTTTTAGGAAGATTTGTGTACAAATGATGTTGAATCAATTGTTGATGACCTGAAAAATGGAAAAATTCCTACTCCAGGACCCAGGTAAATAAAATACTGCAATTATTAAAATACATATTTTCTCTGTACTAATTAAGTATATAAACTTAAATAGGTCTAGTCGATATGCTTCAGAGCCAATTGATGGTTTAACATCATTAAAAGAAGAACCTTATGGTCCTGGATTTCAAGTACGACCGGATTTGTAAATTAAAGTTTCCCCATGTAGAATTGCCTCGTTATTGAAACTTGTCACATTATATGATTGAACATTAGAGTTTTAAATTTTGTTTATATGTAATGAAATTATATATAAAAAAAAAAATATAATAACATCATACTATATATTATACTTGTTCAATAATTTATATACTATTTATATATATATATATAATATAAACTTTTTAAGATACAACTATGAAATTAATTAGTTTTTGTATTATGTAGTTTTCTCTGGTGTATATATCTTTTGTTTTGAACACATAACACCATGTGATTTTAAATTATGACTATATTTGAACCGACGATGACATTTAAGACATTTGTGCATTAAGTCTAAACCACACACTTGATTTCTGTGATGTGTAAGGGATGATCGGTCATCAAATGTGTCCAAACAGTCTGGACATGTATACTTTTCATCCAATCTAAGCTTCATAAACAATTTTTCGTCCAAGTCTTCTGAAATTCCTAGATGATTACAATAACATTTTCTATATGAATTGTAAATATTATGTAATTCTCGCAATAATGTTAAAAGCAAAATGATAACATCAATATAAAAATAGGACATATACTATATACATAAACATTAAATATAAATATGTGGTAATTCCAGAGTACCTATATAGTGTATACAAACTACTGAAAGTATGTTTTTTCACTGTACCATTTTTATTATAAATTATACTGAAGAATAAATTTGCTGTTATGTAATATATTATATTATAAAAAAAAAAATTATTAAAACTTGTTAATTTGTAAACACTAAACACTACTATAAACCCGTTTATGTACATGTTTTAACGATTAGTACACAATACACAAATGTTAGAATCTCATTTGTACTTGATCAAGTACTTACGATAGACCTTTAAATTAAATGAATATAATTGTAAAATCTTCACTAAGATGTTGAAATCTTAGAAATACTAAAAAAAAAAAAAAAAAAAAATGATGCATGATTAAACTCACAAAATGGGTATACATGCGTCATGCTAGTTTTATAGCAAAACAAGTTTAATGTCGATAAACAAACCATGCCGTTTATTAATTAGTAATAAGTACAAAAATATTAATTATTATTTATTACTGAATACTGAATACTGTTTAAAGTTAGATTAAACTTTTTGTATTCCAATTTATTAATTTACAATAACAGGATGAAACGAAACAATAGATCATTTAAGATGAGTCTTCATGTGCAACAGGAGGTTGTGTTTATGTTTGGACTTCTTGTGACATACGGGACATTCGAACTTTGGATCAACGCCGCACTCGAACCGCATATGTCTACTTAGACTGTGCAAACGAGCGTACGCATTACCGCAACGGTCACAAGTGTATGCGGACGATTGTAAATGATGGACGTCCGCGCGTTGTTGCGTGTGCCAGTTAGTTGCTGATGCAGACAACAGCGTGAGCCCGTTGTTGTCACAGCTTCGCAATTCACCTGAGACCGACGGCAAAAACAAAAACACAGGAATTAAAAAGAATTTCACCAAACTATATTTCTAAAACTTTTTTTTAAAAGAAATTAGCGCATATGCAGAATGCTTAACTAAAATTATATTATATTATTAATGTATATTAAATTATGGTTTATTCAAATTAACGTTAAAACGATTATTATTTGTAAAGAAAAAATCTCGACAGCACACAAATGGTGGTAAGCATGAGTAGTGAATCGTACAACTGACTTGTTATGTTCGGGGTTGGCGTGGACACATTACGAAATAAATAAAACCGTGAACCTATAGGAGAACCTCTACCCAAACACGCTTTTAAGCTTAAAACGATGTGCTAAATATAATTCGATGACAATAATATGGTTACTTTAATATGATATATTGATATTCCATAGACCGATGACACGGATGGCACAAGGCACAGTGATCGAAAAATTAATGTCAATAATACATCGCATGATTTTTGTGTAACAGAATCGTCCTGTATAGAGTTTACAGCCTTTCGTTTCTCGACAACGGTCACTGATATTATATTTACCAACATTTATATATTAAGATTTGAGATTAACCACAATGAAGTGTAGGTACAAAGATAAAAAAAAAAAGAATGAATTCTACAGCAATAGTGCGAAAAAATCCTAAAACAAATTAACACGCATTCAATAAGTTTTGTGTTTTCACAGTGGAAGCATTCTTACTGGAACAGGCGGAACAATATTTTACTAAACGTCCCCAAGTGGCAAATACGTATTTTACAATTTTTTTACTTTTGAAGTGTTACAATTTATAGGCAACAGGTACGCTGTATATAATATTGGAATTTAAAAATTATTTCTGTTTCATTGCAACGTCGAAAACTAACTTCGATAAAGTATTTGAATGGGTAGGTAAGTGACGACACAATTTTCTCAATCTCGGATTTCGTAAAACGTACCTGGTCATTAATAATCGTCATATTATAACTCTGAAAAGTGAAAGTATAGTCACAACATTCGTTGTTTGAGTTTTAGTATTATTTATGACATTTATCATTTATATCATCATTCATCAACAACGCACGCGTCTAATAAATAATATTATATTTTATTGTAGTTTTATAAAAAAAAAAATTAATAGGTACACAAAAACGGTTATCACGAGCGTATATTTTTATGTCCATATTATTGTTCAAATAAAAAGTTTGTGTTTGGTTATGGAATGGGTCTTCAGGTTGTGTCTATGGTAGAATTTGGCATTGCAAACGAGACATTGATGACGGGGCATTTTTCCGCATTCGTCTCTGGTGTGCCGCCGCAAAGAATCCTTGTGTTTGTACCATTTGCCGCACACATTGCAAGTCCATGTGGGATACATTTCTGGATATAAAAAAAAAAAAAAGCCAAATAATGATAACGTTACGAGTCATTGAATAGGAGATAACACTGCTATGAAGGTACTATATTAATTAATAAAATATAATATATTGTATACGTAATAATATATAGTCATGCGTGCGGGGTAACGAGAAAGGCAATAAGCCAATAATATTTTAAGTATTATAATTATTATTATTTTAAGCAGATTTTAATAGATAATTTTTAAAAAAAATTAATTTAATATTTTATCTTTTATAAAACTGTTGTGTGCGATATTATTTTTGAAAGCTGTTTTCGCTCAATTATATAGGTACCTATATTATATAATAAAAAAAAAAAAATTGCACCTGTTGTTTATTAATCTTGTGTTATTTATATCGTTATGTCCGTCGACAACCTCTGGTCGTGCCACTGACATGTGACATTACAATTTCGATATACCTACTTGTATTATAATATTACTACGGGTAATAAGCAAAGTAATAATAAAATATTTTTTGCATGATTAATAAATATATTGCAGAATGAGAAGTTTAAGCAGAACGCGTATCAACTGCAGTAAGTATAGGAATAATAAAATAAATACACCGAAATTTATAAATAAATAAAATTGATTGGCATATCGTTAAAAAGCTTAAAAGTACCAACTACCTATTAAGTATAGAACACAAAAAGACATCGTGAAATACAATTTAAAGATTGGCAATAATTTATTATCCATACCAGCTAGGTATGAATTTCGTTAGTAATTTAATTAATAATTTTTATTATAATTAAAAAAAATATATATATATATAATATGTAAATGCATTATTTGAAGAACATAACGTATTTGTATACGAATGTACGTATTATTAATATTATTATTACACTATATGCACACATTTTATTCAAATTTTTATTTTTCCAATAGTCGAAAAATACAAAATGGTCATGTACACATTTTGTAGTTTTTGTACTAATAAATAAGATGTTTAATTATCAATAACGTTCGTTTATTAGGATACTATTATTATTACGTATAATTATATATTTGTTGGTAAATAACACGCGGTTTACAGTTAACTTAACGGTGTTCTCTTCTATAACACGAAACAACAGATATCCAAACGGTGTTCTAAATCGGTTGCAATAAACGAAGTTGAAATTTTGATATTATTTCTACATGGTCAAATAACCTGCAAAACAAAACACCACAGTTATTACATTATTTAGATTAGTGTGTGTATAATATACGTTTTTTTCTTTTTAATATATTATTGAACTGCATGTAAAAGTTCGCCACTAGTCATTCGCCGAAAATAATAATATAGTTATAACTAGGTACCTATATATTATTATTACTATAATATAAACACCAGTGTTATTTTCGACATGGCAAAATAAAAATGATAATTTCAAGTAAAAAAATTGATTTTTTATGTAAGGAAAAATGGCAGATAAAAAATAAAAAGGGTTGACGTTCTAGGTACCATTTTTTATGGCGAGGGGCTAAACTTACAATATAAAAATGAACTTCTTTTTCTTTCCATGTCTAGTAAAACCATTAATTTTTGAAATGGTTAATGTAAGTAATTCGAATACTCTAAAGGTACCTATTTCGATTTCTAAAAGTTTTTCATTTAGCACCAAAGAACATCTAAAATCTATCCATCTTTAGGTAAATTAACGGTGGTCATCAAAAGTTATACCACGAGACCAGACGTTGAAATAATCAATCATCTCAGAAATAGCGTAAACAGGAAGTACTTTAAAAGACAAATCGTGATACGGATCAATGTATGTTCATTAACAGGGAGTATTGAGTACCAATATCACGAAACATTAAGACTTAATTTCGCAAAACTAGATTATTTTCAGCAGTACGTTACTCATTTGAAAATTGTAGGAAGTATTTTCTAATTTTTTTTTTTTTTAATTACAATACAACTTGGTATAGTTTATATATAAATGTATATATATATAAAAAAAAAATTATAAATTTATAATTTGGTTTATTTTTAATGATTTACCATATGCAAGTCCATATAAGTACATGGACAATTGGCATAATTTGTCTTTAAAAATATTATTAAACAATAAATAGTAAAAATTCATTGTTACATTAATGATATTATTACTTAATTAATTAACATATATATTTTGTAATATATTAATTAATTATCGTACCTTTGTATAAAAACGATTAGAAGAATAATATATAGATAAATATATATATATATAAAAAAAAAAATAATATTATTGTTAATCATTCATATAATTTTTTATAAATACACATATACACTGTATACACAAAATAATATTAATTTGTGCTCGTACGGTTGTACCTGACTAGATTCACGTAACGTTAGGTCTATATTATATTATACGTTTACAGAATTATATAAGTACAATAATTATTAATTCTTTTAAATTGCTATAAAGGTCATGGCTAATCAAGGAACTCGATTTCATTGCACTAAAAAAAAAAAAAATAATAATAAATTTAAAAAAAAAAAAAATATTAAAAAATATAAGTATAAATGACTAATGCACAATATTACACAATACGGGTTAGTTATACAAATAAAAGAACATTTTTTTTTCTAAAGAAAAATAATAAATTCCAAATATACAAATTTTGTGACAGCCGTCGTATTGGAAGAATTGCGTAAATTGTAATTACTAATTATTTGTGTCTGCGTTTCAAATAATAATAATAATAATAATAATAATAATAATATAATCTTAGAAACTCGTAAAAAGAAAGAGATATATTATTTTATCGCCGTGTGACGAACAATAATTATTATTGTCGCACTCAAAGTAAGCAAAATTGACAAAATCGTTATTTATCTCATTTACAGAAAAAAAAATGAGGATCGTAATCATACGTATGAAATGCATATATATATATATATATATATATTATTATGAAAGGTGGCTTAAGTACGTAATTTGGGACGCGCAAACGTGAAAAATGTTTTATTGCGAGGAAAATAAATATCGTTTGCACCACAGGGTCAAATAACCGAAATATTGTTAACTTCAAAGTTCCATAAATCACAGGCGCGGATTCAGGGGGGAGCTATGGGTGCTCAAGCACCTCCTGTCGTTTGACCACCAATAAAATTTAATTATTTATTAAAATAATTTTTTTTTCATAATTATTATTGTAATGTTAATTAAAAATGTAAATGTTGAAAAACTTTTTATACATAAATTTTTACAAAATGATTAAAGTATATCTCTATTAATAATTTTTTTCATTTTAGCACCCCCTGTTAAAATTTTCTGGATCCGCGCCTGATAAATCACCATACGAAAATGATTGATAATAATCCTTATTAAATATATATATATATATACATATACGCATTTATAAAAATTGCAATTGTTACATTAGAAGATTTAAAAAATAATACAAAATTAAATATATTATGCATATTATAGATACAATTTATTTATATTTTATATTATACATTTGTAAACACCACTCAACGCGTGTGTTGTATTGAGTATTGCAATTTATATTTTATGCAGACTTCAATAAGGCAACTTTGTTACAACAATGCTAAAATGTTATATAATTATTATTTATTAAGGAAATATTGAATTATCAAACACAATACATATATATATATACACGAAAAAACATATTTTGCACTACCCAAATTACGGGACACGCACGTTCCAAGAGAGTCGTGTATTTTTTTTTTTTAAGAAATAAATAAAAAAAAAAAAAAAAATGTAAAAATATGATTAAGTAAAAACTATAAATATACTATTAATATGAAATCGTCTTTGTGCACACGCAGCACTTTGCACGCAATTTATTAGGTATTCACAGACGACAAACGTATAAACAACATTATTAATTATTAGAGATTAGACCGATAACTAATATAATATTAATCAACATTTTCACCTTTCATTTGTGTTTTAGTGCGTTTACTCTTTTATTATACAATACATAATAATATATTATATGATTCGAAAAATAAAATACAATGTTATACTTAACTAAAAAATGTAATTCGTGTAAGTATATAAATATAACGACAAGATTTTTCATTTATGACACGTTTGATAACACGAAATTCAATAAAATTATTTGATATTTGAATATAATAGGTATGTATTTTAATTTTTAATTCGCTAAACAAATGTAGTTTGACATGTGTCGATAGCATAATATGAACCCATCGTGAATTATTTTATAATGTTCTCAATTAAAAATATAAGTTCAACAAATTTGGCAAATAGGTATTGTTTATTTTTTTTATATAGGTACCTATGTAAACGAAAAATTAATTAAGGACATTTCTCAAATTAAGAATAAAACAAATAATTTTTAACTAGACATTTCAAATCAAACGAACATATTACACGAGAAAAAAAATATTACCTATAATAATACAAAACAACAATTTGGCATTTTGTAATTCATTATTTAGTTGATTTTGTTATGTCTTATACATTTGATCTTACCGACTATAAAGTGACTAAACATTTCTTTGGTACCTACCGCGGGTATAAATGTATAATAATATAATAACTAAAATAAGTACTAGGTATACCTACCTAATTAATCTAATAATATAATAAAACTATTCAAATAAAATAAAATCGAAATTAGTATTAAATTACACGCTAGGTACGAAATAAAATAAAACTGATAAATTGCACGAAATGAAAAATAAATTAAATACGACTAGATTGCGTTGTTCAATATTTGACTAGTATTATACAGAGGGAGAGGATACACACATATTACAATAATACGCTGAGTTTTAGAATTTTTGATCTAGTGATTTTTTCAATTGATCTCCGTTATTAAAGTATAATAAATTGATATAAAATATAAAATTTCATGTAGATACTACCACAATAAAAAAAAAAAATATATATATATATATAATTTTAAGTAAAAGTATAATATATATATATATAACTGAATTAACGTAGAATCGGCGTAGAAAATAAAAAATAAAAAAGTCGAAAACATTATATAGGTAAATGAAATATACAAATTCTTACGTAAGAATTTCATAGTATAGGTAGGTATAGAACAGACAATCAACACACACACACACACACTCACACGACATATACATAAATACGTTTTATTAATTGCCCAATTTTTGAATTTTAGAACTCCAATTTTGGGACAAGTTTTGATTTTTCAAATGCAAAACCAATATGGTCTGTGACGGCGAAGTGGTGGAGGTGGCAGAGGCAGTGGTGGTGGTAGCCGTTGGCACGGTTGTGATGGGTAACGCGTCGGGACACGGGGGCGGCAGTTTCAGTATACGTTGCACGGTGGATGGCGACGAGGATGTGGACGCCGACGTTGTTGGATTATCGTCGAACACGATGTGCGGACAGAGTATGACGTGTTTGTTCAGGCGACTGGTGTGCTTGAAGCTCATACCGCAACGGGGACACGCGTGTTGCGGCCCTTTGTCGCAACGGTCCTCGCGGATGTGTCTCTTCAAACTCTGTTTCCACTGGTACACTTTGCCGCACAACTTGCACTCGAACTTTTCAGCCAACGAATCTGATTCTGAAACCATCAAACAACGCACCACTTACACACATTACAAGAAAACGAAAAACAACTGTAATAACTATTATTATATACCTAAATGCTAAACAATTATTAAGAAAATTATATTTCTGGACACTATTTGAACAGATATATGTTTCGTAAAACCCACAAGAAATTTATTTTATTTCGACGTTTTTTTTTTGCTACACAGTTTGTTTGAAAACAGATAGTACCTATGCAATTATAATGTACATATCGCACATAAACGAAATCTCATTATGTTTCCCAGATTTGTTAACAGAGTTCAATTTTTTGTTCCTATAAACATATTAAGTTATCATCGATTTTCGATTATTTTTATGTACTACCGATAGATCTGAACTTTAACCTAACACACAATATTGTATTTATTGACGACTAATTATTGCATTATACATATTGAAATGTATTCAAATTTCAAATGCCTATTAAGTAGCTACATAAAACATATTTATTTTTTGAATTTTTTCCTTTAAAAAATGAAAATAAATGGTACGTTGGGTGTTACACAGTTAATGTTATGTTATCTACACCTACAATTTACTACAGAAATTTTTTTTAAAATAAAAACGTGCAATATTTACTGTCTAAAAAAAATTATATACTACCTATATTATATATTTAAATTTAATTATATCACACGAACACGGTCTATATTTTTACCTAATTATTAACACGGTTTTAAAATTAACCTATTATTGATACCTACTCTGCCATCTAATAAACATACTTAATTCATAATTACTAATTATATTAAATTAGATATAAGATATAACTACGTATTTTTACTATTATAAAATTTAAAATTTTTTCTCATAGGTTGTTTAAATTATTATCCAAATAGAGAATATATTGACATATTGTCCAACAATCCAAGATATTTCACTTGATACATCCCTCGTTTAAAAAATTAAATCGTAATTATTGTTAACTGTACAAAAATATTATATATATATATTTAAGAAAATTCCTTCTTTCTTAAAATGATCAAGTCATTTTAATATTACAACCAAAAATAAAAATAATATACCTACATATTATAATTTGTTGTAGATAAAATACAGTTTCAAATTATATCAATTTAATGAAGAATAAAACAAACAAAATCTCAATTAAAATTTTTTACATTTTTACTAGTCCAGTAGAATACTATATTATAATTTTAAACAAACACTCCCCATTAAAAATGGCTGCGATCCCTATTATTGTATTACGGCTATTAATGTATTGTATTACATATATTATGAAAAAGTTTAAAAGTTCAAAATAAATTTAAGGTCATCACTCAGTATTATGACATTTAATATTCCATTGAAAATTTAAATGTATAAATTTAGTGAAAATACAATGTACTTACGTTAATGAAACATTGGACGATCTCGTACCTATACAATCTTACTTACTACAGATGGTGTTAGATTAAAATAAAATAAATATAATAAATAAAATCGAAAATAAAATCATAATAAAACACAACTAAATATAAACACAAAAACTTCTCATCTATTAAAACACAAAACAAGTTATCTAAAATAAAAAAAAAATAAAAAAAAAACAATATATTAAATTAACCACAAAATACTTACCTCAAATTTGTGTTTTAAAATAGTTTTATCATTTAAATATACTTATTCCTATTGAATAACATATACAAGTATAATATTATATTTCGTATATGAAAGTACTTTATTCATATTGGCGAACAAATCTGTAAACGGGAATAAATAAATTCATACTGAAATGATTATAGTGATATTTTATAATACAATAATGCATGTAGAATTATTCGAACAGTATTTATTTTGAACTATTAAAAAGTTAATTCAAACAAAAATACGAGTATAAAGCTTAAGTAAGAATCCAATAATGGTCAAATAGTATTTGTACAACCCAAGTTAAGAATAACTTAAAAATAATAACTAAAAATCTATATTCTAAAAATACATAAAACATCATAACACACGATATAATAATAATAATAATAATAAAAAAATTAAGATCTGCATTGTCACGTAATTAATTCAGTCCCAAAATTTGATTATTCATTAAGTAGGTAATTTGTAAATATTTGTTGACTAAAACAATATAAATTTAAAAAAAATAATAATAAACAAAACAAAACAAAACAAATAAAATAAACATTATAGGTACACGTAACATACTATTTATCAAATTCATATTCATAATAAAATATTGTTATATTCGACATATTATCCGACAAACTTAAACGTAATAGTAGAATTTGGCACTAAAAGATCGTTAACGAACAACACATTATATTTTATTGAGCATTCTTATAAAAATATTTCTTATATATATAAATATATTTTATTTTATTAATTTTTTTTGTTATCGTTTTTATTGGTGTGCGATTTTCGATACTTCGTACATCGAGTTTTGTACTACCGATGGCGGCGGTTTGTGATAATTCCGAACGTGCTTTAACAGGTTGGACCGCACTTTGCACCTGTACGGGCAATGAGGACATAAGCATCGAGGTTCTTTGCCGCATTCGTTTTGTAGATGACTCTTAAGGGAGCTCCTCCATTTGTACGTACGGTTACATTGTGGACATTCGTAACGAACGGTAGTCGAATTATCAATAGTCGTGCCGGTGATGGCAAACATAAAGTCTGTAGGAAACAATAAATTGCCACATTACATAACCTACAACATAGATCGAGTTGTGCTCGACCCCAAAATATGCATAAGTGTGTGATATTATATACGTTGTTACTTTTAAATATTATTGTTAATCGTCGAATTTCTAAATAAATATAATTTTTTTTCGAATTTAAAGTAAGTAATCAAGGTACGTGTAATTTATTATGAAAAGGGATTTTTCTCTTCCAAATACACGTAGGGCACGTGAAAAATATTAATAGGTATTACACCCAACTCATCATACACATCTAATAGACACACTATTATTAATATACAAACATTAAAATATCATATTATAATTCCCAATTATATAATATAGTTAGTCCAATAATGTGACCCAGAGTGCAGGCACAACTCGAATAATAATAAAAAAAAAATAAATATATATATATATACCTATATATATTTTGAGCTTCCCAATTAAGGAGCAACCACAAAAGCATGCGCGTATAACCCAAAGTCTGTATTAATACATGTACATATGTAGGACGTAGGTATATAATATATAAATATTATATAAATTTATTCATTAATTTCATCGTCGGTAATAAAATATAATAAATACTTACTTGATGTCACTAATTACAGGTACAAGCGCACATATAAATATATATATATATATATATATATATGTATATATATAATTCAAAGCAAATATTAAAAACAAATATATATATATATATACTTATATTTATAATATTATATTTATATTGATCCCAAGTTAGTACATTGACACTTACAAAAAATATGATAAATAACGTATCACCCTTTGACATGACAAAACCAAACTTTTGAAACATCCCATAGCAGAGCAAGCAAAAATGAATGATTGATAAACCACATATTTTGTAAGGGCAAGGAAGGATTATATATCCATATATATATATATATTATATAATGTAATACATATTATCAAACAAATTGTTTTACTTATTAAAAAAATAAATAATAATACAACTTATAAATTTTGTTAAAAAATCCATATTTTTTGTTTTAATAAAAATATTACAATAAAAAGCAATGAATGTAAACATAAATACTCATGTGATAAATGAAGTAAATAATACATGATAATATTGGGCTTAAGAAGAAACAATAAAAGAATTAATAATATGAAACAAAAATGAAATAATATAACCTAATGAGGATAATAATGATTGAAATAAATATAAACATAATTAATAACTAAATAAAAAAAAAAAAAACAAATTTTTATTTAACTTAAATAATACTTATTAACAAATTAGTATGACACAACATGAATATTTGATTTTACGTGCATCGATGATTTCAAATTTTGTATTATTAACATAATAAATATATGTTTTTATTTTACACTAACAATAATTTTATACAAACTTTCAATAAAAAAAAATATTTCCATTTTAAATATTAAAATCTTTAATTTAATATGGCAAAACAAGTAAATGGAGAGGGTGAAAATATTAAAATAATGTACTAGATATATTTTTTGAAAATGGCACTTTTGGTGGGGGAAATATTGTATAAATTAAATTTATTAAAGATCTTAAATTAAATGATAGTTACTTGAAAATAGAATAAATGCAAATAACAGTACAGACAAAAAGGCACGATTATCACATGGTTTCTGCCGACTGGCAATCAATATAAAAATATATTTTAAACGTTCGTTACATCAGACTTTTTAAAATTGGTTTAAAGTTAATTTGATTGGGCAATATAAAATTGTTTGATTATAATTTGATATCAGTTTAAATTTTTAGCATAAATGTGTGTAAAAAACATTATACACACATATTATATCACACTTTAATAAATATTATAATTAACGTTATTCATAATATAGAATGTTCTTAAACAAATTGTAGAGATAGGCTAAGGACACTAATTAGGATAACATAATATATTATGCACATAAAATAGTTCCGTTTTTAAATGACTTATTTCAAAATAAATAGCATCTACAATAATTAATGGCGATTTTAACAATCCAATAATTTAATATACATAACGACTAGGCCAACAAACAAATGAATCATATCACAGTTGGAGTACTATTATAATATATATATATATATATATATAAAAAAAACTATATTTCCAATATAGAATAAGTAGAAATAAGTATTTTAAATTTTGTAAAATGTAATATGTATAATATATATACATAACATAAGAATTGCAATTGTTTATATTTATATACAAATACAATACACATAAGTATTTTCTAAATACAAGTCTTAAACACAAATTTAATTTGGGAATGAAATAACAAATATATATCGAAAGTGTAATGAAAATAATAGTTATTACTCATTGAAATCAATTGGACTAATTAAAATCGCCAGATGCCATTTGCCTAACTTAATTTACTATACAATAAATAATTTGTGTACACAATGTAAAAATTGTATACTTCATTGGCACGTTTAACACTTAATTGTTCAATCTAAAAAAATATATATAATAAAAAACATGCTTAAATAATCGCATAAAACCTATAAAAACAATTTTGATTTACATGGACTTGAAAAATACAACCAGTCAATATATGAAAATTATAGCATTTTAGTTTGATTTAAAGTTTGTACTTAAGAGTTTAAATCCCCTACAGCTGTTGCCGTTGTTGCAGTTTGTCCAGTTATGTTTTGAAATTCTTCTGAGCATTTTTCTCTATGCATACGTTCAATATGGCGAGCAACATGCATTTTTTGTTTAGCTCTGTAATTGCAAAACGGGCATTGAAACTGTGGGTCTTTTCCACATTCCCATTTTTGATGATTGCGCAATGAGCTTTTTAATTTGTAATGTCTTCCACAACGTGGACATTCTACTCCACCACTGGTACTTGGAGAACTTGCATTACTAATTTGTAGTGTGTCATTAGATGCGGTTGGATCGAACTTACAGTTGTTGTAGTAGTTAGTGAATTTGAAATTAATGGCAGACATCGGGCCATTAGGGCCAAATGAATTGAAAAGTGGCACAAGGGATCTTTGTGAAGGAGGATATCCGTCCCAGTTTTCACCGCCATCCTGCCATCTTTTTATTATTTCTGTAAAGGTCCGAACAACAAATATGACAGAAAATTACACAATAAATCAAAAGGAGGGTATTAGAGCTTCCGATGTCATTAAATTTTTTTTCTTAAGAATTATTCTTAAAGAACTCTTGATTGAAATACATAAAGAATGGACATTTTAAATATTTTAATTTATTTAAATACATTTAGATTAATAGTTATATTTTTGATCAAATTCAGTGTAGTTAAAATTTTTATATTTCTTAACTAATTTGATTTATCAATAAAATAATAATATAAAAATCAAAGTTTCATGTTTTTGAAATATATATTTACGTACCTCATTATTTATAAATTAACTGACACCAGAAACGTTAACTTACATACAAAATAAATATTTAATTGTTATTATTAATTTTTTAACATGATGCTAATTACTTGTATGTGTTAATTATTATATGAGTATTTTGGCGTGGCGTTAAACATTCTAACAGCAATGATATATATTTTTTTTAAAAAAGCCAAATAACCTAATAGAATATTATTTAAATAAGTATTAAAAATTATTTAATAAGTACATATAAATACACATACACATAATATACGGAATTATCAGAAATTCATGTTAAAATAATGAATGTCAGATACACAATTATTATGCAATTCATACCATGCTTATAACATGAATATATGATTATCTATATATTAATACATATATATTTATATGTAAGTATAATAGAAGACAGTAAAGAAGATATGTTAAACCAATCCAAGCGCAACAACATTAATATTAGTTTTTAGATTTTTAACTTACAACATTATCATACTTCGGACACAAATTTTACGATAAAATAGTGATAGACCAATATAAAAAATAATAAACACATAAAATGTTGATTTGTAAAGATCTAAATATATATGGCATTTTGGATTTTACTATAGTAAATAAAAAGTAATTTTACTGAATGTAAAATTAATATTATAATGAAACATACACTCCCTGCACTCATACAAATAAACATAATAATGTTTATATAAGATAAGGTTTATCTAAGTCACCAAAAAGAAAAAAGAGAATATTGTGTACAAAATTAGGTCAAAACAGTCCATAACATAAATTGTCAAGAATGAATTTGAATAATAATATATGTTAATAATATGTTAATTCTAAATATAGAAATGATGTGAAAACAGATCAACATTTGTTTTACTTAAAACATAGTTAACACAGTTAAGTTACATTGAAAATGTTTACTGGATCTATTTAATATTTATCTCACACGTTAACATTTTCCAATGAGTTTTGGATCTAATTAAAATGCGTAAGGTGTGAATAGGCTTTCTCTCTCATATTCCTAGGTATGTTAACATTTTGAATTGTTAATTACTATATTATATTTTTAACTTTTTATGGTTTAGTTACATATAAAGACAAGTACAGAACACTGGGAATAAATATAGGTTACATCTATTAAAACTAATGGCATATAGATTGCACATTATTTTTCTCAATGTTGAAATCTTAAAGGTAATACTATATAATACTTGTATTCAATAAATGGACAATTAAAACGAAAATAATAACATTTAATATAAAAGTATCATAATAAATTACCTATATAATTGACATTTCAAAACATACAAACAATTAACAATATAATAGTAAAAAAATATGATTTGTTTATAAATCCATTTGTATTTAAATTATTTTATATGTAATTATTTCATGCTATTGTAGAATTTAAATCAAATATACATATTGCTAAAATTAGAATAAAAACAATTAAAATACCTATGTATAAAATTACAAAACACAGCCCTTTAATAATAAAATATGGAAGGAAAAAATCTAATAATATTAGATAATATTATAAATTAATATCTCATTAGTTTAGTCCATAAAATGTTAATTATACTATCTTCACACATATAAATGAGACTTGTTTATAATTAATACATTGAAGTACCTAAATCATTATTCATTGAAAAATCAGTCTCTTTGGATAAACACAGTAATGATAACAAGTTACTAATATTAGTTTATATCCTAATCCCAATGAAAAAAAAAAAAAAACAAATATTGGAGCATTTTTTCAAATTACACACAATTTAAACTGTCGCATATAATAACATATTGCTAATAAAAATACTCTGTATTGATTTGATCAGTTTTATGCCTGTACTTCATATGTGTCAACAAGTGAGCTTTCTGTTTTGCTTTGTATGAACACATGTAACATTTGAATTGTGGCTCTTTACCGCATTCCCAACGCTGATGGTTCAACAATGAGCTCTTCAATTTGTAATGACGGCCACACCTTGTACAGCTTATTGCTAAGGAAAGCACACACAACACACATACCACATAGAGTTTCCAGAATAATAATAATTATAAAAATTATAAGAAAAAAATTGTAATCTAACCGGACCAAGTTAGTACACATCCATGCCCATTATTAGTTAAAGAAATATAAGATACATATAATATAATATATATAAAATATAAATATATATATAGAAATAGAAATAGATATATACAATATTTTTTATACAAGTTAATGAATAAGTTCTTATGAATCAACAATGGAGTAAATAATACAAAATAAAACTTTTTTATTATAGGTAAAGTTGACTTAAAATATTGGTATTCAATAATTAACATGCCAATAACTACTGCAGTCTGCAAAAATGATCATTTTAAACAATTAAGTATTGAAATTATAAGATTAATACATTATTTAAATTATATATCTAACATTTTTAAGAATTGGTCTTTCTTTGTTAAATGTCAAATAACAATAATGATCAATAAGGCCCATATTTTTACAAATCACCAATACATTATATAGGTATATAACATAATTGACTAATTGTATAAATTATAATATGACTTTGATAGATCTGACATTTTTACAAAATTATTATTACTATTAATTACAATATTGTTTCAACAAATCAATAAAGAAAAACTTATAATTTTATGGAAAATACTGTATTTATTTAATATAAAAATTGATTATTATTGACTAATGTTTTTGTTTTTTTTATTTATTTTTATTTTTAATTAATATTTAAAAAAGTATAAGTGTATTTTATTTAATTATAATAACTTAAATTCATTATAAATACATAAATCAATTTTAATAATATTAAAAATTCCTAAACTTGATATACATATCAAGTTCAATTCCATCATAATATATTAAATTGGGTAGTATTAGAATTCCGATCATCATATTCCATTATATTGCTGAGTTTAACTTAAATTACAATTATAGTAAAATGAAAAATTCATAGTTATATTCAGTGTTTGATTTGGAGAAAAAAAAATGGATTATCAGACGTTCAAAAAAATTAGCGTCCCCCTAATATGCTTAAGTACATGAAATATCATAAGGAATTTAATAATTAGTACGGGTGCGCTCAAAAAAATAAAAAATAGAAGAGGTTATCTCCCAAATCAAGCACTGGTTGGTTATATTGGAAAAATAAAAATGCAAATTAATGCAAAATTTATGAAAATTTTAAATTAATAAAAAATAAACATTAAAAAAAATTATATTATTGAGTAGTAAACTAGTAACAATTAACTACAATTACTAATTATTATATAAAATAACAATTTGTGAACTTGATACCCATACATATAAAAATCTTTTTTAGTTAATATACATTATAAAGTAAAATTATAATTATTTTACTTTCCAAAATATACTAGTATCAGATGATTTTCGATTTATTATATAGCATCATAAAGACAATTTAATACTAGTGTATTATAAAAAATAACACACTATTATTTTCTATTCTTATATTTTTAGAATGTTTTCCATATAACAAACATTTGTAGCTGGTAAATGTAATATTTTAATAATTTATGTGGTTGATAATAATTATGATATTTTAAAAATATATTAAATTTTTTCACATTAATAAAATTTGATAATTCATTTATATATTATCTAGTTATATTGTATGATCTATATACAAAAAAAAACTTTAAAATAGTAAAATGTCTGTAATACGAGTATTTATAAAATAACTAGTTATATTAGAAAACAATATATAAATATATCCATTAATACTAACATTGATATTATTTATTTTGGTGTAATTCTCCATGATAAAAATAAAAGTATTACACAGTAATATAATATATGAGTTATAGTTTATATATAACAATATAATTTAGTATTAGATAAATGTTGCATAATATGACATCTTTTTTATATATATATAATATCAATAATATTAATTTTACCATTACTCACAACCCACTAATAAATAAATAATGAAATATATTTCATATAATAAATATCAATTAGACATTATTTGATTTCATTAATATATTTATTTATAGATATTTGAAATAAGTACATAAATAGGTATTCAAAAATTATTAAATGTATACATTTAAATTTTTTTATTTAAATGTTAGAGATTTTATTTTATTTTATAAACAATAACAGTGTTGGGCTCAATTTAATATAAACATATTTAATTAATTTAGATTAAAATATAATGTTGAATAGGTATTCGTTTAGTATGTGACCTACCGGATTGCGTGATCTATGTGTATTTGAAATGGTGACCTACCACGACTTACCCTGGTACCAAGAGATTTTGTAGAAATTATAGATAATATATTTTAATAACACCATATAAATATTACAAACAAAATTAATATTTTACCTACTACTTATAATATATATAAAATTATTATACGATTGTTACAATTAATTGATGAATTATTTTAAATATAAATATATAAGATAATCAAAAATTAAAATAAAATATAATTAATTATACATTATAAATGTAATTTAGTCTGTTGAAATTTATTTATTATATTCAATTTCCATATATAATGAACCTAAATATAATTAATATTATGTATCTGTCGTTTTGGTAGGTCACATACTAAACGAAGACCGTTTAACATACATGAGGAAGTTATTATTTTTGAAAGAAGAAGAGATCTTTTATATTAATTTAATGATTATAAATCAAATGAATTTAATTAATTAAATATATATATATGTTATTATATATATATATATATTTTTTTATAATGATAGAGCAACTTATATTTATATATATATATATAAATATAATGTAACACATTTTTACAATTATCATAATATTCTCAAAAGGAAAATAAGTACACATCAACCATCTTTAAAAAGTAATTAAACCTAACAGTTACATAGAAGAACATAGCAAACATTTTAGCTGAAGAATTGCATCAAGTAAATCCAAGCAATTTAAATAAACATGGCCATAACAGACTAATAGATATAATTTATATTATAAATAATTATTATTATAAGACATTTGGTAACAAAGCACCCTGTATATATATTATACTTATTTATAAAACAGTATAATGATAAATTAATAATAACTATGTATATCTAGAAATTATATTAAATATTTACTAAAATATAATTTTTTTGAATATTTAATTTATTATTGTCTATATATTTTTTTTGGTTTTGATACAATAGTGTTAGCAGTTAAAATGTTTCACTAATATAAATACCGATCATGAGAAACAAACTTTGTGCTAGTCAAATGGTCAATGATAAACCTGTAATAAGATATCTAAGAAAGGCCAAAGATAAGAAATGTTTTATTATATCCTGTGTAACAAGTGGTGTCAGAAAAAAAGTAGCAGCTCATTAAAAAAAAAAAAAAATTCTATTTAACAAATATTATCTTGAATTATTAAATAGTGATTCTTGTGATGGTTTTGTATTTTTACTAAATATAATCTACAAAGAGAATAATTATTCTATAACACATAATTATTTGTATTGGATAAAAAAAAAAAAAAAAAAAAATGCTCCAATATAATTAGTAAAATGAGCTATAATATATTAATTAAAAATAAAATTTTTGTCTAAAAATATATAGTTATATAACATTGTTCATCATAATATTTTACAATCAATACATCTCCTAATGTTATATCTTATAATTTTTAATTCACATGCCTAAAATTACATTTAACAATAAAATACACTCTGGTATGGTAGATATTATTTGTATTATCCATCAAGGCATCAACATTAGTTACTATTTATTTGGACTTTAATCACACTTAGTAAATCTATTTGTATTACTATTTGAATCATACAATCTTTTCTATATTTAAACAGTGTATATGATAAGAAATGTTAGTAATCTGGTCAAATTCTCAGAGGAAATCTTCACATCGTTATTAAAATAAATTGTCAGATTTTAATATAGCGTATGTATATACAATCGCGCTAGATAACCTTAATTTATCATTTGATGAAGAGCGCAAGATATAATATAATTATTATAAAAAACTTACTTATGTTTACCTGTAATTTCATTTTTCTCTAAAATACAATGATCTAAGAAATTATAAATAAATTAAAGCAAATATATAAATATATTCAGCAAGTAAAAACCAAGCTAATAATACATGCAAATATAGTAAACCAAACTCATAAAAGCATGCAAATAGTGTTAGTAGAAAAATTATTGTTAACCAACATGGAGAGTAGATATAATATAAATAACTTATACATAAAAGTATACTTTGCCTATGATACTTTAAGATGGATGTATAATAAAGAAGATCAATATTAATTTAACAATAAATATATCTATTGGGAATATAATCAAAATATAATTTTGATAAGTTTAAAAAATTAATTAATTGCATTAATTTATTAAAATACATCTAAATTTAATAATATAACTATTAAAATGTATTAATAAATTTTTAAGGTCAAATATTTTGTTTTGTAAATAGTAAAAAATTTTAAAAATAAAATTTGGAATTATTTTATTTAATCTATCATTTATTAATTTATTTTTATTCATTAATGGGTACTTAAAAAATTTACATGTACCTCATCCACAAAATATTTTTATTTTTATTTTTTGTCCCTTATTCATGCATATTGGATATACATTTACTATTATAAATATATTCTTTATCCATTTAAAAATTTAATTATTTATGATATGCTTATTTTTACAAATAATATTATATTATATAAATCTTACCTTTACAGTCCATTGGTGTATTTACAGTATTTGTGCTATCTTGATTAGTTGTTTCTAATTGCCATGAATTAGTTTGTGGTGTTGCTAAAACATAAATAAAACCAATAAAACATAAATATTAAATTTAATTAAAAGTAATTTCTAATTACCCCTATGTATTTACAAAATCTAAGTAATATTAAATAATACAAATGTATCTAATATTGTAATTATTTCAAGGAATATTCATAACTTAAAACTGAATACTACGTACTCAATTATAAAAAGAAACAAGTTTATTTTATTTTTAAAATATTTTCAATATCATTATTCATTACTTTTATGGTTAAATTTTTAATTTAAATAAAAAAAAAATTATTTATACAAGATATTTAATTTTACATATTAATTTTTACCAAAATTTAAATTTACTTATTTTATTAATTAAATATTTATTTAATAGAAAAAAAAATATTTAAAGAAATTAGGTATTTAAAAATTATATTTTTTTTCATTTATATTTTTATTTACTAACTCTTAGAATCATCAATATAAAGTTAATTAATAAATATAATTGGTTTATGTATTAAAAAATTTCTAAGAATTTAAAATCTTAAATGGTTGACCTTACCAAATTGTTATCAATATTAATTGTTCTGACTTATTATTAAATTAATAATACCATTCAGCATAAAGTTATTAGAATGAAAATAAATAAATAAATAAATAAAAATATAAAAAATTTAACTTAGGTGATTTATTGTGGTTATTAGCAATATGGCTAAATGTTTGTTATGTTACTTCTTGTTTTACTCATAATCTAATTACCTGTGTGATTGGTGTCCCCTTGTGAAGTTCCAGGCTGTGATAATTCATTTTCATCATATTCTTCTTCTTCTTCTTCTAATGCCATATCTTCTACACTGTCATCATATGACATTTCAGTCAAACATTCTTGCCTATCACCAGAAATTGATTCTACTTTAGGTTTCACGACTTGATTATTTTCAGTTGCCTTAAGGACTTCTTTTTCTGGTGAACATGATTTACGGTAAGGTTCTGTTTTTATTACTTTATTGACTGACGAAGGGATGTTATTATTATTAGTTGGTGATTTTTCAATTCCTTGAGGTTCAGATTCAGTCATACTATCATCACCATTATCTTGATGATGATCATCTGAACCATTTGTTCGATGTATCTTTCGTTTCTTGCTAGTTGGAGAAATACTACCCTCCCTTGGTCTTGAATATGTACGAACAGATTCATTTTGACTCCAAATAGTTGGAGAGTTAGAGCTGACCGATGATAAAGAAGGAGGTTGTTTTCTATGGTCAAAACGTTTAGACACTGGATCTTCAAAATCTGAATTTTCACGGACTCCAATACCTGCACTTTCTGTTAAACCTTTGATTTGAAGAGATTCAGCTGCTTTTAAAAATGTACCAAGTTCTTCTTGAGAAATATTTACTTCACCTCGATACATATAATCTAACATTGATTTTAATTCTTGAAATTTAATATCTTTTAAAATTAAGATTGGATGTTTTTCTTGATGTTGACTTAATAAAACCTTTAACAAAATATACAAATTGAATTAAAAATAAGTAATCATAAATTATCAATTAATCTGATTTTAAATGTTTATTTTAATACACAAAGGATTTAATAATTTTATTTAAAAAATAATAATACCAAAACTAATGAATGATAAACATAATGTGAAATTTAAGAAACATAACTAATTGCTTATGACCGTTATTATTTATTTTCTCCACTAACAAGAAAATGTAAGTGTAAAAAAGTTCATTTTTCAATTGAAAAAATAATAGTCTTAAAGTAGCATAAGTAAACTAATTCAAAAATATAAATTATAGTTGTCATTTTGATAAAAAGAAAATATATTTCATATATTTCATATATTTATATGTGTGTGTGTGTGTGTATATTTATATATAACTGAAAACTGATTTTATACAATTATTTTTATGCTGATAGGTAAATTATAAAATTATAGTAACTATCCAAGACTTACCCCTACAAGATTATTTGATTTATAATTTATTTCTAATAATTTAATAATGCTATCTATATAGAAATCTATATAGGTATATAAATTATATTTCATTACATTTATGTTTAGGTACCTATATAATTAAATTATATTTAATTTTCATTGAAATTATTTAATGTTGATCAGATCCTATTTTTATTTTTATAATTTTTTATATATTTTAAATTTAAATTTAAAATTTAAAAACTTAATGAAAAACTATAGCTAAACAACTTTCAATATTAAATATGATTATTCATTACTAATTACCTATGAAGGGTATAATTAATTATTTTATATGAGATAGAAATATAATTTTTATAAATAAATTGATTCTGTGTAATTAATAAACTAAAAATATTTTTATGTTTTGAAATTATTCTATTCATTTATTAGGAATATGTTAATTTTTTATGTATCTATTTCTATATATTTCCAAATTAAATGTAAAAATTTACCTAAATAAACTAATATGGAGTTTACTTTAATACAATTTGTTTTAGGTATATTGTACTTGTATTATATAAGTATGTACATATTTTGTTTTTTTCTATTTTTGAACTTTTTATTATTAATACTTTTCTATATTTAAATGCTTATACATTCTCATCTTCCATCTAGATAGTCACATATAAATAATATTTTATAACCTATTTATTTTTTAATTAAATTCCACATTTATAATTTTAATGAAACACTGTAATTATTATTTAATTTTTTTTTTATATATATATGTATATAGAAAATTAAGTGATAACTTTTAAAAAATTTATACAATTTTAAAATAAAATAACTTTCACTTCATATTTTTATACGAATCATTTTAATTTAATTATTATGTTACCTGTTGTTTTTACAATTAGATAAAACAGATTTTTTTTAAATTATGGGTATATTAATATTTTGTTGTACCTGCTTATACATAGTATAATATAGGAGATATTGATATACATAATTCAATAAATTGTCAATTTACACCCCAATTTACACATTCACTTCTAAATAGGTAAGTATATGTAGGTAGGTAATATCTCTATCTAATTTCTAAATAATCCAATAAAGTTCATTTTAACTTAACATATTGTATTTTTATTAATTAATATAATAAATAAAAAAATTATTAAATAGATACCTAATGTTTTATGTTTAAAATAAATTAAATTGAATAGGTATACCTATCTACCAATTTTTTTAATATTAAATTTCAATAATTTGAATGTGTTAATTAAAAAAAATTATTCTATAATAGGTATATAATTTTAGAATACCTATATTACTATAGAAAATTTAACTTACTTATGAAAAATATTTAAAGAGAATGTATTGTGTCCAACATTATTATGAATGCTAAAATAGTATTTAGAGGGCTTTCAAGAAAGTGAAATCAGAAAGTTATGTCTAGAAGGGTAGGGCAATGTTAAAAATATTTTAGTAAGTACCTAAATTAAAAGAAAAAAGGAGAAAGGAAATTTCTATACTTATAAAAAAATATATATATATATATATATATAATATTTGACACTTAGAATTACTACAATAATATTTTCACTATTTAAAATGTTTTAATTATTTCTATAGAATAAATATAAATAAAAGTAAATATTAAGATTCTACCTATTATGAACTACTATTAAACCTAATAATAAATAAAATTGTTCTATAAAATTTAAATATTCATTATATTTTACATGTTTTTATTATGTACCAATCTATATGTAATAATTAGGTTATAGGTATAACTTTTTTATATACCTATATTTCATGTTATTAATATAAAATATAAAATTACTTCATACTGATAACATACTTACAATAGCACTTTTAAATTTAAGTACAGTATCGTCAAGAATTTGTTATTTTATAAAAATTAAATTACATAATTTGTGTATTTTACTTATGATTACCTACATTCTATAGAAAAATATATCATAACAAATTTTGGTTCCCAACCAGGGTGCTATGAACTTGAATTAGAGATGCCGCAAAATTATTTAAAATATAGGTACCAAATACATATTTTTCATTATTTTATAGGTAATTTAATAAAAATAGAAATATTTTATTAATGTTATATTGTGTGCACTTTGTGTAATAATTTAATATAGAATGTGTGCATGTATGAATAAAATATATTATTAACTAGGTATAGCATTATATTAATATAGGGCACATCAACATTTTTAGAAAACATTCAAAGGTGCTACGAGTCAAAAAAGTTTGGGAACTTCTGATATAGAATATAAAAATTACTTTAATCTTTTATAACATAGATTTTTAATTTTAAATAAGTAGGGAGGTAGTTTACTTTATATTTGTTGAATTTCCAATATTTTAATTTTTATTAGGTCGGTATAAATTTTTGTTCAATCAAAACTGGTGTTAGGTACTATAATTATTAATTACGATGTGTAAATAATTTATCTTAAGACTAAAATATAATAATTCTTATAGGTATGTATTTAATGCAAAATATAAAAAAAACTCAAGTAGGTACTTATGCTACTGTAATTTATTAAACACCTATTATTTTAGGTTGTGTATAAATATATTGAAAATTATTTTATTTTAAAAATAAATTGTAAGGTGTGTACACAGTGTATACCTATTTGTATTCATTGGCAATAAAATATTTGCCAATTGTAGAGAATTGAAATCTGAATCACGAAAAAATAAAAATAAATTTAAAAAAGAGAAATTTCTTTGTCATTGCATTGTGCGCGAATAACGGGACAGGAAAAAGAAGAAAAAAAGTGAAGGGGTGTGGAACTGGTTTTCATACCGCCTGGTGAAAATCATGTGCAGACACCGTACACACGCGCGTAAGTAGGCCAAAACAAAACGGAAATGCCCTAAAAAAAGTAACTATCCGTTCAGATCCTGGTTGCAATTTATAATATTACGACAGGTAATAATTTAACGTAGAAATTTCGTACGATGATCGTCGTACTTGACGTTTTTTACATCTAAATAATAATAAATAATGGTAAACGCGCGAAACTGTAATATAATAAAAATAATAACATTGGCATGCACAACATACATAAGAAAAGAAAAAAATAGCATTGTATGTTCAATTTTAATATTACGATCATAAACAAGTTACTCACCCCCAAATACGGACTGCAAGCCGATAACACGACTTTATGTGCCTTCAGGTATCGTCCCTCGGCAGCCAGCGTACAATCGACGAGGGTGCCACTTTCCAGAAGGCTGTCGAACACCGAGATCAGTGTCCTCTGATGATTGTTCCATCGCAAACAAAACTGTTGGCTCACGGACATGACGACGGTATCTAAACGTGCGTTGTTTTTGTGCGCCGGAGCCTTTGGCCGTTTTTCTTTTCGTACCTCGTGTAAACGGAAAGGGAAGATGGTCTAATATTGAACTCGCGCACAGACACACTCCTCGAAGAAATTACAATGGACCGCGAATATTATCGTGTCGCGACGACGTAATCAACATCTCATAACATTTAAAATGTATTATACGTATTATTTAAACGATACGTGGAAAATGTCAAACGGGCAGATAGTTGGCGCACACGAAAAACGATGTTATTATTTTCTCTACTATATTATGATATTGATAAAAAAATAATAATAAAAGAAAGAAATTATATTTATATTATTATTAATTTCAATAACGACGAAGACAGTGTTGTTGATGTCGATGATGAAGATGAAATGATATTATACCTATTATTGTTATTATTATTATCGTACATTTACATGTTATAGTAGGTATTGAATAAAAACACTTATCACGACGTGTGCACGCTGCGCTGCTCGAATCGTATGTTATTTAAAAAATATACTGTACAACAATTAGTATGAATATAAAAAAATAAAATATTATGACTGTGGCCGGACACCCGTTTCGAAAACGCCCGGTGTGCTCGGACGGCGGAAATAGCGGGCGGCGGCGGCTGTGAGACGAACGCGTTTCTTTTTTGACTACTACTACGCCAAAGAGCAGCAGCAACAGCAGATCTACACGACGGATATTATTTTCGTCCGTTTGGGCATCACAACACGTACACACGCACACGCACACGCTGCGAACAGACACACACGGGCGCACGTTCACGCAAAAAAACACATCTATACGGCATGTACGGTATATAGTAATAAGCGGACACGCGCACGCACGCAAAGACGCACACACACACCTTAAAACCAATTCCGAACCCGTACGGTGAACATGACGTACTCGTATGTATATGCGAATAGAGAAACGCGACGGATGGGGTAGGGGAAAAAGAAGAAGAGAGAGAGAGAGAGATTAAAAAACGAGGACTAAACACGACACAGAGTACGAGTACGTACACCACACCAGGTTCGCTGCTTTATTATACCGAAGTATACACACGCGCACGCAAAAAGCATACACGCGGACTACGATTGTATTTACGCCATAATGGAATCATGGGATCGAACAGATGTTGGTATCGAACGACCTTTCAAACGTTAGCAACGGTTTATTTTACACCTCGCGTTTCGACTTTCCTACATAATAACATACGACATATAATATATATATATATATATATGTATATATTGTTTTCTTATACGGTAAATATACTAATTAGTAATTACTAGGGAACGGACTTTAATGCAATAAAACATAAGAAAAATGTCCTAAAAAAATACGACTTAATGCCTTAAAAAAGTGCTTTAATATCAAAAAAATGCACTAAAAAAATGCCCAAAAAAACTCTAAAAATGTATTTAAATTCAATAAAACACAATTTTGAACTTAACACTTATAAAAAACACATAATTATGAAAAACTTATCTGATAGAAAATATTTAAATACAATAAAAATAAAAATTATAGGTATATCTTATCTCATCTTTAGGTACTTAATTGCGTGTAATAATAATGTTGTAACTTATATGTGACTACACGTGTCAACAATAATTTCGTCTGAGTTTATCCTGATCGGTAAAAACATAATAAATATTTATTTTTATTTTTTTAGAACGAATGTTTATACATTTTTATCAAATTTTATCCATTCCTATATAAAAATGACTTAAAAACATATAAAATGCACTAAAAATGTCAAAAAATGCTCTAAAAATGTAATAAAGTCTTAAAATGCCAAAAAATGCAAAATAAAAATTACATTTTTTAATTCCTTGATGTATGAAATGAACTTTCTGCTTGGAAAGCAATGTTTTCGGACATTCAGAAAAAAATGCAATTTGCATTAAAATCCGTTCCCTAGTAATTACTAATTTACTATACAGTATACACTATGACTATACAAATACAGTAAAACAAGTAGGCAGTAAGTCAGTAACAGTAAAAGTAATACGGTATACAATATTACAATACAAGTTGTATTAATTATCGGAAATATTAGCAACATATTTAATATTACCTTTATTTTACAATCTCGTTTTATTATAATAATATATTCTGTAGAAATTACTAATGATAAAAATACATTTTACGCTTCAATTAAATTTATCATTATTATAATAATATCGTAATAACCTATAGTACCTTACCTATTAATAATATTTATGATTTATATTTTATAAAAACCAAATAAAGTATGGAATGACATACAATTATACGAATCTACCAGACTATTTTGCGTACCCATTGTCCTGTCGTTTAATAATAATAATAATAATAATGTGGTTTTCCAATTTCACCGCTACGGCACTGTGAAAACGTCAAAAATGAAATGTAGATTTCTAAATTATAATTTCTATTTCTATATTTTCTCGTAACTCGAGACTTTTACCGAGTTCTTAATACTGTAATGGTCTTATTTTTCTTACGTTCAGTGTTTATATAGTAAAATTTTTCTTTTTGATTTTATTTCAAATTATACTATAGTAGTACTGAACTACAGACATTAAATGACTACAATTGATATGATTATCTTTATTTCACTTTTGGCAAAGATGTTTAAAATTAAGATTTCATGATCTTAAAACGAAATAACGAAAATAAATTAACAATTAATATTTATTTCAATCATATAAAAATTATGAATTATTATTGTAGGTAATTCAAATGGACTTTACATTTTGATCATCAAATATTGAAATTTAGAAATTAGATACCGATTTTAAATTTAAATAATAGTTAATGTTGATACCACATATCTAGTCTAAATTAATAACTAATGAACATGATTACTGATTATGAATATTTAATTAGGTATATTTTTAATGTGCTTAATGGAAAATTGAAACATCCTAATAGATTCCAATAAATTTGGAATGAAAGAACCTAAAATGTTTTATTATTGTATTTACAAAATATAAAGATTATAATTAGGCAATTAGTATTTATTAAAATTGTCAGGACACAAATTAATTAAAATTTTCATTTTACATCACAATTATAAATATTAATCAATTTTTTTTATAACTATTAAAAAATAATTTTTTTAATAATTTATTCAAATATTTTCTTATATGCATATTATTTTCATCAACCTATCATAGGACATTGTTCATATTATTTATAGGTCTGTGTCGATAGATAAATCCCTACTTTTCATAAAAAATACGAATTAACGATAGTCTATAATAATTAATTTACATTTTTAGGTAGGTACGTCATACATGCCACATCCCACATGCATATTAGATTTTAGTATCTACATCGTATTCTCAATTTCGTTTTAGTATCCTTATAATATTCACAATTTTATTAAAATTTAATTTTTATAAGATAACTAAAAAATTATTATTTCCATAATATATGTATATATAAAATAGATTTCGGGAAATTGTTAAATTGAATTTAATATTAATTTAAATAAGAAAGCTACCTTAGCTACCTACCTAGAAATATATTACATTGATATGTATTCACAATTTACATGTTATGAATAGTTATTTAATTAAGAGTAAATACTTTTGTAACAGATACATTGTAGAAAATACAAAATTTGTATCATGAATTTGTTCCACATTTGAAATAAATTTTAAACATTTGCAGTTATTTTTGTCTTGTAAAATAAAAATATTGATTTTTATTAAAATATATTATAATATATAACTAAATAGGTAAAATATGTATGTTGTCAATAATATTTTGTCTTTTACTCTTTTACTTAAGCATTTTTCCTAAAGTAATCATTGTATTTTCTAACTAAAAAAAAAAAGTATAAAATAATTGTATTTATTATTTCATTTAAATGGACATTAGTACATAGATTTAAGAATTCCTATAAACATTATTAAAAATTTTAAACTAAAATTTAGACTCTTGATACATTAATAAATTTATTTATATTATTACTTTATACCTATATAATATCAATATTTAATTATTACCTATTCTTATTATATTCTATTGTTACTTTACCAAACTAATAATTAACATTGTAATATGTATGTATGTTTTATTATATCATAAACTTTAATTCCATTATTTATATAATAGACAAATAGATAATAGTTGATCTGTGCAATGTTCAAGATGTGATATTTTATAATACGTTAAAAGTAGGTACTTCATCAACACATTATCTATACTCCATTTTCCATTATCTAATACAAATTGAAGTCCAAAAATATTTAACAATAATTTTGTGGAACTATATATTTTGTTCAGACTCAACAAAGATTTCAATTTTATTGAATAATTTATAAAATAAAATATAAAATTCAAATTGAAATTGTTAATTCATACATCTTTAAATTTAAGCAATATACAAATCTAAATATGTCCACACAATTATTTTGAGTAATAATATTTAATGTATTTAAAATATAAATAAGTTGATTTTTAATAAATGTTATAATTATTAAATATAATTATAGATTTTAATAATTATACATCTTAATAACTATAATACTATAAAGTAACAAAATATAAATAAAATGTAATAATCCTTAATTATATTATCTATGTAGTGATCATCTATGTATTATCTATGGAAGTTTCTTATGAATTACAATTAAATGTTTTTTTAAATCTCTTACATATGAAAATCTCTTGAGGCAAATAAAACATTCAAATTTTTTTTTCACTCCACATTCATATTGAATATGACGTCGAGCTGTGTAGCTATGTTTGTATGATCTTCCGCAATTGTTAGGACAAACAAACTTTGATTCTATATCTGAAAAAAAATAATACAATATTTTATTCAAATCATAGAATGAAGTCTTATACTTGTAAAATAAACATGAAAATGAATTATAGATACTTCAATTTAAAAAATCAAGGGAAGGGATACAGGTGTGCAATCTTAGTGTATAATTTTAATTATAATTTGAACGCAATGATAAACTATTGCATGTACAAACTACATCCAATTTACAATCGAAAACATAAAACATTCGTGAAGATCGGAGCATTATTTCGGGTAATAAAAGTGTCTTCAGACATAAAAGCAAAACAAAAAAAAAAGACAAACATCATTGTAAAACCAATACATTCTTCACTCCGCTCAAAATCTAAAATATTTATAATTGACAAATTAATATATATATATGTATGTATTTAAATTTATAAAATTATTGAGATAAAAAAAAAAAAAAAATAGTTAAATTACATGAGACGATATTTCATACCACAAATAATTTGTATACAAATATACAATATTATTATAATAGTTTTTAATTACCAAACCAATAAGGTATATTATTCTAATCCACATTTATATTTAAGATAAATCCATCTCTCATATTTCTTTTTGAATGAGTTTCTATACTTGTCAGGGTAATTAAATCCTAATTGTATATGCCTGAAAATAAATAAATTTAATTTAATAATTGAAGCTATTAAAATATATAACCAATTATAAAACTGATTATATATCATATTTAAAATATTTTAATTTTAAAAATAAATTATTTTAATACAAAATTATATATAAATTTTATAGCATAAGGCATATATATACAAGTAAATAAATTATCTAGAGACATAAGAATTGAAACATTCATAGGAATTTTCATAACTGAAGCTGTTAGTAAATATTATTTTTTATATTTAATTATGTTATATTATAACATGAATGTATGTTACATATATATATATTACTTCGTAAACGTAATCTTCTTGTCTCTGATGAATATATTAAATAATTATAAAACCAAAATTCATTCTATAAATTATATTTAGAAATATAATAAATATTTATAATAAAATTAAACACTTGCGTATATTTATATATTATTTTATTAAAAACTCAAATTATAAAATTAATCTTTATTAATCATATAGTTATTTCAACTGCATTGTTATCCATAGCGTACACCAATCATTTGTTGTATACATATATGATTATTAAATATCAATTTAGTTATTTGGGTTTTTATTAAAATATTATAATAAATATATTGATAAATAATTATTCATCATATTTATTTTGATATATTAGAAAAAAAATTAGTGTCACAAAAAGTAATTTACAATAAGTCAATAACAAAAATGAAGTTAACTTTAAATAAATCTTTATTAAAATACAAATAATAATTTAATAAATAAACCTAAATAATAAATTAATTTTTATGAATTCATGTTCTGATTTCTGATAATTACTAATCAATACTATTTTAGTATTTTATGTATAATAAACAACAAATTTTAAAAATTATTTACTGATTATTAAAATATAATAACACTAAAACCAAAAAATGATTAACAACAATTTAGTTTAATACAATATAAAATAATTTCAAACAACAGTTATTTTGTTGATAATATTATATACTTACATAATAATAATTTTTACATTTACCTAACAATGTTGATACTACTTGAATACCTAATTTTCTAATTTCAGTAGATTTACTGAAATCTTCCACTAATACAATTTTTTTAAATAAATCATTCTTCAATAATATCTGGAAATATATTCAATTATTTTCACAATTAAAATATAATTTATACATTTAAAAAATTAATATTATATAAAAACAAATATATGGATCTTCATAAATTCTGTGGTAATATCCACTCACTATTTAGAATATTGTAGACATCACAAATATATAATAATTTGGTCTTGGTATTTTCAAAGTCTTAACAGTTTTAATCCTATTGATATAATATTTAGATATTAGATCCAAATGGAATAAATGTATTGACAGACATATATCTTGAGAAACAAGTACTAAAAACTTAAAAAATTTGGATTGAACTCCAGCTTTTGGGACAAAGACAAACTAAAATTATCGAAAAATAGTCCGTAAAATAATAAATAAGTACGTATCACGGTGTAGAGAGTAAGGTAGATGCATCCAGCTACAATCATCCCACATCCGCTAGTGGTATCAACATTACCGTGCGATATCAATCAAGTTCATACATTCCTTAGATCATTCATTCGTTCATACCACGGTTTAAGATATTATATAGGTTGGGAGCATATTGGGTGTCTAAATATTATGACCGCCAAACTTACTGACTGATTAAACTAGATACTACCGCTATGTCGTTATTCGTGTCAAAAATTGTTACTAGTTATCATCTATCATTTTGAACTCTCTCTGATGGTCAATATGACATGTAATATATGGTTATTACACAGATTATACGTTGTACAAGTTATTTATATACGTCACGGGCTTGACACGCCCACTTATCGCGCGTATGCAACTTAAAATCTGTGTTAAAATCCTCATTAACTCGGTCAATTTTCAAAATTAAAAAAAAATTAAAAAAATACAAGTTCTATTATTTTATGTATCGACCAAATACCAATTTAAAAAAAAGTACCTATTAGTCTAAAGTCTATCTTTCGATTAAATTTTCCATTTATTTTTTTAATAAATTTATATCCTTATCACTGTTATCAGTGTATGTTTTAATGTTTTATTCTGTTATCAATTATTTTGATAAAAAGAAGTATTCGCTCAGAATTTGAAAAATAATGTATAAGTTAATAATTATACCGGCGCATTGAAGTATTAATGGCGGGCCAATCCCAATCGTTAACATTCTTTAAGTTAGTAATTCCGTTGCACATTCTGCCACCACCCCCAAATGAAGCCAAAGGAATACGGGAATTTTACTTATGTCTTATACTTAAATACATTTTACTTTTTCTGTGATTTGATATTGATAGTTGAAGATGTTGTACCTACAGCCCTACAGGGCTATAGATGAAAGTTAGGGTTAGGTAACCGTTAAAAAGTGAAAAAAATACTAAATATTATATTTATTATTAAAGTGTAAATAATATTTTAAATTTAACGTGTATAAACAAAATTTCTATAAATTTGTAAATATAATTAATAATAATAATAATAATACAATTATACATAAATAAATTTTAAATATATAACAATACACATTTATTATAATTTATATCTATTCTAATATAATATATTATTATTATACAATATTGTAATTTATATTTTGTAATAGTTCATGGTTGATATAATATTATTTTTTAATTTTATTAAGAACTTACAATATTAGTTTGTGAACACATATCATGTGGGTTTTTAAATGGTCTTTTCTACCAAATTTTTTAAAACAAATATTACATTTAAATCGTTTAAAACCGCATTCGTGTTTCAAATGATGCACTAGTCTGGGTTTATGAGAGTATTTCCGTTGGCAGTTAGGACACATATACTTATATGACGTATTAATAGTATTATGTTCTGAAAAATTTGTTTGCCAATAATGTTCAGCTTCAAAACCTATATTATGTTTAACATTATTTCATTATAAATATATAAAAATATATAATTGATATAAATATAACTTATAATTATTATTAAGTATATGTTCAGTCTTCAGTGGTGGCTCGAAAGTTTCTTTAAAATCTTAATAATTAATTTAGAAAATTGCATTTTTTATAGGTATAGGTTATGTGTACCTAATTGTGTATATAATTATTATAATATAAATTTATAGAAGTTTTCGAGCAAACACTAAAACGGATACCTAATTATTTTTTTAATTATACTAAAATAAAAGCAAGGCATATAATATAAGCAATGTAAAATTTACATGAAATTAAGAATATTTAATAATAGATATGAAATTATTAAATATATTATATATAAAATAAATGAAAAGCTACCTATATATACATGTTTTAAATACATTATTTTTAAATCAATTACAGATTTACAGGTACAGAGCAGATAAAAATATACCTCTATTTAGGTATATCGTAATTAATTTAATAAAAAATAACGTAATGAGTTAATAGTTAATTTAGATTTAGAAGATATATTGCTATGTCGTTTACGTGAATTGCAAAGTCCTCTAGCTTACATTATTTAACAATCTAGAATGTTTTCTGGTACACGATTTATTACCAGACTAACAGAGTACTCGTATTTTCAATACCTAATATCTCAGAAACAGAGAACAGTCGACCATGAATTGGTAATAGCATAAAATTTGTATCGGTTACTTGTCTTCAATTTTCACACATGTTCCTGAAGATGGCAATTTTTTTGTTATTATAGGAAACGCCAAGTCAAGAGAGTTATCGCTCTCGGCCTTTATTTCAACGACGTATTTTTATATTTCATACCCAAACTCCGAATAGTCCGTATAATGTCGAAAAAAATACCTGCTGAACTGACAAAACTTCCCTTGATCATTGCGAACCAAAGTACTACCTATATTATTGTATTTATAAATACATGGACTTTAAATTCGGATATTTTGATGTTGACCACTATACCTATCTGTTTCGCGGTTGATTGTTGCATCTTGCATATAGAAATAAGTACGTCCTAGTAATCTCTTTTCTATGAGTACGTCGTCACGTCAAGGTCATAAATTTGTGGGTTTGTAAATTAAACATTCACAATTTTATATTAATAATTAAAATTCAATTTTATTCATACTAAATAATATACGTAATACGCTAATACGTGCATGTGTTTATAATACCAATGGAAATCAATAAATCATATATAACATTATAGTTACTATTGTATATTACCTACAACTATAAAAAAAACAAATAGCTGTCCATCTCCGCAAGCGTGCTACCTGAAACATTTTTTGTAATTCGTCGAGTAATGAGGCGTGTAAAAAACATTCGAGAAAAAACGTGTCAATATTCACATCAATGTGTCGTCATACTGTTATTATATATAAATATATCAAATTTTTGCGTAGGTACTAGGTATAGGAACAAAATTTAGATTATATATATATCTATTCGAATAATTTACATTTGAACACAGTTATAAAATAGTATTTTTATTATTAGTGAAATATTTTTTTTAAGTACAGTATAGACATAAGGACACCTACACATTAAGGACTAGGGTAAAATTATTTTCTATAGACAATATAGAAAGATTATATATTTATTATTTTAAACTAAACAAATAAAAAATATACAATATTTAATATCATATATATATATATTAAAACTAAGTACATATAAATTATAGATTGGAACTTATTTTAATTTTTAATTATAAAAAAATATAATATAATAGTTATTTAATTATATAGAGTGAATACTGAATTATGAATAACATACTTATATTATATTAAAATTCATTCATTAATGTGTTATACATATATATGTAAATTGAATTATTAATAATCAAGGTATAATTTTATGTTTTATACATGAATTTTTTGTGAAAATATTGTGTTGCATAAATTACAAGAAAATAACTTATTACCACTACATTCATAACTTTCATGTCTGTCAAAACTATATTTGTAAATATATCATTTGCCACAATTATTTAATCATATATATTTTCGGTCAACATTTGTATCTGTAAAAATTATTCACATATAACATTGTTATGTCTAACCGGGTATAAATAATAAATATAAATGTTGCTTATTTTCTGGTACCCAGTACTCCATGTAACCAGTGCTCGAATTGGCAAAAAAAAAAAAAGTACGATGTTCACATGTTTGAAGAATGATTTTTCCTATGTCCTATCCCATCATACTTTATTATGAAGTGTGTATATAGCATATAGGTTAAACATTTTTGGTGATCAAGTCCCATATAATTATACATATTATATATATACCTAATTATAATTAATTAACATATACATTATACACTTATTAAAGTATTAAACTTTTTTAGGGGGAAAGTGTTAAACTTGTTTTCAGGAGTTATACGCCACTAGCCTATCCCCTCGCCTATCCCTTTCCTTAGTTGCACTTATGGACTTGTGATAATTAGACATTCCCCCTTTCTCATATTTTGCAATGATTATATATTTATTATTTATTTAATTATTTTAATACAAAATTTTAATTTTAATATATATCTGTAATATTGTATAATATAATCAATTTAAAAATAAAATAAAGAATAAATTAACCATATAAGTATCTACTAAATATATTATTCGCTGCAGTAAATTCTACAACTTTATTGCTCATTTTAACAAAAAGTCAAATAAATAACAGTTACTCCTATAATTATATTTAATTAAATTATATTCCATACATTATATATATGATTCATGTGATTTTTCTTCCTTACATGTAATTCTTTTTGGACAACTAGTTTCTTCTGCGCTTCTTTTATCACTAATTATCCAAGACTTTACATAAGAACATTTTCTTAAATTATTTGTTTATAAAAATAATAAGGAAGAAATATGCTTGGTGGTTAACAAATTTCTTTTCCAAGTTACTATATTATTCATGGCACTAAAACTTCACATATTCAGGCGATGAATTTGCAATTGTATTAATAAATACTAGGTAATAATGATAAAATTAACTGAAAATAATTTTTTATAATCTTTATATTCTCGAAAACCACGAATAAATGAAGTAACCTCTAGTTAGGTGAGGTCCTAACCTAACTTAAATTGTTAACAAACTCAACTGATGTCAGAATATTCTTTAATCCTATATAATTAGCTTTCTCTTTAGATTTTTTCAGATTATCGTTAGATGCATTCCTTTGTAAAATGTTTAAATAATATTGTGTAATTATTTAAACAGCATTTAAAATCTTTTCGTTAGATGCAACCAATATAATAAAAATACTTTACCAAAATTTAATAGTTCTTGTTTTAATAAAACCGCACATAATATAATAAATTCATTTTTATTCTTTGGTGATTGATGATACAACAAATATCATATTTGATTTTTCAATAAACTTTGAAAATGATTGATACCATAAACTACTTAAACAATATAATGTATATTTCAATTTTAATTAAATAATCAAGTTATAATTTTATGAATATACAACATATGTTTTTGAAGATTTTGTTTTAGGGCAAATTTTTTCTGACATACATAGCAAGTAAATGTTTTTTTACCTCCACATTCATAATTCATATGTCTTGTAAGATTGAATTTATGTTTATACGATTTACCACATTTATTTAGACATTCAAACCTTTGACTAAAATAAACATCTGAAATATAAAAAAAGATATTCTTAATTATAATTAGTTGTATATAAATAATAAATTCGACTATGATAAATACAAACTATGCGTACCTACAAGTATTATATGGGGGTTTGCATTTAACTATTAAGCATTACCTTACAAATTACAATATGTACATTTCATATAGACACCTACACAATAAGGTCTAGGGTATAATTATGTTCTATATACAATATAAGATAGATTATATATATATTATTTTAAACAAAACAAATAAAAAATACAATATTTAATATCATATATATATTAAAACTAAGTACCTACATAAAAAAATAGACTGAAACTTATTTTAATTTTGAATTATAAAAAAATATAATATAATAGGTATTTAATTATATAGAGTGAATTATGAATAACGTATACTTATATTATATTAAAATTCATTCATTAATGTGTTATACATATATGTAAATTTAATTATGAATAATCAAGGTATAATTTTATGTTTAATACATAAATGAGACCTAACATGAATTTTTTGTGTAAATTTTGTGTTGCATAAATTACAAGAAAACAACTTTTTACCACTACATCCATAACGTTCATGTCTGTCAGCACTATATTTGTTTTATATGATTTGCCACAATTATTTAAGCATAGGTATATATCTTCGGTCGACTTTCATATCTAAAAATTTTTGGTCTGCCACTCTGCCAGCTTACTGGGAATAGTATGCCGGTTCTCATCCATTCCGACCCTGCATATTACATATGCATATTAAAACGTAATTAAAACATACTATAAATACAATAATTGATTCGAAACAACACAAATTTACATATTTTTTTTTCTCATGAATTAATTATTACATGTTATGTAATGGTGAATGACTCCCGGATGGGCTTTTAATGAGACTTTTTGGCTAAATTTCTTATTACATAACCAACATTCAAATTGCTTACGGCCACCACAATCGTACTTACAATGATTGTAAACACTGCTTTTGGACTTGTATATTCGATTGCACGATTTATTTGGACATTTAAAAGTATTATTTGTTAAAATTCTATCTGAACTAGACTTTAGAAAAAAAAATTATAGATGTTAATTAATTATATAATATACTCGTATGTACGTAGTATTTGAACTAATTATACATGCCATTATATTATAAATATAAACGAAAATATAAGTATATAGTAACAACTAAACAACATTCAACACCTTGGAAAGTGGATGTATAGTTGGTACTTTATTTAGGTCATATTTTCAATTTCTCAAAATTGACAATATGCGTTAGGAAAAGCAACCAAAAAAGACGAATAACTTAGTTTTCACGAATACTAAAATTTTGACATAATCGATTTTAATATTTCACAATAATTCAAGCAATATTAAACTTAGGGACTTAAGGATAATCGTATACATTTTTTCATAGATACTATATATATGTGATAAAATTTTAGAACAGTTACATCAATTTTTCTACAAATAAAGAACTTTGAATATTTCCTAAAATTCTCATTTTTATCAATATGATTGAAAAATTTGCCAATTTTTGGTTTAAGGGTAGGAAAATATTACTGAAGTATACTGATATATTACTTAATGTTTTAATATGATACCAAAATATTAGATAAATGTCAAATCAAAATTTTTTCTTATTGCTCTATGAATTGAAATTTTTAGCGCAATCGAAAATCTAAGAATACATATTATAAGTATTAATCTTATTATTTTTCAATACTTATACAAAATTAATTAATAAAAGAGACAAACAATTTTGAAAAATTTATTGAAGCATACTGATGAATTATTTCAAAACGGGTTTCCAAAATATTAGAAAAAATTTATGTATGTAACAATTTTTTTTTTAATGTTGTTTTCAATTGAAATTTCAGTAAAATCGATATTTAAAGTATTTATATATGGATCCTACTTCCTACTTATTATAAATTATTATAAATAATAATAAATTATTTATAAATAATAATAAAATTAAATAAGAATGACAAAATAATTTTAAAATGTTGAAAATTTTTTAGGAGTTATATGATAAATTATTTATATTGATAAATGTAAAAATTTAAATTAGTACATAATATATTTTCTGATGATGAACTTCGCTCAAAATCGTTTTCACGAATATAATATGGTTTATCATTGCATTATCAAAATTCAACACTATCCTTTTTAAATCTGTATCCCTTCCACACCAGTTTCCTTTGCTTTTTTTATTATAATTAAAATAAAAAAGTTTTAATAATAAAAAAAAAAACGTTCGGTGTTAGACTTCCTAAGTTATATAATAAACATAAAAGTAGTTTATAAGTAGTTAAATATAATATTAAATATAATATAAATTTAATAATTAACATTTAAATACCTATTACAATTTATAAATAAAGATAATTTATTATTATATTTACCTACTACTATACCTAGAGTTTTAGTTTATACTCTAAGTCTAAATTATGACTTAGTATAAATAGTAAAATTGATTAACATATAGGTACAATACAATATAAACTCTATTTTGTTTCTTAATAATCAAATAATATAAGTTATTCTATTTAAACATTTTACATAAATAAATCACAACTACTATTTAATTGGTTGCAATAATTTTATGTATAATAGCTAAATGATTTTTCAATGAAACTTTTTGTGTAAATTTCTTTAAGCATATTTGACATAAAAATCGTTTTTGCCCTCCACATTCAAGTTTTAGATGATTATATAGGCTTGATTTTAATTTATATATACGATTACATAAATTATTAGGACAAATATAATTTTTTTCGATTCCTGAAAAAGAAAAAGTGATATTAATACTTTCATGTATGGGAATCCTTTATTATTGTTAATATTTTAAAACCAATGTATAGTTGTGTGTGTATATATTTATATATGTGTATATAAATGCAATTTAAAAAATATAAATTACCTACATATATAGAATACAGTACATGCATGCAACAAGTATAGAATGTTAAATTAGGTATGTAATGAGTATGAGATATAGTTAAGCTAGATATGAACTAAAATAACATGTGATCTAAGAATTTCTATTTTCTCATTTCCGCTTACTTAAAAACATATAATAGAAATACATGGTAGACTGATAGAGAAGATTCATATACCTAATAATTCAGGAATATATTTGGCTGTAATCGAATTGCGTGCGTAATAGATATGATTTTGTTTGGGGTAATGGGTAGCTCATGCTTGATAAATAATTAAATAATATTTTATACTATTGATCTAAAATTGTTTTATCTGCTACGTCGTGTGACGTGTAGTTACACTTTTCGCGGACGCAACATACAAGACTACAATTACTATTTATCTAACATTAAAATTAAAGATTTCGACTATCGTTCACCATAAATCATCGACAAGATCAAAAACTTTTAAAAATAAATTATAATTTATTTTTTAATTTATTTTACTGTAAGTATTTTGTGCAGCCTTTTTCGCTGTTAAGTATAACTGATTATATTAACGAATTTTGTAAAAGATATACCTACATCAAAAATAATAATAATACATAATGTTATATAAAGTCTATAATATTATCAAATATTATTTATTGTTAATTCGAACCTTGACTTCAAAAAATCGTGCTCGCAATTCAGACCTCTTTTGAAAAATTCGCGTACACAATTAAACCTAGTTTATATATTTTTGCATGCAATTCGAATGCACCAATATATTTTTATACGGCATAACAAAAAATTAAATAACACTTAATACTTACTTAAACATAATTTAATAACCAAGCACGTATTCAGGATTAATTTTCGGGGGGGGGGGAGAGGGGTTAAAATTTTTTAATATATGAAGTAAAAATAAATGATTATATTATACGTAGTTATATATATGTAGTTAGTCTTTGTTATATTATAAATATAAAACTACTTTAAAAATTTCGGGGGGGTTTGAACCCCTAAACCCCCCCCCCCTGGATACGGGCTTGTTAATATCATTATATATTTAATAAATATAACTATAAATTAGTAAGTTATTAAATAATAGGATTATAAGAATAACACATTAAATAAATATAAAAATTATAAAACATATTTTTTTTTTTTTTATTAAGACATTTGTATTATTATTATTTAACAATACATTTTATGAATACTAATAGAATGTCTTTGCATATTCGATTTTCGACTAAAAGTATTTGAACAGTAGGGGCAATTAAATTTTCGTTTGTCACCGCATTCATTTTTCACGTGCCGATATAAACTTTTTAAATGTGTATAGCTTCTCCCACATTTGTTAGGACAGAAATGACGGTCGTTATTCATTGTCAAATAATTATCTAGAAATAAATAATTATTAATTGCATTTTGCATTACCTAACTATAACAATAGTCTAAAAATAATAAAAAATCATCATTTATGAAGAACATTTGATATTTTTAAGAATTTTATTTACAAGCTTATAATGAGCAGTAAGCACTAAGCAGTGAAGATACACAATTACAAAAGCTAATTAAAATATATTTTTATTTTATTATATTTCTCTTATGAGCTGATTACTGACTAGAATTTTTTGAAGGGCTAAGCCTCCGTAAGCCCCACCAATCTCCACCTATGTACATAGCTCCCCATTCTTTATTTTTATTTAATTAATCTTTTAGGTCCTATTATTTTTATTAAAAAAATCCCTACCGGTTTAGCCAACACAATTTATGTTGTGTTTGGTTCGGCTTTTAGGTCACTGTGGGTAATTAGTAAGCCACTTTGTAATAGGACAAAATCTTACATACTTAAAATATATGAAAAAAAAAAAAAATAAATATAATTCATAGAAGTAGTAATTTATAATTTAATTGTAATTAAATAATCAAGGTATAATTCTATGAATAGAAATCATATGTGATAAAAGATGTGGTTTTCGGCTAAATGTTTTCTGGCATACACAGCAAGTAAATGATTTTTTACCTCCACATTCATAATTCATATGTCTTGTAAGACTGATTTTTTGTTTATACGATTTACCACATTTATTTAGACATTCAAATCTTTGACTAAAATACTCGTTAACATCTGAAATATAAAAAAAGATATTCTTAATTATAGTTAGTTGTATATAAATAATATGGAGTATTTACTGGGGTAAATAATGTGAGCATTAACCCTACAAAAACTGTCCTCTTAATTCTCATGCACAAAACCAAATGTTTTTTTACTTATTCTAAATTAAAAAATATAAACTATATAGGTAATAATGTAATATTATAATCAGTAGCAGTATTTTTTTTTTTTTTTATAACACTTATTTAAAAATAAATGTAAATAAAGACAAAAACAATTTTAGTGTTTAGATAAAAGATTTAAAATTATTATATTTATAAATTATAAATATAAAAATAAATAAAGACAAAAAACAAATTAGTGTTTAGATGATTATTATATACAGTGTTGCATATTTTCTTTAAAAAATATTTTTTTATTGTTTAGTGGTTAATCTGCCGTCAGGTCGATTTTGTGTGTTTACATTTTTTGAAATTACATTGCTTTAATAGGGAGTGCCAAGGCTATGATATTACTATTACAATGAAAATATTTTTAAAACTGAGCTATTTCTGCTTGGGGATGCTAATACTGAATCAGGTGGTGCTATAGCACCTCCCTGAGTTGCGCCTATGCCTACAAGTATTATATGGGGTTTTGCTTTTAACTATTAAGCATTACCTACATTACAAATAACAATATGTACATTTCATATAGACACCTACACATTAAGGACTAGGGTAAAATTATTTTCTTATAGACAATATAAGAAAGATTACCTATACCTATATTTATTATTTTAAACAAAACAAATGAAAAATATATAATATTTAATATCATATCATATATATATATATATTAAAACTAAGAACATATAAATTATAGACTGAAACTTATTTTAATAATTAATTATAAAAAAAAAAGATGAGCTGATACTCCTGCCGCACAGGATACAGGTGTGTGAATCATAGCGTTTAATTTTAATTAGAATTTGAATGCAATGATAAACCATTGCATTCGAAAAAACGATTCTAAGCGAATTCAGTCAGATTATAATTTTCGTTTGAACTAAAAATATCAACTTTAAACAGCTATAAAAAAAATTGTGACTTGGGATTTTTCTAATATTAGTAAGCCACTTTTTAATAGAGCAAAATCTTACATACTAAAAATATATGAAAAAAAAAAAAAATTCATAGAAGTAGTAATTTATAATGTAATTGTAGTTAAATAATCAAGGTATAATTCTATGAATAGAAATCATATGTGATTGAAGATGTAGTTTTCGGGCAAATGCTTTCTGGCATACATAGCAAGTAAATGATTTTTTACGTCCACATTCATAATTCATATGTCTAGTAAGACTGATTTTTCTTTTATACGATTTACCACATTTATTTAGTCATTCAAATCTTTGACTAAAATACTCGTAAACATCTGAAACATAAAAAGAGATATTCTTAAGGCGGCTCTCCGTAGTGAATATTTAAGGAGTATGATATACGCAATAATTTAATTGATTTAAAGATGTTTCGTGTATGTGTGTGTAAACAACAATGTATGATTGCGTGATATAGCATGCGGGGTTAGAGTACGCACTCGCATGCACATGTCAAATTATTTATTGTAAATATTATTACACTCATAATTTTTGTATTGAAAAGACATAAACTAGTTCCAATTATGTTTTTTTTCAAAAATAATTTTAAGGAAAGATTTAAATTTATAATGAACTCTATTTTAGACCGTACGAAGCCAATTTTTAATTTTATTTAAAACCACAAATCTATATTTTACTTTTTATAAAATATTAACGTTTTTAACAATTTTATTTTTGAAAATGTACGATTTAAACAAAAATTCTTAATAATGTAATTGGTACGATCCAAAATAGAGTTCTTTACAAATATAAAATTGTTTTCAGAATTGTTTTTTTTTTTTCGTAAAACTAGAGCCAATAAGTTGGAACTCGTTTAGGTCTATTTCGCCAAAAATATTCACTACGGAGAGCCGCCTTAAGTATAGTTAGTTGTATATAAATAATATGGAGTATTAGATATTATTATTAGTGTAGATAATAATAAGTATATAAATTCGACTATGATAAATACAAACTATGCGTACTATAGTCGGGAGCACGAAAAATGAGCGTTGGCACCCGCGACCCGTTGTTCGTACCCACTCATGTAGCCATTGGTTCTCAACTTTGTACCGTCACACTGCCGTTACGTATCGTATTCACGGGCTAATTAGTTTGCTAATTTGATAACCACTTTAGAAAAACAGCCGCTTGGCGCGTGACGGGCAGCGATCATTTTTCGTGCTCCCGACTATAGTACCTACAAGTATTATATGGGGTTTTGCTTTTAACTATTAAGCATTACATTACAAATTACAATATATACATTTCATATAGAAACCTACACATTAAGGACTAGGGTATAATTATTTTCTATAGACTATATAAGATAGAATACATATTTATTACTTTATACAAAACAAATAAAAAATACACTATTTAATATGATATATAAATACTAAGATAAGAAATATAAATATAAATATAAATAATATAATATAGGTTAATATATATAGGTAATATATATAGGTTTTCAGGTAAAAGGTAAAACTAAATTTATATCATAATAAATGTATATGTATTATATAGTTGAAGTTATATAATCTAATAAATGTACCTAGAAGAAAATAAGTTTATATATGAAAATAATATTTAATAATTTATTTATTTTATTTACTTATATGTATTGTTATTGTTTGATGAATAATAAATGAATATTAATGTGTATCAAAATATTTTAAAATAAATTTTAATTACCAATTAAGTATACATATCACATATGCATATTAAAACGAATAATTATTATGAACATTATAATTGATTCGAAGCAACACAAATTTACATATTATTTTTCTCATGAATTAATTATTACGTCATGTAATGGTGAATGCTTCCCAGATGAGATTTTAATGAGACTTTTTGGCTAAATTTCTTATTACATAACCAACATTCAAATTGCTTACGGCCACCACACTCGTACTTAAAATGATTGTAAACACTGCCTCTGGACTTGTATATTCGATTGCACGATTTATTTGGACATTTAAAAGTATTATTTGTTAAAATTCTATCTGAACTAGACTCTAGAAAAAAAAATTATAGATGTTAATTATACATATGTACGTAGTATTTGAACTAATTATTATACATGCCATATTATAAATGTAAACGTAAATTAACAACAATAAACACCCTGGAAATCGATATTTAAAGTATTTATATGGATCCAATTTATTATATTTCAATATTTTATAAGGTTAAATAAAATTGACAAAATATTTAAAAAATGTTGAAAATTTTATTGAAGGTCAAATACATTTTACAAAATGGTTTTATGTACAAGAGCTAAATGATTTCTCAATGAAACTTTTTGTGTAAATTTCTTTAAGCATATTTGACATAAAAATTGTTTTTGCCCTCCACATTCAAGTTTTAGATGATTATATAGGCTTGATTTTAATTTATATATACGATTACATGATTTATTAGGACAAGGATAATTTTTTCCGATTCCTGAAAAAGAAAAAGTGATATTAATACTTTCATGTATGGGAATCCCTTATTATGGTTAATATTTTAAAGCCAATATATAGTTGTGTGTGTATATATATATATATATATATATATATATGTGTGTGTGTGTATAAATGCAATTTAAAAAATATAAATTATCTACATATATAGAATACAGTACATGCATGCAACAAGTATAGAATGTTAAATTATGCAATGAGATATAGATAAGCTAGATTTGAACTAAAATAACATGTGATCTAAGAGTTTCTATTATCTTCTCTTACTTAAAAACGTATAATAGTAATACGTGATAGACTAATAGAGAAGATTCATATAACTCAAGAATATATTTGGCTGTAATCGAATTGCCTGCATAATAGACAATAATAATGATGTTGTTCGGGGTTGTTTTATCTTTATTATTCATTTAGTTAATTTATAATTACTTTTATTTAAATTATTATGATGTAATTACAAAATATTATATTAATTTCTAATGACACACAGTACATGTGAAATTGTGAATAGTGTGTGTAATGAACATTCTAGAACGACAGTGCCGTGCTACTAGAGATGTGTCGTTCGCGAACGAACGGGTCATTTTGAACGGTTCAATGTTACGAACGAATAGATCCGAATCGCCAATACGCGACCCGACGGTTCGAGAACCAAAACATTTTTCCCGTTCAACGGTTACACTGAATCATCGGATCGATCGGTTCGTTCACGAACGATGTAGATAAATGTTATCTATTAATCTATTATATCTACTATCTCGGCTCATTCGGTTTTCGCGTTTTCGGTTCGTAGCAAATAGTAAGAGAATTCTATTCGGTTCGTGGCCATGTTAGGTAATTGGAGCACTTTTACTGTTTTGATTTGTGCCCAAATCGTGCTTTTATACTTAAAAATAAAAAAAAACACACATCATTGTAAAACCAATACATTCTTCGTTTCACTAAGAATCTAAAATTATAAAGATTCGGATTTTACAATATAAATTTAGAAAAAAACTAAAATTTTTAGTAAAAACAAAATAAAAATATTTGTATTCATCAAAAAGCAAAAACTAAAGTCAATAATAATTATTTAAATTAATTATTTTTCCAAGTTAAACTTTTGTTAAATATAGTTTTATTAAACTAAAATGCTTAAAATTATAAATGTTCTTTACTTAATTATAAAAGATTAAAAATCAGTTTATCATAAAAGTTATCATTTATAATTATTAATAATTAATAAAGGTCGTATTCGTCTTTCTCAATTATTTTAGCATATCATGGTTTACATTTATGTTTCTTAATTTAATTTCTTTATAGTTTATACTTATAATATTTTTGAAAACAATTGGATATTTGATCACGTAGATAAACCGTTTTAGTTTATTAACAAAGAGAAATATACTCGAAAAGTCGAAACTCATTGATAAGGATATCATAAGAATTAAGAGTTAAAAGAAAGAGGTGAGAACCGGAGAGCCACATACCCATTACCTATGCAGTTCAATTGCATCAATCAAATGCATTCAATCAATATTGCAGTTCAATATATTCATTTCACTATTACATTTTTTAATTTCGTCCACATTGTTCATATTATATTTTAATTTTATACAATCACTTAATCCCAAAATTGGTAACTCCTCATAATCAACTACCTCAAAATACGAGTATGTATCTAATACAGTATTTTCATTTCTTACTATAACTTTCATTTTACCCAATGATTCTATTTGAAATCCACCAAATGCTTTCATTATCACAGTAGGTACTTCTTTCTAAATTTAAATTTAATTTATTGAATAGCTTAATAGGTAGTACATTTAATTGTGCACCTGTATCTAATTTTATGAGCACTTCATTATTAATTTTTACTACGTCTGTCCAATTTTTACATTTTTCCGTCTCAATAGTATTCAATGTTAAATAAGACACCTCTTTCTCTACATTCACCTGTACCTAGACCATTAGCATTATTTATCATTTTTACTTCAATAGCAAAATGATTTTGTTTACCACATAAAATACATTTTTTCCCATATGCTGGGCATTGATTTATAGTATGACGATTTCCACATTTAAAACAATTAAACATTTTTATTTCATTATCTACATACGTACTATTACCTTGATTATCACCACCTTGTCTATGTGCATTAATCTTCCATTTTTCTTTCTTATTGCCATCATTGTTATATTTCTTGAATTTATTTGTTCTATGATTGCCTTTGTAATCTCTTCCTATCTGGTCAACAATTGCATTTTCCTTTTGTACCAATCGACAATTCACTTCTGCTTGTTCAATTGCTTGACAATACTTAATAACTTGTGCAAGAGGTAAATCTTCACGAAGTAGTCTTGCTTGCAATTCTTTATCTTTTATTCCAAGCACTATTTGTATGCGTAAAAGTGCTTCTTCACAATCACCAACGATCACGATTTAATTAATTCTCGGAGATCCGCGTACAACTGATCGAACGGTTCACCTTCACATTGTTTTCGCGTGAAATACTATCTTAGTCCGTGATATACAACAAGGGTAATGGCCAATGGGTATCTCATGTTTGATAAATAATTAAAAAATTAAATAATACTTTATAATTGTTATAAATTACAATTGTGTAATAAAAATTGTTTTATTTGCTACGTCATGTGACGTGTAGTTACACTTTTCGCGGGCGCAACATACAAGGCTACAATTACTATTAAATAGTATTTTAAAAGTTTTTGATTTCGACTATCGTACACCATAAATCATCGACAAAATCAAAAACTTTTAAAAATAAATTATAATTTATTTTTTATTTTATTTTACTGTAAATATTTTGTGCAGTCTTTTTTTGCTGTTATGTTAGGGTTGCCATACGTCCCGGTTTGGCCGGGACAGTACCGGTTTTGAGTATGACGTCCCGGTGTCCCGATAATGTGTTTCGGGACAGCATATTGTCCCGGAATGAGACTTTAATTAATTATAAGTGTCTTTTATTAGACATTTGATGAAAAAATTAACAAGTAAGATTTGAGATAATTATCAAATCATAAAACTAATAAGTTAGTTCCTGTAATTGTACGATATTTTTCGACCACTGCAGGCGTAAAAACAAAATTCTTGAATTTTTCAATTTACCTGGAGAAACTGCAGTATTAATACATAATCATATTATAAAATATTAAGTATCAAACAACACAAACTTTTATGCCGACGGAGAACACATCGGACACAGATTAAAAATTGTGTATTTTATTATGTATTCTTTAATTTTTAAAGTGTCAAATATTATTATCTATATAATGTGTATTAAAAATTATATTGTATAATTAGAAATAAATGAAAAATGTTATGTATAAATGATTATATTAAGGAATTTTTTAATAGATACCTACATCAAAAATCATAATAATACATAATGTAATATAAAGTCCATAATATTATCAAATATTATTTATTGTTAATTCAAACCCCGACTTCAAAAAATCGTGCTCGCAATTCAGACCTCTTTTGAAAAATTCGCGCACGCAATTAAACCTATATATTATATTATAGTAATATAGTTTATATATTTTTGCATGCAATTCGAATGTACCAATATATTTATATACGGCATAACATAAAATTAAATAACACCTAATACTTACTTAAACATACTTTAATACCATTATATATTTAATAAATATAACTATAAATTATTAAGTTATTAAATAATAGGATTATAAGAAGAACACATTAATAAATATAAAAATTAAAAATTTTTTTTTTTTATTAAGGCATTTGTATTATCATTATTATTATTTAACAAAACATTTTATGAATAATAATAGCATGCCTTTGCATATTCGATTTTCGACTAAAAGTCTTTGAACAGTTAGGGCAACTAAATTTTCGTTTATCACCGCATTCATTTTTCACGTGCCGATATAAACTGGTTACATGTGTATAGCTTCTCCCACATTTGTTAGGACAGAAATGACGGTCGTTTTTCATTGTCAAATAATTATCTAGAAATAAATAATTATTAATTGCATTACCTAACTATAACAATAGTCTAAAATTAATAAAAATTCATTATTTATGAAGAACATTCGATATTTTTAAGAATATTATTTTTATTGTAAAAAAAATTACTATAAGCAATAAGCAGATTAGAATAAGGGAGGTGATTATGAACTTTCACTAATCATACCATATATTACCATAAGTACCTAATGTTATTAATAATAAAATAAACGTAGGTAGCAGATTGAAAATATTAAATTAGCAGTCTTGTGTAAATTACTTTTGAAAAGTAATAAAATTACTTTTTTAGTTACTTAAGTAAATATGTAATTCAGTTACTTTACTTTTCAATGAAAAAAGGAACTTACTTACTAAGAAGTTACAAAAAAAAAAAAATTATTTGTGCTAAGTACAATATGCATTGTTTATAAATCATTATAAATAAATGATACATATTTACACGTAAACATACATTCTATACTATATATTGTATTAATATCTCATTATATTGTAGAAAATCTATTGAATTTATAAAAATAATCTTCATAATTTCAAATTTGTAATATAAAATATAAAATGATATATTTACAATATCAATTGAGTACTCTAACAATATGTAGGCAGTAATAAATATAAATCTATAATTGTATCGCTATATCAGATGTTTGTTGTTATATTTAAAACTCATATATTAGAATACTACATGTTAATCAATACTAAAATAAACGGGCATACTAAACACTGTAATTGTCATAAATAGTTTATAAATAACAATATAACATCAATCAGTACCGTAGCCAGAAATTATTATTTTTTTTTTGGGGGGGGGGGCACTTATTTTTTTTCTATAGTTCTTGTAATGCGAGTAGTAGGTACCTATTTTAACGTCTATACCTATTTTTTTTCTTTTGACTGTATTATATAAATTTAACATAAGATTGTAGGTATCTATTAACATTATCGTAAAACATGGATTTTTAATTATTTATTAATTCAAGTATAATATTATTACATTAATAATAATAAATTATTTTGTGTTGTAGTACCGACATTTTATAATATACCTATTATAGCTCTAATAATTAAAATAAAACATCATTATACACATCATGTTTCATATTGGATTGCTAAATATAATAAAACAAACAAGCATATATTATTTCAAAAATTAAAGAAAAAGAATTATTTATTATTTAAATGTTAAATCAATAACAGGCAACTGAAAAATAATGTGTTTAATATATTTAAAATTTAAGCGTCTTTCTTTTTTATTGGCAAAAACATGAAGAAACACAACTGAGAAGTGTTTTGCTTTCGATAACGTCGACCAGTAATAACAGTTCACAATAGTTATTTAAAATATTTGATAACTTACCTATTAATAGAGACATAGAGAAAGACATAGAGTATATTATTTTATACCACATATTGTATTATAACGCATGCATTCAGCATTCGAATGCGAAAGTTTATAAAAATTAAAAACAAACCAAAAATAAATATAATTATTATTGATTTTAGGGTTTGTTATTTTGTTAATATTACCTACTTATTAGTTACCTATTAGTTATTAATGCTATTCCTACTTACAGTCGGCGGCAGTAGGGCAAATAAGGAAAACAAAAGATTATTTTGATGTTATTGACATTTTATGTTATGTAAATACGTAATAAATTATCCATCAACATTTATATCAAACTTCTTTTATTCAATATAAATGTAAACATCTCCTAAATCAATTAATAATATCATTGGTATCAATACCCGTGGCTTAACAATTTTATACATTTAAAATGGACTACACTACCTGTACGTCGTGTTGTGCGATCAAAACCGGAAACGTACATGGCGACTAGTTTGGGATAAAATTATAGTCCGCGCAACGAAAAATGGCCAGTTAACCCCGAAACACGCCCACCATGAACGTGACGTTAACCGCGGGTTCTCAAACTACGCGTTGTCGCTGTGATGTTTACACAATAGGCGCACGGCATGTGTTTTTATGCGATGTTGAAAACCAGTTTTAGCTGGAGAACTGGAATGTATTGTATATAGGGATCGTAACACGGAGGGATCGTAACAGGTCGATAGTGTATATAAAATATATATAGAACACATTAGATAAATATAAAAATTATAAGAAAAATTTATTTTTTTATTAAGACATTTGTATTATTATTATTTAACAATACATTTATGAATACTAATAGCATGCGAATGCATACTTGATTTTTGACTAAAAGTCTTTGAACAGTAGGGGCAACTAAATTTTCGTTTATCACCACATTCATTTTTCAAGTGCCAATTTAAATTTTTTAAATGTGTATAGCTTCTCCCACATTTGTTAGGACAGAAATGACGGTCGTTTTTCATTGTCATATAATAATCTAGAAATAAATAATTATTAATTGCATTAACTATAACAATAGTTTAAAAATAATAATAAAAATCATCATTTATAAAGAACATTATTAAAAAACATTATTTAAAAACGCTTATTTAAAAACATATAATAAAAATAAATGATAGACTGATAGAGAAGATTCATAATATAATTCAGGAATATATTTGGCTGTAAACGAATTCGTGCGTAATAGATAATAATAATGATGTTGTTTGAGGTAATGGGTAGCTCATGCTTGATAAATAATTAAATTAATAAACTTTATAATATTGATCTAAAATTGTTTTATCTGCTACGTCGTGTAAAGAGTAGTTACACTTTTCGCGGTCGCAACCTACAAGGCTACAATTACTATTAATCAAACATTAAAATTAAAGATTTCGACTATCGTTCACCATTAATCATTGACAAGATCAAAAACTTTTAAAAATAAATTATAATTTATTTTTTATTTTATTTCACTGTATCTAAATATTTTGTGCAGCCTTTTTCGCTGTTAAGTATAACTGATTATATTAACGAATTTTGTGAAAGATAAACCTACATCAAAAATCATAATAACACGTACCTAATGTAATATAAAGTCCATAATATTATCAAATATAATTTATTGTTAATTCAAACCCTGACTTCAAAAAATCGTGCTCGCAATTTAGACCTCTTTTGAAAAATTCGCGCATGCAATTCAAACTGGTTTATATATTTTTGCATGCAATTCAGATGCACCAATATATTTATATACGGCATTACAATAAATTAAATAACATTTAATACTTATTTAAACATAATTTAATACCATTATGTATTTAATAAATATAACTATAAATTATTAAGTTATTAAATAATAGGATTATAAGAAGAACATTAAATAAGAACACATTAAATAAATATAAAAATTATAAACCATATTTTTTTTTTTTTTTTACTAAGACATTTGTTTTATTATTTTTTAACAATACATTTATGAATACTAATAGCATGCGTTTGCATACTCGATTTTTGACTAAAAGTCTTTGAACAGTAGGGGCAACTAAATTTTCGATTATCACCGCATTCATTTTTCACGTGCCGATTTAAACTGGTTAAATGTGTATAGCTTCTCCCACATTTGTTAGGACAGAAATGACGGTCGTTATTCATTGTCAAATAATTATCTAGAAATAAATAATTATTAATTGCATTACCTAACTTTAACAATAGTCTAAAAATAATAAAAATTCATTATTTATGAAGAACATTCGATATTTTTATTGTAAAAAAAATTACTATAAGCAATAAGCAGATTAGAATAAGGGAGGTGATTATCAACTTTCATTAATCACAGCATATATTACCTTTATATTAATAATTAAATAAAAGTAGGTAGCAGATTGAAAATATTAAATTAGTAGTATGAACTAATGGGATTTTTAAATCAATTAAAATAATTTTAATTATCCTTGATGATAAATTTATTTATTGGTATTGTAATATATTAGTTACATAATGAATTTTAGTAACTACTTTAACAATAAAATGTAAAATTCAATTATAATATTAAATAATCAAGCTATAATTTTATGAACAGAACCCATATGTGTTTGAAGATTTTGTTTTGAGACAAATGTTTTCTGGCATACATAACAAGTAAATGTTTATTTACCTCCACATTCATAATTCATATGTCTTGTAAGATTATATTCATGTTTATACGATTTACCGCATTTATTTAGACATTCAAATCTTTGATTAAAATACTGGTAAACAGCTGAAATATAAAAAAAAGATATTCTTAATTATAGTTAGTTGTATATTATAATTTATAAATAATAAATTCGACTATGATAAATACAAACTATGCGTGCATACAAGTATTATATGGGGTTTTGCTTTTAACTATTAAGCATTACATTACAAATTACAATATGTACATTTCATACATACACTTACGTATTAAGGACTAGGGTATAATTATTTTCTTTAGACAATAAATATACGAGTAGAATATATATTTATTATTTTGAACAAAACAAATAAAAAATACAATATTTAATATGATATAGATATTAAAACTAAGTACATATTAATTATAGACTGAAACTTATTTTAATTTTTAATTATAAGTAATATAGAGTAAATTAGGTGAGGTCCTAACCTAACTTAAATTGTTAATAAACTCAACTGATGTCAGAATATTCTTTAATCCTATATAATTAGCTTTCTCTTTAGATTTTTTAAGATTATCGTTAGATGCATTTGTAAAATGTTTAAATAATATTGTGTAATTATTTAAACAGCATTTAAAATCTTTTCGTTAGATGCAACCAATATAATAAAAAATACTTTACCAAAATTTAATAGTTCTTGTTTTAATAAAACCGCACATAATATAATAAATTCATTTTTATTCTTTGGTGATTGATGATACAACAAATATCATTTTTGATTTTTCAATAAACTTTGAAAATGATTGATACCATAAACTACTTAAACAATATAACGTATATTTCAATTTTAATTAAATAATCAAGTAAGAATTTTATGAATATAAAACATATGTTTTAGAAGATCTTGTTTTCTGGCATACATAGCAAGTAAATGATTTTTTACCTCCACATTCATATTTCATATGTCTTGAAAGATTTTGTTTATGTTTATACGATTTTCCACATTTATTTAGGCATTCAAATCTTTGACTAAAATAAACATCTGAAACATAAAAAGAGATATTCTTAATTATAATTAGTTGTATATAAATAATAAATTCGACTATGATAAATACAAACTATGCGTACCTACAAGTATTATATGGGGTTTTGCTTTTAACTATTAAGCATTACATTACAAATACAATATGTACATTTCATATAGACACCTACACATTAAGGATTGTGGTATAATTATTTTTTATAGACAATATAAGATAGATTATATATTTATTATTTTAAACATAACAAATAAAGAATACAATATTTAATAGGTACCTAAGATATAGGACCCTTTACATGTTTGAAGAATGAGTTTTCCTATCCCATTTTACTTTATTATGAAGTGTGTATATAATATAGGTTAAATATTTTTGGTGATATAGCCCCAAATAATTATACATATTATATATAGACCTACTTATAATTAATTAACATATACACTTATTAAAGTATTAAACTTTTTTTAGGGGGAATGGGTTAAAATTGTTTTTAGGGGTTATACGCCTCTAGCCTATCGAGTGACGTATTATAATTTTTTACAGCCCAGGAGTAATATTGTTTGCCGCCCCTCTCCACAAAATATAACTTTATATTATTATTATTATTTTTATTATTATTATTACTTCGTATGGCATTATTGTCCGGGAGAGATCTAGAGGTCTGTTCTGACGGCTATTTGGCAGAATTTCTACTAGACACCCTACAGTGGCGTACCTGTGTGAAATTTTTGAGGGGGGCAAAATATTAAATACTTCAAATATAGTTAATACAAATTTTATATTAATTACATTATATACATATATATATATATATAATAATAATAATAAAAATTATTATAATACAATAATAAGATATATATATATATTTATAAATTACAATACAAAGTCTAAATTTCTTTTTTTACTTCTAGAAAATTTATCAATAATATCATCAACATTTAATATTCTTTGCCTATGTATGTTAAGCATCGCTAACCCGACTAAACGATATTCACCCATATTCGATCTTAACCAAGTTTTTAATCTAAGTTAAAAAGCAAAGCAATACTAATTAATATAATCAAGCAAAAGCTTATAACATAATGTATATTAGTTTTATGATAGATTTATATTGTTAATGAAAAATATGTCAAACCTTCTTAATGTTGAAAAACTACGCTCAGCAGAAGCTACAGATACAGGCAAGCAAGCAACAATATGCAGTATTTTTTTAACGTTTGGATATAGAATTTCATTATATTGATCAATAGATGTTAATGCATCTTTAAGAACAATTCCACCTAGAACACATTAAAATTATATAATTTTGTAATTAATTTATTATAAATATAATATATCAGTTACATAATATTAAAATATTAATATATTACCTTCACTTTTTATTCTGATCCATTTTGATTTCCATAATTCTACTTCAGTTTTTAATATTTCTAATATATTATCATTAAATTTATATTGAGTATTTATTGTTTCTACAATTGTATCAATCATCTTATCATCTATGTTTATAATGTATTTTGGAATGAGTTGAATTAATGTCATTATTGTTTTGTTTTTTTTACTTAAAAATCTTGATCTTAAATCATCTAATACATTATCTAATAATAGAATAAATACAGATACTTTATAATATTCTTCTACATTTTTAGATTGATAGTTAGAACGTTTAGTTTGGTATTTAGTTAATCTAGGAATTTTAATATCAATGTCAAATTTTTTCATAAATAAACTACTTTCTTCAAATAATTCCTTAAAAACTACATCACAATTTATACGTTTATTATCCAAAATACTTATAACATCTTATATACAATCAAAATAAGCTAAAACATCATTGTCAATTCCTTGTAGTACTTTACTTATCGGAGCTGTAACACTAAGTAAATTAGATAATATATCAATGGAAATAATAAATTCACAATTACACATAGCTAATAATAATGTTTTGGCATTAGATGATGAATCTTGTTCGTTCCATTCGGAAATATTGGTCAAAGCTTCAATTATTTGTGGTATTGAAGTTTTAAAAATCATTATACTGTCATGACGTTCTACCCATCTAGTTTCGCATAGACTTTTTAAATGTGATTTGCCATTTAAAACTGTTTTTAGAACAAAGTTTCTTTTTGATGAAACATTAAAAAATGAAACAATTTCTTTTAAAAGGCCTACACTATTTCTTATACTTTGTACGGTTGATGATTTTGAAATGGCTAAATTTAAAGCATGGTTAGCACAAGGACAATGAACAGCATTTTTAGCAATGACTGAATAGTTTTAACAGCTGCTCGAATTGATGACACCATAACAGAACATCCATCTGTCCCCACACCAACACAATATGCAGGATTTAAAGAAAATTCTTTTAATATTTTAACAACAGTATTGCCTAAAATTTCACCTGTTAATTTAGGTTCATAATCATTACAATCTTGAATATCATCCTCAATAGAATCAAATGATTTATTTTGTTTATACACATAAGTATGACAGTCAATAAATGAAATAAAATTTTCTTGAATTACACCTTTATTTATGTATCTTAATATAAGACACATCTGGGAAACATGACTTACATCAGTAGTTTCGTCAAATAATATACTGTAATATTTTGACTCTTTTACTTCATTCAAAATTTGTTGTGTTATAATTTGTTTACAACAATCAATCAGATCGTTTTGAATCTTAGGACTAATATAAGTTGATTTTAAATGAGTTGTTAAATGTTTTTCTAATGTAGAATCGCCACCTAGTATTCTATATTTAAGAAGTTCACGAAAATTTCCAGTATTAACAAAGGAATCATTATCTAAAATATTTCCTTGTTCACGATGCCCCCTAAATGGAATATTTTGATGACCAAGGAATAAAATAGATAACTAAATATAACACAATATTTGCAAAATAAACCAGACTTAACATTTGAATAAACTAGCCATTTGTATTGCTCAAAATAATTTTTTCCTAATGATCTCTTAATTTTCTTACCATTTTTAATATTTAAAGTAAATGGATAAACAAAATCATTTTGAGGTATATTATAAATATTAATAATTTTAGCTTTTACATGATCCGTTAATATTTTCCCTGATGTCCTTAAATAGTTTCCTATGTCTATACTATATTCGTCATCTAAAACTGTATTATTAAATGTAGCTTCACTTACATTGGTTATTAATTCATTACCAGGTGAAAATGATGATGGTTTTAATATATCAATATTTTCATTTAATGTTTGTATATTTTTCTCATTCGTGTAATCAGATGATTCAGATATAAATACCTTTTTAGATTTTTGCTGAGGCTGAGTACAACTGTCATCTCCAGGACGTTTTTCATCTTTCTTAAATATCCACTTACTTATTTGGCTTTGAACATTTGGTTTTGACATCATAAAAAATAAATAGATCACCGCTAACAAAACGTTAAATAAAACAGCACGCAAATAAACGTTGATTACTGTTTCTATATTACACGTGTATTGATAAAATACAACAAACAAATAATAACAAAATTAAATATATCGTGACGGAACGAATGGAAATATAACTCGTAGATGTGAAAAGTGAGACGCGAACGATGGATTATCGCGGATAAAATGATAAATCACGAAACGTAAAAGTTAAACATGGTTTACAATGGATGTTTTCGAGTGGCGTAGACGAAGTCTAGCACCAGGGAAGGTTAAAAGGTTAAAACAAAACAGCACAGGTCGGTCGTCTGAGCACAGTGTCGTAAGTCGTAAGTCGTAACGATCAATCGCGTGCGGTAGGTCGGAGAGAGATATCATTGATAAATGATAAGTGACAAAATGGATATATAAAACAAATAACAATATAATATATATCTGTGGACAAAATTGAAAATGTACAACGGATTAACATGGCAGCCACTGGGCGAAGTTGTCCGGAGTACGCAGTGTCGCCAATTTTTGTGTCGCGGACTACAATATCACATTATCTAACTAATACAGTAATACCAGGGGACGGACACTTTCGGGCAGTGAGGCGATAAGAGAGAATCAGTCGCCAATTTATTTTAGGTTGTTTTTATCAAATTTATATTGTAATTTTTTAATCAAATTAAACAAATAACCAATATTATTTACTTTCACCATATAAATTTGATAAAAACTACCTAAAATAAAATGGCCGACTGATTTCTGCCGCCGTCCTATACCTACCGTGTTATTTCTTATCAGTGTCCATTCTGATTGTTCTATTCTGTGGTAATACCTTCATTGAAATGTAACGTAAATACTAAATGGTAAATACAAAATACATAATAATATAATAAATTACAATATTACATAATAAAAACAAATACATATACGATATAAATTATACTATAAACACTATTCTCTTATTGACCTTGGGGGGGGGGGGCAAATGCCCCTGTTGCCCCCCTAAAGTACGCCACTGACACCCTATGGGTTTCTGCCATGCCTGATAGGGAGATAGTAGTAGTCGAGGCAGTTTAGCTAGTAATCACCCATCCGCTGTCGAATGCTTACGGTGCTCAACACTAGGTAGCTTTCCGCCAATGTTACGCCGACTACACAACTCATCCACCAAACTTTATATAGATATATATTATGGAAATTTATATAATTAAAAAAAAGAAAGAGCTGATACTCCTGCCGCACAGGATATAGGTGTGCGAATCATAGCGTTTAATTTTATTTAGAATTTGAATGCAATGACAAACCATTGCATTCGTAAAAACGATTCTGAGCGAAGTTCAGTCAGATTATAATTATCGTTTGAATTAAAAATATCAACTTAAAACAGCTATAAAAAAAAATTGAGATTAGGGATTTTTCTAATATTTTAGTATGATGTTAAGTAATATGTACGTATACTTCAGTAAAATTTTCAGACCCTAATACCAAAAATTGGTGAATTTTTTGAAATATTCAAAGTCCTATATTTTATAGAAAAATGAACCAAATGGTTCCAAAAATTTATCACATACATATATATAGTAGCGATGTGAACACCCAAAAAAATTTTCAAGTTCCTAACTCAAAAATTGCCTGAGTTACCGTGAAATATAGAAATTGAATTCGTCAAAATTTCATTTTTCGTAAAAAATGCCGTTTTTCGTCATTTTTTCGAAGTTTTTTCTACCGCTTATAGTCAATTTTGAGAAATTCGAAAAATGAGCCAAATAAAATACCAAGTACACCCACTTTCCTATCGGAAACATACCCTATTCGTGAAAATAGAAGCGTTCTTTCGGGTAGTAAAAGTGTTTTCAGAATATTTATGTATACGTATCGTATGGATTCTAAGATTTTCGTTTTCCTAAAAATATCAACTTAAAACGGCTATAAAAAAAAAATTGTGACTTGAGATTTTTATAATATTTTAGTATGATGTTAAGTAATATGTAAGTATACTTCAGTAAAATTTTCAGACCAAAATACCCAAAATTGACAATTTTATCACACATTATATACGTAAAAACGTGAATTTTACGAAATATTCAAAGTCCTATATTTTGGAGAAAAATTAATGTAACGGTTCCAAAATTATACCACATATATATAGTAGCTATGTGAACATACAAAAAAAACAAATTTATAGCAAAATTTTAATTTTAATAATCTTAAAAATGTATATTTTATTTGGATAACAATTTATTTTCCTATTTTGAATTTATTTATATTTTATGACTATGCAATCAGTGAAACAACTTGATGTTTATTTTCTCAAGAAATTATTAACAGAGAGGGAAAAAGTTTAAACAAGCGGTTCTCAAACTTTTTCATCTTACGGCGACCTTTTGGAACTGAATTTTTCTCATGGCGCCCCTGATAAAACTGATTACCATTTTTTTAGATAATATAATAATTATGTGGGTCCTGGTAATGTAGGTAGTATTTTTATAATTGCTTCATGGTGATCGGCGCACGTTATCGTATGCCATGTGATATGTGAACGGTGTATATTGTATAGGAAATCCGTACATCTATTATACACGCAAATAACAAACGCGTGTGGCGTGTCCATATGAACTTAGCATTATATCATAATCGGCATAATCTTAATTCTTAATCGTTATTTTATATTAAGTTATTTACTTTTGGACCACATAATGAATAGCGACGCGGCGCACATTATGGGAACCGCTGGTATAAACTTTAAAATTATTTCCAAAAAAGTATTTTAAATTAAAATTCGTAATAAGTAATCAAATTTTTATATAATATATAATATTCATTAAAAAGTTATAAATTAAAAAAAACTATATTAAAAATTAGTATAATTATAATATATAATATACATACGTATATACTCGTATGGTATAATTTAATTTATTAATTATCAATGTTGCCAATGTTGCATTGTTGTCTATTCAAAATATTTCAATCCACATTTTTAATGACATTAACTATTTTCGACTTTAAATATTAAAATTTAAAATTGTTTAAAACTGTTTTAAATAGCATAAAAAACAATATATATATAAATTTGTTTAAAACAAATAAAACGTGTTTTAAACAATAAAAACATGTTTTTTCCAACTATGTTTATAATATAGGTACGTAGGTATACACTCTACCTACGATTAAAGATAAAATTTATTATTGTGCATTTACAGCTGAAACTTCTTTTACGTTTTACATAAAATGTTTATTCTTTTTGTACGAATATCATTTAATAGGTATTATTTCCATTCAAATTTTGTTTTTGATAAAAATATAATTTTATTACCTAGCTATTATATTATATATTATTAAAAAATCTATAAAAATCAAAATAATTTGTAATAAAATTTGCCGCCCAGGGCTATAGCCCTAGTTAGTCCATGAGTAAATATGTCCCTGAGCCTATCCCTTTCTCTAGTTGCACCTATGGACTTGTGATAATAGAACAATCCACCTTTCTCATATTTTTCTATAATATTATATTTATTATTTATTTTAATACAAAATTGTAATTTTAATATATATCTTTAATACTGTATAATATAATAAATTTAAAAATAAAATAAAGAATAAATTAACCATATAAGTATCTACTATATATATTATTTGCTGCAGTAAATTCTACAACTTTATTGCTCATTTTAACAAAAAGTCAAATAAATAACAGTTACTCGTATAGTTATATTTAATTAAATTATATTCCATACATTATATGTATGATTTGTGTGATTTTTCTTCCTTATATTTAATTCTTTTTTGACAACTAGTTTCTTCTGCGCTTCTTTTATCACTAATTATCCAAGACTTTACATAAGAACATTAATTAAATTTATTTGTTTGTAAAAATAATAAGGAAGAAATATGCTTGGTGGTTAACAAATTTCTTTTCCAAGTTACTATATTATTCATGGCACTAAAACTTCCATATTCAGACGATGAAATTGCATTTGTATTAATAAATACTAGGTAATAATGATTTTTAAAAATTAACTGAAAATAATTTTTTTGAATCTTTATATTATCGAAAACCATGAATAACATATAATATTTCAATAAACTTTGAAAATGATTGGTACAATAAATAATTACTTTAACAATATAATGTATAATACAATTATAATTAAATAATCAAGCTATAATTTTATGAATACAAACCATATGTGTTCGAAGAGTTTGTTTTCGGGCAAATGTTTTCTGGCATACATAGCAAGTAAATGATTTTTTACCTCCACATTCATAATTCAAATGTTTTGTAAGATTGTATCTATGTTTATACGTTTTACCACATTTATTTGGGCATTCAAATCTTTGACTAAAATAAACATCTGAAATATAAAAAAAGATATTCTTAATTATAGTTAGTTGTATATAGTAAGCATTACATTACAAATTACAATATGTACATTTCATATAGACACATATACATTAAGGATTGGGGTATAATTATTTTCTATACACAATATAAGATAAATTATATATTTATTATTTTAAACGAAACAAATAAAAAATACAATATTTAATATGATACTAAATATAAATAATATAATATATAGGTACTCAGGTAAAAGGTAAAACTAAATTTATATAATCTGTTTTAAATTTATATTATAATAAATGTATACGTATTATATAGTTGAAGTTATATAATCTATAAATGTACCTAGGAGAAAATAAGTTTATATATGAAAATAATATTTAATAATTTATTTATTTTATTTACTTATATGTATTGTTATTGTTTGATGAATAATAAATGAATATTAATGTGTATCAAAATATTTTAAAATAAATTTTAATAACCAATTAAGTATACATATCACATATGCATATTAAAACAAATAATTATTATGAACATAATAATTGATTCGAAGCAACACAAATTTACATATTATTTTTCTCATGAATTAATTATTACATCATGTAATGGTGAATGTTTCCCAGATGAGATTTTAATGAGACTTTTTGGCTAAATTTCTTATTACATAACCAACATTCAAATTGCTTACGGCCATCACACTCGTACTTAAAATGATTGTAAACACTGCCTCTGGACTTGTATATTCGATTGCACGATTTATTTGGACATTTAAAAGTATTATTTGTTAAAATTCTATCTGAACTAGATTCTAGAAAAAAAAATTATGGATGTTAATTATACAATATATGTAGGTTAGTATTCAGTGGCGTAGCGTGCACGTAAGCATTGTAAGCACTGCTTACATTTTAAATCAAAGGAAAAAAGAAAATTAATCATTCTAGATATTTATAATTTATAAATTATTTTAAAAATCAATTTTGTATTTGTTAAATATTTGAAGTTATAGTGGTTTCGTTAAATTTTTCTTGTGTCACCACGTTACTCGCAGATTACCTCCCTGTCACTACCATAATCGAATGACGTTCTATTTTTGATCTATTGTGTTATCGGCATATCGTACCTGCTATACCTAGTTCACCGTGTAACACGTTCTGAAATTGCGTACGTGCAACGTGCGACCATTATTTCTGTATGGGCTAGTGTCATGGAGGAGGTCACGTATTAAGCTAGCGTTTGTATGCACATTTGATTTTGCTTACGCGACTATGCGAGAAGCAACTATAGCACCGATGAAACAATATAATTAAGTTTTTTTTTTGTTATCCAATTTTTATTTATTGTTGTCTTATATACACTGCCATAGTGCCATTCGCCACATAGGTTCATCATTCTTCAATTTATAAAATTTACCTATACACACAATTTGATTAAATAACATTTAATTATATTATATTCTTTATATCACGTAGGTATTAAAAAATTTCTAATTTAAAAGTTGTAACTATTAAAAATAATAAAAAGAACAAAATTTGTTTTTTACAAAATTTATTATTAGTATTTTAATAACTTTGAATAAAAAAAAAAATATATATATTACTGCTTAGGTACAATATTTAAATACACACCCCATGCCACTGGTAGTATTTGAACTAATTATATATGTTATGTTATAAATGTATACGTAAATATAAGCAGATAACAACTAAACAACATTTGACATATAAATCGTTTTTGCCCTCCACATTCAAGTTTAAGATGATTATATAGGCTTGATTTTAATTTATATATACGATTACATAATTTATTAGGACAAATATACATTTTTTAGTTTCCTGAAAGAGAAAAAGTGATATGAAAACTTTCATGTATGGTAACCCCTTAATATGGTTAATATTTAAAAGCCAATATATAGGCGTGCAGTGGCGTGGGGAATGGGGGGTGTTAATAGGCAATTGCTTCTGAATTTTTTGGGGTGGTGGGTGGGTTACTGGAATTAAATTGTTATTTGGTGTGTTAACATGAAGAGTTTGTTAGTATAATGTTAATATTTTTAATCGTAAGAATAATCTATACTAAATTTATATAAAAAATCACCAATTTTATAAGAAATTTGTCGCTTGCTCTAGAAAATTCATAATTCACCACGACACTGTAGGCGTGTGTGTGTATTTTAAAGCCAATATATAGTTGTGTGTGTATACATATATTATATATATATATATCATATAGGTATGTGTATATAAATGCAATATAAAAAATATAAATTACTTACATATACAGAATACAGTACATTGTAACTACATGCAAAAAGTATAGAATGTTAAATTATGTAATGAGATATACGAGTAGATAAGAGATAGATATGAACTAAAATAACATATGATCTAAGAGTTTCTATTTTCTCATTTCCGCTTACTTAAAATTATATAATAGAAATACATGATAGACTGATAGAGAAGATTCATATAATAATTTAGGAATATATTTGGCTGTAATCGAATTGCGTGTGTAATAGATAATAATAATGATGTTGTTTGGGGTAATGGGTAGCTCATGCTTGATAAATAATTAAATAATACTTTATAATATTGATCTACAATTGTTTTATCTGCTACGTCGTGTGAAGAGTAGTTACACTTTTCGCCGTCGCAACCTACAAGGCTACAATAGTACAATTACTATTTATCTAACATTAAAATTAAAGATTTCGACTATCGTTCACCATAAATCATCGACAAGATCAAAAAATTTTAAAAATAAATTATAATTATTTTTTATTTTATTTTACAGTACCTAAATATTTTGTGCAGCCTTTTTCGCTGTTAAGTATAACTGATTATATTAACGAATTTTGTGAAAGATAAACCTACATCAAAAATCATAATAATACATAATGTAATATAAAGTCTATAATATTATCAAATATTATTTATTGTTAATTCGAACCTTGACTTCAAAAAATCGTGATCGCAATTCAGACCTCTTTTGAAAAATTCGCGCACGCAATTAAACCTAGTTTATACCTATAAATTATTAAGTTATTAAATAATAGGATCATAAGAAGAACACATTAAATAAATATAAAAATTATAAAACAAATTTTTTTTTTTTATTATGACATTTGTATTATTATTAATTAACAATACATTTATGAATACTAATAGCATGCCCTTGCATATTCGACTTTTGACTAAAATTTTTTGAACAGTAGGGGCAATTAAATTTTCGTTTGTCACCGCATTCATTTTTCACGTGACGATTTAAATTTTTTAAATGTATATAGCTTCTCCCACATTTGTTAGGACAGAAATGACGGTCGTTTTTCATTGTCAAATAATTATCTAGAAATAAATAATTATTAATTGTATTACCTAACTATAACAATAGTCTAAAAATAATGAAAATTCATCATTTATGAAGATCATTCGATATTTTTAAGAATTTTATTTTTATTGTAAAAAAATTTACTATAAGCAATAAGCAGATTAGAATAAGGGGGGTGATTATCAACTTTCACTCATACCATATATTACGTTAATATTAATAATTAAATAAAAGTAGGTAGCAGATTGAAAATATTAAATTAGTAATATGAACTAATGGGATTTTTAAATCAATTAAAATATTTTTAATTATCCTTGATGATAAATTTATTTATTGGTATTGTAAGTTATTAGTTACATAATGGAACTTAGTTATTTTATTAGTTATTACTAACAATATTATTGTTGTTTTTTTGTCATTTGAAATGAAATAAGAAGAAACTTAAAATTGACGTCATGAAGAAAATTCTAATTTAACTACGGTAAATAAATACCTAATTCATAAATGTAATAAAAAACATAATTTTTGACCATTGATTAATATTATTTGATAATATTATAATTGACTATTTTATTTTAATTATCGATCAAAAGAGTGTACATCATAATTGTCTCACCTATATTTTATAATAATTTTCATAGAATATAACTAATAAATGAGTGATTTTTTCATATATAAATCTATTAAAATTTAAACTATATAACCATATAAGTAAAAAATTTAAAAGTGTATGGATAATATTTTAACCCAAATTATATATATACAATTTGTAAAGTGTAAATAATACACATAAATAGTTCTATAGAATTCACTAATTCAGTAAATGCATGATGTAATAACTATAATAAGTAGATATTATAACTAAGTATGAACAAAAATTACGAGTGATCTATGATTCTATTTTCTCATTTCATATTACTCAAAAACTTAGGTATACCCATTAGAAGGAAGGCGATGGAGAAGGTTTTTTATAATAATACAGAATATAATGTTTAACTTAAAATTAATTGTAATTAAATAATCAAGTAATAATTTTATGAATACACAACATATGTTTTAGAAGATCTTGTTTTCTGGCATACATAGCAAGTAATTGATTTTTTACCTCAACATTCATATGTCATATGTCTTGTAAGACTGAATTTTTGTTTATACGATTTACCACATTTATTTAGACATTCAAATAACTAAAATATAAACATCTGAAATATAAAAAAAGATATTCTTAATTATAATTAGTTGTATATAGATAATAAATTCGACTATGATAAATACAAACTATGCGTACCTACAAGTATTATATGGGGTTTTGCTTTTAACTATTAAGCATTACATTACAAATTACAATAGGTATATACATTTCATACATACACTTACGTATTAAGGACTAGGGTATAATTATTTTCTTTAGACAATAAATATACGAGTAGAATATATATTTATTATTTTGAACAAAACAAATAAAAAAAAGCAAGGGAAGGTGTGCAATCTTAGTGTTTAATTTTAATTATAATTTGAATGCAATGGCAAACCATTTCATTCGAAAAAACGATTCTGAGCGAAGTTCCGTCATATAATGCCATTTTTTCGTCATTTTTTTACAATAATATTATTTTGGTTGCTATTAGTAACAATAATAATATTATTACTTTGGTTGCTATTAGTAACAATAATATTTATATTATCACTATGGTTACTATTATAAACAAATTTATCCGATGAATCAAATTCGTCGAAGGAAAAATGTCCTTTTTTTCGTTATTTTTTCGTCCTTTTTCTGTGTGACATGAGGTCAATTTTGGGAAATTCGAAAAATGACCTTAATAAAGTACAAACTACATCCAATTTGCAATCGAAAACATACAACATTCGTGAAAATCGGAGCATTATTTCGGGTAGTAAAAGTGTCTTCATACTTAAAAAAAAAAAAACAAAAAAAAAAAAAAAAAAAGACCCACATCATTGTAAAATCAATACATTCTTCGCTTCGCTCAGAATCTAATACAATATTTAATATGATATAGATATTAAAACTAACTAAGTACATATTAATTATAGACTGAAACTTATTTTAATTTTTAATTATAAGTAATATAGAGTAAATTATGATTAAAATAAGTACTTATATTATATGAATTAATTCACTTATGTTTTATACATATATATATATATAATGTAAATTGATTATTGATTTATTAATAATCAAGTTATAATTTTTTGTACATTACCTAAATGAAAATGAAGATAATTTTTTTGTGAATAATTTTTGATGCATAAATAACAAGAAAATAATTTTTTACTACCGCATTTAAAACGTCGATGTCGTTCAAGATGATATTTGTTCTTATATGATTTACCACAATTATTTGAGCATAAATATCTTCGCTCAACATTTATATCTATAAAAATTATTCATATATAACATGTTAATAATTAAATATAATAGTAGCATAGTGTAATAAAAATTATACATCATAATATAACAAATAAAATAAAGCAAAAATCAAGTACATAAATTAATATTTTAAATTTCAAGTCAGGCATAATCTTAGGCGGATATATGGTCACATCCGTAGGGGGGGGGCTTAACATTTTTGTCTTTCCATTATCATAAACATACATTTTAAATGCTTCAACCTACTAGTTATTGGCTACTCCTACTTTATTCTAGCTAGGGCAATAGGAACAAGGAACATTAAAAAATAAAATATTTAATAGCTATTAATTTTTATTTTATTTTAATTGTATAAATCTTTTGTTTTGTACAAATATATTAATAATAGTATTAGTATCATTTAGAGAGTTCTTTTTCAATGTACAAAATTGAGATGTTGGTAAACCTCTCCCGCAACATAAAGTTCGAAGCCAATAGTTAAGCCAAGTTTAAATTTTAATTAATAAGTACCTAATACCTATACCTACATATTATTGTGAATTTATGGTCCTGTATTTAAATTGTAAATAACAATTTAACTATTTAACTTATGATTTTAATATATCACGCACCTAAATGAGACTTAAGACATAATTTTGATCAAAATTATTAATACATATGAAAAATATTTTTTATTGATATACTGCTATACAATCCTAACATTCATGATAAAAGGCTTCTTTTGTTCTTGTACGATTTACCATAGATTTTCCTTAGACTTAATATAATTATTAAGTATAATAAATTAAATCATTAATATTTTAAATTTTAATAATGATT
>JAIUCT010000009.1:8799035-8821458 GCA_021307375.1 Tetraneura akinire
TCAAAATTTCATTTTTCGTGAAAAATGCCGTTTTTTCGTCATTTTTTTGAAGTTTTTTCTACCGCTTAGGGTCAATTTTGAGAAATTCGAAAAATGACCTAAATAAAGTACCAACTAGATCCACTTTGCTACCGGAAACATACCCTATTCGTGATAATCGGAGCATTATTTCGGGTAGTGAAAATGTTTACAGAATAAAAAAAAAAAAAAAAAAAAAAAAAAAAAAATCACACATCATTGTAAAACCAATACATTCTTCGCTTCGCTCAGAATCTAAAATTGTCATTTTTATTTTACAATAATTATTATTATAAACCAATACACTTTTCGTTTCGCATATAATCTAAAAATATTTGAATATTTTGTCATGGTTCATATTACAAAAATATAATCACAATTCACAAGCATTTCGTGTGAATTATAATAAAAACCTTTATTTTAACTTCCGGCTAGGTTAAGTCTACGGGGTGAATGTCCCCCTCCGTAAATCCGCCACTGTGACATGGTGATGCTGTACTTGGCGAAAAACGTCTTCACAAAGCGGAATGGGCTGGTACCTTGTCTTGGTGAAGCGCACAGGACTTGTCTCTCCACAAATCAGGTCTTCGTCTCTTCACTCTTTCACGAAGGGCGGTCAAGACTTCATATAGTAATATTGATTGATAGACTATAACTATAGGCTAGTGCTGGCGATTGTTATAGCAAAATTAGGAGATGTACAAACGTGATTATTGAGCCACAGGTTTAGCAAATATCACTATACATAATCATGTTCAAACCTGTTGCATCACGCGTTCCCTGTTAATTAGTGCCCCTCGTGCCAGCACTAATCAGGTTATTTAATAACCACAGCTCGTATGTCTTTTAAGGTACCATTAAGGTGTTTATTGTAAATATTACAAGTAAAATATTTTTTAGCCATAAATTTATAACGTCATCACGTTTAAGATGAAGTTTGTACTTACATGATTAACCACAATAATTTGGATACATAAATTTTAGTTATTATAGTGTATAATTATTTAGAAAACATCTTTGTAAAAATTTAATTAATTTTAATCTTAAATTAATTACAATATAACTTTATGCATAACAATTAAATGTGATTTAATATGCAAGTTTTGAGAAAAATATTTATATATAGATAACAAGAAAATAATTTTTTACCACCACATTCGTATAACATTTGTCGATTAAGAGTTGAGTTTATTTTTAACTTATAGGATTTACCACAATTATTATTCAAACAAGTATATTGACTATTAGGAAAAATTGCTGAAAAAAAAAATTAATGCCATAAACAATTATTATCTAGGTATTTATAACATGTTATAGTATCAGTTTTAAGCAAAATCAGCAGTTAAAGTAGTATCCTGTTTTATAAACTCATTCATTCTAATAATTAATAAAGGCTAAATAATAAATAAAATATAAGGAGGAAACATAATATAAATAAATAACAATATTTAACTAATAATTAAATAGGTAGTGATTAAGTTTATTCAAAATAGGTACAGAAATTAATAACATTGTCATTATTCAAAATAATATAGTAAATAGTCAGTGAGATTAAATTATAAATAAATAATCAAATTAATATTTTATGTAAGGAAAGAATATGCGATTTAAGAGTAGTATTTCGTGCAAAATTTTTATTGCATAAATAACAAGTAAATAATTTTTTACCACCACATTCATAACGTATATGTTTAATAAGATCCCCTTTATACTTATAGGATTTACCACAATTATTATTGAAACATGTAAATCGTCCATTAAGATAAATTGCTGAAAAAAAAAAAATTAATGCCATAAACAATTATTATCTAGGTATTTATAACATGTATAGTATTAGTTATAAGCAAAATCAGCAGTTAAAGTAGTCTTCTGTTTTATGAACTCATTTATTATAATAAATAATAATTAATAGTCTAAATATTAAATAAAATACTAAGGAGGAAACATAATATAAATAAATAACAACATTTATTAATAATCAGTGATTAAGTTTATTAAAAAAAGGTACAGAAATGAATAACATTGTCATTATTTAACATAATATAACATTTTATTTTATTACAATTTTACAAATTGTAATAAAATAATCATCTACGAATAAACATTAAAGTATGATTTTATGTATAATGACCAAATGTCTTTTAAGATTACCATTTCGTGAAAAAACTTCATTGCATAGATAACAAGAAAATAATTTTCTACCACCACATTCAAAGCGTTTATGTTGCCTAAGATGATTTTTATACTTATAGGATTTACCACAATTATTCTCACATGTAAATCGACCATTACAAGAAATAACTGAAAAAAAAAAAAGTAAAACATTTATTCTCCAAACAATTATTTTCTAGGTATTTATAACATATATAGTTGTCAGATTTAAGAAAAATCTGCAGTTAAAGTAGTCTTCTGTTTTATGAACTCATTTATTATAATAATTAATAAAGTCTAAATATTAAATAAAATACTAAGGAGGAAACATAATATAAATAAATAACAACATTTATTAATAATCAGTGATTAAGTTTATTAAAAGAAGGTACAGAAATGAATAACATTGCCATTATTTAACATAATATAGTAAATAATCAGTAAGATTAAATTATAAATGAATAATCAAAATACTATTTTATGTACGTTAATCATATGCAATTTAAGACTACCATTTTGTGAAAAACTTATATTGCATAAATAACAAGAAAATAATTTTCTACCACCACATTCATTGCGTTTATGTCGACTTAGATGCTTTTTATACTTATAGGATTTACCACAATTATTCACACATATAAATCGACTATTAAAAGAAATCTCTGAAAAAAAAAAATCATAATATTAATTATGCAAATAACTATTTTCTAGGTATTTATTATTTATAACATGTATATTGTATAGTATCGGTTTTAAACAAAATCAGCAGTTAAAGTAGTATTCTGTTTTATGAACACATTCATTCTTACAATCATAAGAACTACATTGGTAACTGAAAAAAATTCTAGAATTATTAAATTATCTATTTAAGTTGTAAGTAAAATTTAAGATTAATTGTTGGACCTCAGTTTATGAAAACAATCCCAAAATTTGATAAAAATGATAGACTTGGAGGTTTTAAAATATTTTTCAATATGTAGTTAAGGTTCAATAGTTCGGTAACTTTCTAAAACTCAAAATGGCTAATTTTTCAATTATAGAGTTAAATACGAGAATTTTAGGAAATTTTGAATAATCGATGTAAAAAATCCAATATTTATATCATATATATTATATATAATATAATATTTATATATTTATACACAAAAAATTTTTCAAGTCTTTATATTTAATTTTTCTCTAATTATCAAAAAATATTGAAATAAATTTTGCTAAAATTGCATTTTATTGTTATAGAAATCTTAGATTAACTGCAACAAATTTAAAAATTATTTAAATAAATATAAGCACCTTCACAAATATTATATAAAATAATTAATAATAAGGGTCTATTCATAATTAATTAAGTAATGCAGTGAAGAAGTTTATTTAAAATACACTTACACTATGTGTATAAAATATATAATTAATTACTTATTGTTTTTAAATGATTTATCACACTTATTTAACATATGAAATTTTGACTATATCGAAATTTGAAGCAAAAGAAGTTATGATAATATGGTTATTCTTAATATTATATAATTAACGAGAATTTTTATTAAGTACACTTCTTACATTTGAGTATTTGACATGATTTCATCTTTTACATATTAACTAGGTACCTATATAATTTGAACTTACATTATTATTTATGGGTATTAGGTTTTAACAATAAATATTATACTAATTATTTATAAGAAATATCAGATTTCAATTAATAGGTAGGTAATGTTTGTTTTTATATAATGATTTACCACATTTATTGAATACATAAAGGTAAAATTAACTTAATTTAGTTTAATCATATACGAGGTAAAATAATTGTAGAGGAAAATTTAAAGTATGATTTTATGTATATTAGACAAACGTATTTAAGAATGATATATTGTGGATATATTATGAAAATTGCTTATTACATATATAACAAGAAAATTATTTTCTTTCACCACATTCATAAGTCATTTGCTTTGTCAGATTGAATTTAAGCTTATATAATTTACCGCATTTATTGAGGTATGGAATTCATTGATTAACTATAACAAAAATATTACCTTAATTTAGTAATTATAGGCACTTAGATCTTATTTAAGACACAAATGAATAATATATAATTACATATAATTAAGTGCAATTAAATTGCAAATAAATTATAACCTAACTTAATGGTTATATTAGGTAATAACTAATAATAATAAATAATTTTTACTTAATAATATAAAATAATATATGTATTAAATTTATATTTATTAAAAAAAAAAAATGTTTTTTTTTTAATTTGATTTGCAATATTTATTGAAACAAGTATAATGTACGAGTATATAGTTTAAGTGTATAGGTACATGAAATTATAATAGTAATAAAATAATCATCTACAATTAACATTTAAAGTATGATTTTATGTTTAATGCCCAAATGTGTTTTAAGATGCACATTTTTTGAAAATTTCTTGTTACATATATAACAAGAAAATAACTTTCTTCCGCCACATTCATAACGTATATGTTGATTAAGATGACATTTATACTTATAGGATTTGCCACAATTTTTAATCAAACAAGTATATCGACCATTAAGAAAAATTTCTGAAAAAAAAATTAATGCCATAAACAATTATTATCTAGGTAGGTATTTGAAGCATGTATAGTATCAGTTTTAAGCAAAATCAGCAGTTAAAGTAGTCTTCTGTTTTATGAACTCATTTATTCTAATAATTAATAAAGTCTTAATAGGTATCAAATAAAATACTAAGGCTAAGGAGGAAACATAATATAAATAAATAACGTTGTCATTTTTTAACGTATCTGGCAAATAGTCAGATTAATTTATAAATAAATATATTTATGTACGGAAATATTATGCAATTTAAGATTACATTTTTGTGCAAAATTTTTATTGCATAAATGATAAATAACAAGTAAAGTATTTTTTACCACCTCATTCATAGCGAATATGTGTATTAAGAGTTTTTTTCGACTTATAGGATTTACTACAATTATAATTCAAACATGTATACCTATCGACAATTAAGATAAATTGCTCGAAAAAAAAAATTTATTCCATAATCAATTATCATCTATGTATTTATAACATGTATAGTATCAGCTTTATGCAAGATCAGCAGTTAAAGTATTATCCTGTTTTATGAACTCATTCATTCTAATAAAGGCTAAATATTAAATAAAATATTAAGGAGGAAACTAATATAAATAAATAACAATATTTAACTAATAATCAGTGATTAAGTTTATTCAAAATAGGTACAGAAATTAATAACATTTTCATTATTTAACATAATATAGTAAATAGTCAGTGAGATTAAATTATAAATAAATAATCAAAATATATTTTATGAACGGAAATCTTATGCAATTTAAGATTACCATTTCGTGCAAAATATTTATTGCATATATAACAAGAAAATGACTTTCTTCCGCCACATTCATATTTCATATGTGCTATAAGACTTTTCTTGAATTTATAAGATTTACCACATTCATTTGAACATATGAATCTACTAAAGTATCGTCTACACATTATAGATTCCGAGCGAAGCGATTTTACAATGATGTGTGATTTTTTTTTTTTTTTTAAGCGGTAGAAAAACTTCGAAAAAATGACGAAAAAGCGGCATTTTTCACGAAAAATGAAATTTTGACGAATTCAATTTTTATATTTCACGATAACTCAGGCAATTTTTGAGTTAGGGACTTGAAAATTTTTTTGGGTGTTCACTTCGCTACTATATATATGTGATAAAATTTTGGAACCATTTGGTTCATTTTTCTACAAAATATAGGACTTTGAATATTTCAACAAATTCACGTTTTTACGTATATAATGTTTAATGAAATTGTCAATTTTTGTATTATGGTCTGAAAATTTTACCGAAGTATACTTACATATTACTTAACATCATACGAAAATTTAAAAAAAATCCCTAATCTCAATTTTATTTTATAGCTGTTTTAAGTTGATATTTTTAGTTCAAACGAAAATTATAATCTGACTGAACTTCGTTTAGAATCGTTTTTTCGAATGCAATGGTTTATCATTGCATTCAAATTCTAATTCAAATTAAACGCTAATAATTAATAAGGTATAAATATTAAATAAATTACTAAGGAGGAAACATATTATAAATAAATAACAATATTTAACTAATAATTAAACAGGTAGTGATTAATTTTATTCAAAATAGGTACAGAAAATAATAACATTGTCTTTATTTAAAGAATATAGCAAATAGTGAGATTAATTTATATATAAATAATCAAATTATTTTATGTACGTATATCATATGCGATTTAAGACTACCATTTTGTGAATAACTTTTATTGCATAAATAACAAGAAAATAATTTTCTACCACCACATTCATAGCGTTTATGTCGACTAAGATGTTTTTTATACTTATAGGATTTACCACAATTATTCACACATGTAAATCGACTATTACAAGAAATCTCTGAAAAAAAAAAAATTAAAATATTAATTATGCAAACATCTATTTCCTAGGTATTTATTATTTATAACATGTATATTGTATATAGTATCGGTTTTAAACAAAATCAGCAGTTAAAGTAGTATTCTTTTTTTATGAACACATTCATTCTTACAATCATAAGAACTACATTGGTAACTGAAAAAAATTCTAGAATTCTAATATTATTATCTATTTAAGTTGTAAGTAAAATTTAAGATTAATTGTTGGACCTCAGTTTATGAAAACAATCCCAAAATTTCATAAAAATGATAGATTTGTAGGTTTTAAAATATTTTTCAATTTGTAGTTAAGGTTCAATAGTTTGGTAACTTTCTAAAACTCAAAATTGCTAATTTTTCAATTATAGAGTTAAATACGAGAATTTCAGGATATTTTGAATAATCAATGTAAAAAATCCAATATTTTTATCATATATATATATAATATTTATATATTTATACACAATAAATTTTTCAAGTCTTTATATTTAATTTTTTTCTAATTATCAAAAAATATTGAAATAAATTTTGCTAAAATTGCATTCTATTGTTATAGAAATCTTAGATTAACTGCAACAAATTTAAAAATTATTTAAATAAATAAAAGCACCTATACAAACTTTATATTAAATAATTAATAATAAGGGTCTATTTATAATTAATTAAGTATTGCAGTGAAGAAGTTTATTTAAAATATATAATTAATTACTTATGGTTTTTAAATGATTTATCACACTTATTTGACATCTGCAATTTTGACTATATCGAAATTTGAAGCAAAAGAAGTTATGATAATATGGTTATTCTTAATATTATATAATTAACGAGAATTATTATTAAGTACACTTCTTACATTTGAGTATTTGACATGATTTCATCTTTTACATATTAACTAGGTATATAATTTGAACTTACATTATTATTTATGGGTATTAGGTTTTAACAATAAATATTATACTAATTATTAATAAGAAATATCAGATTTCAATTAATAGGTAGGTAATGTTGATTTTTATATGATTTATCACCTTAATTGAAACATAAATAGTAGATATTAATAATATAATAACGATATACACAAATGTAATTAAAATGAAAATCAAATAATCATTATACAATTTTACACTTATGGAATACATAAAGGTAAAATTAATTTAATTTAGTTTAATCATATACGAGTGATATATTGTGGATGTATTGTGAAAATTCCTTATTACTTATATAACAAGAAAATAATTTTTTTCCACTACATTCATAGGCCATTTGCTTTGTCAGATTGAATTTATGCTTATATGATTTACCTCATTTATTGGGGCATGGAAGTCTTTGAATAACTATTACAAAAATATTACCTACATTTAGTAATTACAGGCACTTAGATCTTATTAAAACACATATGAATAATATATTATTATATATAATTAAGTGCAATTAAATTGCAAATAAATTATAACCTAACCTTATGGTTATATTAGGTAATAAATAATTTTATATTAATTAAAAAAAAATGTTTTCTGTAATTGGATTTGCAATGTTTTTATAGAAACCAATTATTCTTATTAATTAGTACAAAAAACAAATCATAAGTTCTTATAAAGATTTAAGTATTTAAAGGAATTTCCAGTTATAAATAATTTAAAATAATGTTTGCTTTTATATGATTTACAATATTTATTGAGACAAGAATTATGTATATAGTATAAGTGTATAGGTACATGAAATTAAAATAGTAATAAAATAATCATATAATAATAAACATCTAATGTATGATTTTATGTACAATGCCCAAATGGCTTTTTAAATGGATATTTTGTGCGAAATGCTTCTTACATATATAACAAGAAAATAATTTTCTTCCGCCGCATTCATAACGTATATGTTTATTAAGATCCCCTTTATACTTATACGATTTACCGCAATTATTATTCATACATAAATATCGTCCATTAAGATAAATTGCTGAAAAAAAATATTAAATCCATAAACAATTATTATCTAGGTATTTATAACATGTATAATATCAGTTTTAAGCAAAATCAGCAGTTAAAGTGGTATTCTGTGTTATGAACTCATTCATTCTAATTATTAATAAAGTCTAAATATTAAATAAAATACTAAGCAGGAAACATAATATAAATAAATAACAATATTTAACTTATAATTAATGATTAATTTTATTCAAAACAGGTACAGAAATGAATAATATTGTCATTATTTAACATAATACAGTAGGTAAATAGACAGTGAGATTAAAATATAAAAGAATAATCAAAGTACTATTTTATGTATGTTAATCATATGCGATTTAAGATTACAATTTTGTGAAAATGTTTTATTGCATAAATAACAAGAAAATAATTTTCTTCCACCACATTCATAGCGTATATGTTTATTAAGAGTTTTTTTCGACTTATAGGATTTACCACAATTATTATTCAAACATGTATATCGACCATTAAGATAAATTGCTGGAAAAAAAAATATAAATGTCATAAACAATAATCATCTAGGTATTTATAACATGTATAGTATGAGGTTTATGCAAAATCAACAGTTAAAGTAGTATTCTGTATTATCAACTCATTTATTCTAATAATTAATTAAGTCTAAATATTAAATAAAATACTAAGGAGGAAACATAATATAAATAAATAACAATATTTAACCAATAATTAAATAGGTAGTGATTAAGTTTATTCAAAATAGGTACAGAAATTATTAACATTGTCATTATTTAAAATAATATAGTAAATAATCAGTGAGATTAAATTAAAAATAAATAATCAAAATAATATTTTATGTACGTAAAAAATATGCGATTTTAGATTATCATTTCGTGAAAAATCTTTATTGCATATATAACAAGAAAATAATTTTCTACCGCCACATTCATAGCGTATATGTTTATTAAGATCCCCTTTATTCTTATAAGATTTACCACAATTATTACTCAAACATGTATATCGACCATTTATATAAATTTCTGAAAAAAAAAAAAAAAAAAATTAATGCCATAAACAATTATTATCTAGGTATTTATAACATGTATAGTATCAGTTTTAAGCAAAATCAGCAGTTAAAGTTGTATTCTGTTTTATGAACTCATTTAATCTAATAATCATAAGATCTAAAATGGCCACTGAAATAATTATATTATTATAATAGTATCCATTTGAGTTAATAGTAATAAATTTCTAACACCACATTCATAATGCATATAATTTCTTTGATTTGTGTATATTCATAAAATTCGCCACATTTCTTAAAACATGTAAATTGTTGATTAAAATACGAGGTGTAGCTATTAAATAATGAGATTTTCTCCATAAAAACTTTTTATTCATATTTTTCATAGTTTTAACATTTTCCCCCTGTTATATACACCTCAGTAGTAGTCAGATTAAATTATTCAAACTACTATTTTATGTATACAAATCAAATGTGATTTAAGATAACTATTTCATGCAAAATCTTTATTGCATAGATAACAAAAAAATGATTTTCTACCGCCACATTCCTAGCGTATGTGCAGGGCCGGACCGGCCCGGCAAGTTACCGAGTAAAACTCGGTGGGCCGCGACAATTTTGGGCCGTTTAATATATAATATAATAATTGGGCCGGTAAATTACAAAAACTCGGTGGGCCGAATTTGTCCAATCCGGCCCTGCGTATGTGTTATCGACCATTACAAGAATAACTGAAAAATAAAATAAAATATTAATTATGCAAACAACTATTATCTAGGTATTTATAACATGTAAATTGTTTTTATGTGGTTTTAAACAAAATAAGCAGTTAAAGTAGTATTCTGTTTTATGAACACATTCATTCTTACAATCATAAGAACTACAATGGTAACTGAAAACAATTCTAGAATTATAATATTATCTATTTAAGTTGTAAGTAAAATTTAAGATTAATCATTGGACCTCAGTTTATGAAAACAATCCCAAAATTTGATAAAAATGATAGACTTGGAGGTTTTAAAATATTTTTCAATATGTAGTTAAGGTTCAATAGTTGGGTAACTTTCTAAAACTCAAAATGGCTAATTTTTCAATTATAGAGTTAAATACGAGAATTTTAGGAAATTTTGAATAATAGATGTAAAAAACCCAAAATTTGTATCATATATAGATACACAATAAATTTTTCAAGTATTTATATTTAATTTTTCTCTAATTATCAAATAATATTGAAATAACTTTGCTAAAATTGCATTTTATTGTTATAGAAATCTTAGATTAACTGCAACAAATTTAAAAATTATTTAAATAAATAAAAACACCTACACTAACTTTATATTAAATATTAAATAATAAGGGTCTATTCATAATTAATTACTTATGGTTTTTAAATGATTTATCACACTTATTACTATATGAAATTTTGACTATATCGAAATTTGAAGCAAAGGAAGTTATGATAATATGGTTATTCTTAATATTATATAATTAACGATAATTATTATTAAGTACACTTCATGCATTTGAGTAGTATTTGACATATTAACTAGGTATATAATTTGAACTTACATTATTATTTATAGTTATTAGGTTTTAAAAATAAATATTACACTAATTATTCAAAAGAAATATCAGATTTCAATTAATATATGTTCGTTTTTATATATGATTTACATTTACCACATTTATTGAAACATAAATAGTAGATATATATATTATAGGTATATACACAAATGTAATTAAAATAAAAATCAAATAATCATTATACAATTTTACATTTATTGAATAGGTATATAAAGGTAAAATTAACTTAATTAAGTTTAATCATATACCAGTATTATTAATTGTAAAGGAACATTTAAAGTATGATTTTATGTATATTAGCCATATGTACTTTAAGAATGATATATTGTGAAAATTGCTTATTACATATATAACAAGAAAATTATTTTCTTCTACCACATTCATAGGTCATTTGCTTTGTCAGATTAAATTTATGCTTATATGATTTACCGCATTTATTGGGGCATGGAAATCTTTGATTAACTACAACAAAAATATTACCTACATTTAGTAATTATAGGCAATTAGATCTTATTTAAGACACAAATAAAGAATATATAATTATATATAATTAAGTGCAATTAAATTGCAAATAATTTATAACTTACGCTAATGGTTAAATTAGGTAATAAATAATTTTTATTTAATAATATAAAATAATATAATATGTAATAATTTTATATTAATTAAAAAAAATGTTTTCTTTTATTGGATTTGAAATATTTATTGAAAAAGTATAATGTATATAGTATAAGTGTATAGGTACATGGAATTAAAATAGTAATAAAATAATCATATACCAATAAACATCTAATGTATGATTTTATGTACAATGCTCAAATGATATTTAAGATGGGTATATTGTGCAAATTTGTTCTTACATATATAACAAGAAAATAATTTTCTTCCGCCACATTCATAACGTTCATGTCGTTTAAGAGTATATTTGTGCTTATATGATTTACCACATTTATTGAGGCATGAAAATCTTCGATTGCAATAAATAGCTGTAAAAAAATCAATGATCGATATATTAAGTAACCAATTATTCGTATTAATTAATACAAAAAATAAAAAAATTAGTTCTTATGAGGATTTAATTACTTAAAGAAATTTCTAGTTATAAATGAATAAAAAAATGTTTTCTTTTATTGGATTTGCAATATTGATTGAAACATGTATAATTAATATTGTTTATAGTATAAAGTATTAAGGGTATTAAGTATATACATGAAATTATAATAGTAATAAAATAATCATCTACAAATAAACATTAAAGTATGATTTTATGTATAACGCCCAAATGTCCTTTAAGATGCACGTTTTGTGAAAATTTCTTGTTACATATATAACAAGAAAATGACTTTCTTCCGCCACATTCATATTTCATATGTGTTATAAGACTCCTCTTGAATTTATAAGATTTACCACATTCATTTGAACATATAAATCTACTAGAACGGATATCTGAAACAAAATATATATAGTTATGACATGGTAGTTGGTTATATCTAGGGACCGGATTTAAATTAATTTAAAACCATACAAATATGCTCCAAAAAATAGTCAATAATGGCCTTAAAAATACATTTTACCACAAAAATGACAATGATCTTAAAATACGGTATAAATTTTTTTATTATTATTAAAGAATTATTATAATTTATTATTTTATTAAAAAAAAAAAAAAAACTGAAAATTTGAAATAATGACACACATATGTTTTGGCCTTTTTGGGGAAATATTATTCATTCTATATTTGAATTTTGAACGTGTGATATTTAATCGAATGCAGATAAAGCTCCACAATCAAAAAACTGAATCGAAAATTAGTGATAATGAAAATGTGTATGGTATTGAACTTTAGATATTTTGAATAGACTAAATTTTATTGTATATTGAAAATGGAACAAATATGCATAAAAACCAATAAAATGATCCAAAAATGCTAAAAATGCCCTAAAAATGAAAAAACGTCGAAATATGCAAAAAAAAATGCACTTATAACTAAATACCAAAGGCGTGCACAGGATTAAAATAAGCTTAAAAAAAAAAAATTACAAACATATTATTAAAATTATTTATTAGTTAATTAAAAATTTTTTTTAAAAAAAAGTATAAATTTATTTACAAGACTGCTTTGAGTTAACCTTTTTCCCAATTATTAATCTGCAATTTAAATTTATTCTATGTAAGATAATTTACAAAAAATAAATTAAATAAGAGTTAGTAAATGATTTTTTTACTTATATCATTGGAGTTGCATTGTACAATAATTAAAACTTTTTCAAGTTTTCAAATAAAAATCGTCTACGACAATCGGACAATATATCGACTGGTGCAAGGCAAAAGGAGCTAAGCGACAAATTTACTACTTTTCAGGAGAGCAAAAACAAAGTTATTGAATTTTCCTAAATTTGACCATGGCGCTTTGGCATTTATTTAAGTTTTAGAAATGAGGTTACTATTTATTTTTATTCTACTATATGTTACTTTGATGGCCAGGTACTAGTTTTATCAAAATATGGTAATAATTTTTAATCAGAACAATTTGAACTAAAACTTACCTTTTTTTGGCGCTTAGCACCAAATTATTTTTTTATGTGAGATGTTTGTCGCTTGCCCCTTAATGTAAATTTATTTCATGTTTATAATTGTTATTTTGATACTAGATAAACAGTATTTAATACTACAAATTACTTTAATATAAACCTAAGTATACAAACTATTACAAATAAATTAAATTTTAATAAAAATATTTGAACTTAAATTTATTAAAAATTAATTTTTATGGCTAAAGAAAAGTTAATTTAAATTTAATATTAAGAAAAAAAAATTATTCTTGTGGCAGAAAACCAGATAACTCCATAATATCATCTGAACTTTGGAAAAGTCTATCAATATGCATAGCACGGTCTTAGACCGTTGGCCGTTAGGATCCGTCGGACCGTTAGGCCGTTGGTTCTAAGACCGTGATGCATAGCATCAAAAATACATAGTATTATCAAATACCATGTAGAGAATTAAAATATATTTGTTATTATTAGTTCTATGTTACATAAAAAAAAAATTAAAATGTTTTTTGTTGCTCTTGAAAAGTATCTTAAAGTGGAGTTATCTGGTTGTGGCATCAAGCCCAATTTTATCATATTAAATAACAAATTAGTTTGTCAAATTAACAAAATAATTCACAATTCATAATTCGCAAATATAAATTATTGTATTAAATATACTAAACAAAATTGTATATAGTTTATGTATTGTATCTATAAATGAATTAAACTACTATAATACTTATTATAATTGTTAATTATATATTTACCTTTCCTTATGAGATGATCCAATAAAAAAATAACAAAAGAAAAAACAAAATGAAATAATCGATTGACTCGTAAAGTCGTAACGACCATAATCATAATATTAATACAAAAAATATTATTATCACTCGTATTATTATGATTAGTGATAACGGATAACCGCCAATAGTGAGGTCTAAGCGCCACGTGTTTGTCGCTTAGCCCATAAATTTTTCACGAATGTCGCTTGTACCCTAAAAAACGTCGCTTAGCCCCTACTTTTAGAACATGTTTGTCACTTACCCTCAAAAGGTTCCGATTTTTAATTTTATAATATCTCATTACTAAATGGTCATAGGAACACTAGCGTTAGTGCGATCGAAAGCCCTAAGTGTCGGTTATCACCTAGTATACACGGTGTCGCTTAGCCCCTTTTGCCTTGCACCAGTCGAATATTATGTTTGTATTTTGAAAAGCTACGTTCGACGTATACAGATGAAATAGGGGCAAATTTGTAATAGATAAATTCCACTACTATAATATACAATATACTATATAAATTACATTGATAAATATTTCCATAAATCAAACATACCGAGATAAAATCGACTGAGCCGTTCATGACATTGGAAAACCCATTATATGATATAAAAACAAAAATTAACATTTCTAATACGTTTATTTAGAATACATTTTGAAAAAATATATAAAAAAAAAAACCAAAAAAAGCATAAATATACAAAAAAATGCCAAAAAAGCAATATAAAATGTCGTGCATTTTATTGTATGTAGTATAAATCGAATTTGTAGCTGATATAGTGATATAGCTTCGTTTTAGAGCAATAGAAAAAATAGTAAATGCCTTCAAAATCCATACTCTAATCATTATTATTATATGGAATTAGTATGGACTGCAAAAAGTCACATCATTCATTAAAGATTCATAATTGGTTATTATATTATTTTTAAATGTCTAGTTAAATGTTGTACATTTTCTCTAATGTATTCCTGTTTTAATTTATAATATCTTCTTTGTCTAAAAACATAATTAAAATATTTTATATTTTAATTAATTCAATTCATTGAAAATATACGATTACGAGATATAGTTACTGAATTAGTGGATTCTAAATCTTAGTGACAATTAGGTAAAGTAACACTGTAACAGTCATATATTATGTAACGAACTGACACTGTGATATGTCGTGCTTTGCAAAAATATAATAATACTATAAGTTACCAGTTTTCGTTCGGAGGCGCGCATTCCCCACCTACTCCGATAAATGTACGTATGCTCACCAGCGACCTCTGACACCCAGCTGCATCGTTAAAAACCATTATACGGCGCGCTTGGATTGTTGACATCTATGACACTTGGCGAATATACGTATAACCTGTCACCCGATAACCGTGCAAGTGTACACGGCTATTGTGTGCCGCATTTTAATTACGGTGTATACATCGTCGGCAATGATCGGCCGTCATTCGATATGCGCAGAACCCGTGTCTTCTCTTTTGGAACAGAGTATACATATATATATATACACAATACACATATATTTATAATATAGTGGCCATACAAAACAATTTAATATAAAATATATTATAATACACATAAAAAAAAAAAAAATGCATATAGTCTGATAGTCATATAGATAATTCCAATTAAACAAATTGACAAAATAACAATTTTGGCATTTCGCCGCCCTGGTTTGGTGCGCCGTATGAATATACTTTACCCGCCCCCCACGTGATCAGTAGAATATATTAATTTATAATTTTACTTCTACGTCTTTATCATAAGAAATATGAAGAAAATTTTTACATAAAAAATAAATTAATATTATGTATACCTATAACATTTTTGTTACCTATGTCTGAAATATTATTTTATTTAACCTAACCTAACAAATGGGTTTAAAAATTATTTCGCCCCCTATAATAACTGTATGGGTATGCTACTGCTTTACTTCGTATACTTTTTCAATTTGCCCGTGCGAGATCCAAATATCCAATTGGCCACTAATTGGAGTTCAAAAACAATTTACCACTACGCGTAACGAAATCGTAAGATACAAAAAAAAAAAAAAAAAAAAAAAGGTATAAAAAATAAATAACGGGTAGGTATTTATAATATTTTATTATGTAATGCTAACGAGCAGTGGCGTACTGGCGTGACAAATGGGTTGTTTAAGGGTCAATGCTTTTTGTTCCCCTGGTTTTAAGTTGTAATTTGGTGTGTTATAATGAAGAATATGATAATATAATGTTAATTTTTTTAATCATAAGAATAATCTGATTTTATTAAACATTATATACATAAAAACGAGAATTTTGGGAAAATTCACATTCTTATATTACGTAAAAAAATAAACATAACGGTTTCAAAATTTTACCACATATATACTCGTATAGTGGCTAAGTGAACACTGAAAAAAATTATCAAGCCTCTATCTTAAAAATTACCTGAGGTATCGTGTAATATTGAAATTGAATTCTTCGAAATTTAAGTTTTCGTCATTTGCTCTGACCAGGGGCGGTTCCAGTTGGGGCCAAAGGGCCACAGCCCTCTCCCAGGACCGTATTTAAAAAAATTGTATACTGTTAAAAACAAAATTACATTATTACGTATAATTATGGTAGTAAAAATTTGTGTTTTTTTGTTATAAAGTTATCCCAAAATTTTGACTTGGCATCCCTCCAACCAAGTCTCTGGAACCGCCCGTGGCTCTGACTTTGGAAAATAAAATACAATCACATGGTGCCAGGTCGGACGAGTTCAGTGGACGTTTTAACATGGCAGTAGCAGATCTATGATTTTTTCACGAGGGGGGGGGACGTATATCCAATATACAAAAATAAAATGGGTAGTAAAAGTGTTTTCAGACATAAAAACAAAAATACAAAAAGAAAACACTAAATATGTCAATTTTAAACAGCTTTTAAAAAAAATTGAGACCAGAGATATTTCTAATATTTTGACGTGATTTTAAGTAAAATGATCACAGTAAAATTTTCAGACCTTAAAGCCCAAAATTGTCAATTTTATATTTTTATCAAACATTATATATCTACTTAAAAACGAGAATTTTACGAAAATACAAAGTCTTATAAAAAATTTTTCTACCACCACATTCGTATAATATACCTATGTCCATTAGGAATTTTTTTCAACTTATAGGATTGACCACAATTATTATTCGAACATATATATCGACCATTAAAATAAATTACTGAAAATAAAAATTAATGCCATAAACAATTATCATCTAGGTATTTAAAACATGTATAGTATCAGTTTTAAGCAAAATTAACAGTTAAATTAATATACTGTATTATGAACTCAATTATTCTAATAATTAATAAAGTCTAAATATTAAATAAAATACTAAGGAGGAAACATAATATAATTAAATAACAACATTTAATTAATAATAATATGTTATTTAAAACTTAATGTTTATTCAAAATAGGTACAGAAATTAACAACATTGTTATTATTCAAAATAATATAGCAAATAGTCAGTGAGATTAATTTATAAATAAATAATCAACCTCTTGTCCTCTATGTACGTTAACCATATGCGTTTTAAGACTACCATTTTGTGAAAATTTTTTATTGCATAAATAACAAGAAAATAATTTTCTACCGCCACATTCATAGCGTATATGTTTATAAAGAGTTTTTTTAAACTTATAGGATTTACCACAATTATTATTGAAACATGTATATCGATCATTAAGGTAAATTTCTGAAAAAAAAAAAATAAATAAATAAATGCCATAAAAATTATTATTTGGGTATTTATAACATTTATAGTATCAGCTTTAAGCAAAATCAGCAGTTAAAGTAGCATTCTGTTTAATGAACTCATTTAATCTAATAATTAACAAAGTCTAAATATTAAAAAAGTACTAAGGAGGATACATAATATAAATAAATAACAATATTTAACTAATAATTAAATAGGTAGTGATTAAGTTTATTCAAAATAGGTACAGAAATTAACAACATTGTTATTATTTAAAATAATATAGCAAATAGTCAGTGAGATTAATTTATAAATAAATAATCAACCTATTCTATGTACGTAAACCATATGCAATTTAAGACTACCATTTTGTGAAAATTTTTTATTGCATAAATAACAAGAAAATAATTTTCTACCACCACATTCATAGCGTATATGTTTAATAAGAGTTTTTTCAACTTATAGGATTTACCACAATTATCATTCAAACATGTATATCGACCATTAAGATAAATTGCTGAAATAAAAAAAATTAATGGCATAAAAAATTATTATTTGGGTATTTATAACATTTATAGTATCAGTTCAGGCCCACACCCCCTCAACCTTCTACCAAACTTCTATGATTATAGAATAATTATACTATTAAATAAAATGTCAACTTTTAAATTCTGAGCGAAGCGATTTTACAATATTTGCAAGGCTGGGCAAGTTAATGAAATTTTATAATTCAGTTAAATTAAGTTATTTTATAAAAATTAGAATAAGTTTAAAGTCAATATAAAAAAATATATATATAAAAATAGTTAAGTCAAAATTTAAATCTAAAAATGAATTAACTTATTAACTTAAGTTAATTAAAAAAAAAAAAAAATCCATCTAAATGATTGAAATAGTATAAATACAAACAATATCATTCTAAAAAGAAAAAAATATATACATTTTTTTTGTGGAACATATATTATTTATATTATTATTTATTAAGCATTAATTAATATAATACAATGGATAGTACGTACAATACTATAAAACAACTTAACAACATAATACAGTAGTTACCACATAAATATATTGGTATTTAATATTATAATTTTCATTTCACTCTTTATTCAAATTAATTATGTATTAAAATAACTGTTAAATTTCAATAAAAGAGACATTTCAAAATTTTTATTATTGTCAATATCGTTATGACGAACAAAACACAAAAATAAATCATATTATTACCAATACCACAACAGAACACAAAACAATAAATTGGGAAAATTGTCATTCTTATTTTACAATAATTGTTATTGTAATTTATAATTTTATCGTGTTTTGAGAACATTTAATACAAAGACAAAGTCCATCTAATTCAAAGAGGATAATAGGCCGTACAATCTTTTGGGCGTGTTTGGAGTGGACGTTATTATTACTTTTACACACACGTGTACATCATTAATCATTATATACGGCCGATATAAAGGCCTCCATACACGTCAAACAAATTTGCGCAACTTAGGTGTTTGTGCAAACATTTTGAATACTTTTACATACTTTTTGAAAATAAAGATATTAAACAAAACGAACAAGATCAACACAAAAAAAAAAAAAAATAAATAAATAAATAATAATAATAAATAATTTGTTAATTCTCTTTCCTCCCTTTCATATTACTATTTATTTTTTTTTTATTGTTTGTTAATATTTCCTAATGTAAAAAAAAAATATATAAGACTTACAATGATAGACATACATATATACCATACATGTTCGGTTGACGATTTGATATCGATGACGATGGCACTCGGCGGCGATGACAATATGACGTCAACGGCGGCTCTCGGCGTGCAAGGATGTCCTTGGCGGCTTCCGACGGCGGCGTAGTTGCGAGTGACGTCAGCGGCGGCTCTCGATGACGGTGACGGCGATTTCGACACGATGCGACGCAATTTACAAAGAATAATTTATATAAAATCAAGATCAAAAATATGATGTTACTATTTTGATGTTACGCCTGTATTTTCGTTGTTGATACTCCTTTTCTTTTTGTTGGTTTTTTTTTCTACTGATGCTCTGTTCTTACTTCTCGCCAATGGTCAATGATATTCTATTTTGCTCTTTGTTTTGATACATCAGAAATACAGCAGGTACCGTAGGTTCGCCAGTAATTATTAAATGATTAAATCACTGGCACCGCTGCCACCAAATGATGTACCGGGATGACTATATAACTGATATTATTAGGTTAAAACAAAAAAATAACGAGATTCTGTTAAAAAAATCTAAACTATTTTATTAAATTTGCATTAAACTAAAACTAGAGGTTCTGTAATATTTAAAATAATATAAATAAGAGTTTCTGTGAAAACATAAGAGGTTCTGTGATAGATTCTGTGCTCGTCCAAGACTAACTGCCCGACTCTACAGTGGGAGCCCGTCCGGTCGTGTCGCCGTTGGAATCCGCTGACCAAGCGTATTCCTTCAGCTCGGACGCTCCCACAGTCTCGTAGGCCTTGCAGTTTTACAATGTCAGCCCTTTGTTGTACAGGGTACAGGGTACAACATACACATGATAATGTACAGGGTACAACACTCGTTTACATTTTTTAATCCATTCCTTTTGAAAAATAGGATCTTTTGAAAATCTTCAAATAAATATAATAATAATAAAAGTATCGAGCACATATGTGTAGTATAAAATAAATTATTTTATACACATATTGATATTACAGTATAATATAAAATATATAATATATTATAATTATATACATTTATTTTAGCATGTATTTAGGTAGGTATTAATAATTTATTATTTAATTGTTAATTCAAAAATGCATGAATTGCTATAAATAACTACTTGTAAAATTTAATATTTTAGATTCTGAAGAATGTATAGGTTTTACAATGATGTGTGATTATTTTTTGTTTTTTTATTATTCTGTAAACACATTTATTACCCGAAATGATGCTCCGATTTTCACGAATAGCACATGGTTCCGGTTAGAAAGTGGATGTAATTTTGTTCTATATTTATTAAAATTTTTTAATATATTTATTAGTTTTTTAGTGCATAAACATCCCACCCTAGACATTACGTACGTTTACACTTTTACAGAGTTTTACTTTACTGTCTACAGTAGTACAGTGTTTTACGGTTTTTAGTTTTTTAATGTTTATTAATTGTTTATGCAAAATAAACAAAATTGTCATCTTCATCAATTTCATTGTTAATATTGTCTTAAAAAAATTACCAACACCTAACAAATCCATGTTAATAAAATAGCAGACTATTTTATTTATTTATATTAAATGGCGTTCGAAAAAAAATTGATGATTTGTACTGTTGTCTGTTTGTAGTTTTACATTAATCAATAACCACACATTCACATAGTATAAAATGATTTATAATTATTTTTGATAAGAATTTAAAAATTATCACCATAACACTACGAGTAAAATCAAAAGCCAATCAAATACTTTAACGCCTCAACACATTTTATAACCGGCCATTATCGGCTGGTAAGCGTAACCACAGATTAGATTAAACCGAGACATAACGGTTATAAAAACGTTAACCGGAGTTTGTAATAAAAGTTTTTCGTCTTACGGCCCAATTCGTCTTACGGTCATTCAAAGTACAATTTTATTATGTTCATTATTCAAATGACCACTGAGCTGCACAAATTTTTCAAATTGCTTGTTACACAAATGACAAGAAAATAATTTACTTCCATTACATTCGAGGCTCATATGCTCTGAAAGAGTGAATTTATACTTATATGCTTTACCACATTTATGGGGGCATGGAATTATTTGATTAACTGCAACAAAAATATTACCTAATACCTACATTAAGTAATTATTTAGAAAAATATTAACACATAGACTATAATATAGGTATTACATATAGTGCTATAGGTAATTAATTTAGTTATTGTAATTTTTAATTAAAATGGAAATAAGGAAAATGATTATCTAATAAAATGTCAACCTTTAGAGTGTTAGTTTATTTAAGACAAAAATAAATAATATTATTCAATTTAATGTAATAAATATAATTAAATTGCAAATACATTATCACATTATGATTTGATGTACACAAATGAAATGTTATTTATATTATTATTAAAAGCAAGAAAATAATTTTCTACAACTACATTCAATATAACATGTCCTGAAAGATAATTTTTATGTTTAAAGGATTTCCATAAAAAATATTTATAAGAAC